>WARS01000023.1:3838042-4263960 GCA_008933995.1 Datnioides undecimradiatus | reverse complement strand
TTCATAGACTCGTGGTCTGAATAAATGCAGCCTTGCGTGACGTCTGTAGGCCTGTGCAGCTCAGCAAAATGATACTTTAATTAAGTCCAGTTAGAAAAGTGTATTATTATTATTATTATTATTATTATTATTAATAATAATAATAATAATAATAATAATAATAATAATAATAATAAATAATCTTAAAATGTAGAATTTTGCTTTAAAGGAGCAGTTCAACATTAACAGTATGGAAATATGTTTTCATATATTTTATATGAAAACATATTTCAGTTTTTCCTTGAAGAATTCAGAATTTCCTTGAAGAATTTGGGTTTTTTAAACACAGGCACAATATGTGTCTTTGAGATTTTTTAAATTTAGTTTGTGGTCGTCAGAACACTGAACAATGGATCAACGACATTAAGATGATGACATGATGTTAAGCACCCATTTAAATAGAAAAACTTAAAACTAAAATGTACAAATTAAACATGTATAAGAGAGAAACTGGAGGCTGAACTGAACACAAACAATACAGACAGATTAACTGCAGAAAACAAGTTATGAAAAAATTAAGAAAGGGGGGAAAGAGCAAAACCCTGCTTATCTTTCTGTCTGAACACACCTTCACACAATTATGTTAATCACAAGACTGCCATTTCAAACAGTTCATACTTCCCTTGTTTGTAGATGCCTTCTTTTGTTTGCATTTACCTGGGAAATTATCCCTCAGTTTCTAACAGGAGTGTCAACAGTGGGAGTGCAATATGCAGTGTTCCTGATATTAGTGGACAAGCTGGTTAAAAGGCTTCAATAACAACTGGAGCTAAGCAGCTGAAGAATGTCTGGGAGTGTTTTGATGAAGATATGAGAGGACTGTAGTCCTCTGAGATGTCTTAACTGTGGGCTGATGACAGCGATGCTATCCAGCAGAGGTTAATGACGGACCACACTGCACCAGACACACACACACACACACACACAGCCATGCAAGTGTACACATTTTTGTTAGTTGTGGGGTCCACTTGTTTTTGGGTCACATGTTAGGACCCACAAGACACATGTGCTACTGAGCAGGTGCTGCTCATGTTACTGACTCAAGAAAACTGCACACACTCGAATTACAGTGATAACACACACTCACACTCACACACACACGCACACACTCAGATAGCTATTACTTTCCTAGTCTTTCCTCTAGCCAAAGGCCTTTGTTGAAGTGTAAATACTGAAAAGCTTCAGTCTATTCTTCAGGTCTCTATGTATGTAGGAAATGTGATCGTACCACTGCATTCATTCATGTCCTTTTAAGTGTGTGTTAGCGCGTGTGTGTGTGTGTGTGTGTGTGTTTGCTTTGTGAATGTTCTCATGCACACCGAAATGACTTATATAACAATATGCACAGACAGAAAGCTCTTTTAAAATACAGCAAAGAGATGGAGCAGGTGCACTTGTGGGCTTGCATAATCACAGCCTAACGGCCGCTCAGAGCAGGAGGATGAACAAGGAGACCAAGAAATGATGGGAGGACGTAAAAAATAAAAAGACAGTAGACTTTACAGACATTGATAAACGGCCCAGCGCCAACGAGTGGCTACTGTTTTAACCAACAAACACTCAGCGACACTGTGCGTTCAGTAACAGTCTTTCCATTGTCTGGCAGCTGGTGTTGACATCAAGAGCCAATTCACTGTATCACTTTCTCCGGTCTACTCGCCTGAGCAGGAGCCTCAAACAGGTCATTAAATCACAAGAATAAGCAGTCTGCGCTTAATTTTGTGACTCTAAAGTAAAGCAGATTTATTGCTGACAATGTCACGATCATGCAAAAAGCATCTAACCGAACCAACCGTAATCAACCATAAGTTGATCAATAGAAACATCTTTGACAGTTATTCTGGTATTCAATTCAGCATTCAAGTAATTTCTTTAATTAAAAAAAGAATTTGGCGTCCTACATGTGAGGATTTTCTTGCTTTTCTCAGTTGAATATTCCTTGATATTATAGAATCTGCCAGTGGTGCGTCCAGAACACCTGCATTTACAACAAACTGCCCTTCCAGTGAATTTCCTTGCATTTTCTAAGACGGATGCATCCTTGATATTTGGTGTTTTTAAAGAAAACATCCACAAGTTCACAGGAAGTTTTAGTGACATATGACAAAGACCTCGAATCTGATTTTCTTTGCATTGTGAGTCCATTGTGAAAACAGCTAGGCAGTGATGTCACAGAAGGCATTTGGGAATAATGCCAGAATAAATGGAGAAAGGTCAAGCGATAGAGGAAAGGAGACAGAGACAAAGTGAGGAAGAGGAAAAGAGAGAGAGCGCCGTGCTGACTTAGTATTTTCAGTTTCCCCTTCTCTCTTTATCTGTCTTGTTGTTTGGATGACGGACTGACCCGAGTCCATTCACATTGGCATTGCCGCGCACCCCACGAGCCTTGAAAGGGACCTGTGGTTACCATGGTGACAGCTGAAACAAGCTGCCCCCGCGATTTTCTGTCTGGGTCACTGATCGCAGCTCTGACTGCTTCCTGGATCAAAGGTGGTTGGTCAGGAAGGAGGGAGAGGAAGATGGTGGCAGAGGATGCTGGCTGCCACCCTGACTGGAGGCCAGAGCCAGGGCATATAAGGATAACACACACACACACACACACACACACACACACACACACAGATAGAGACACATACACACACGCACATATACACACTCACCACTGACCTCTAGCACTGATACCAGTGCAATGGAAATGTTTTCCTTTGTCAAGTACAGTTTGCTCCAAACTTTGCACACATGGGACATTGGATGGAATACCGAGTGAAAGAAGTGAAAACAAGCACAGCATAGCAAAAGAAACATGAATAGAATACATTTATGCAGTTCAAATCATTTAGTTAAACAAAATCAATACTGAATCAACCTTTGCCTTTGTTGACTGGACAGAAGTTATTGAATACTTCAGGAACGACAATATCATATGACAGCAGCTGACAGATGGCTTGCACCACGCTTTGCTTTGTGTCTCAAATCACTTTGAATTAGTTCATGAATATTTATGAGAAATATGCCTGGACGAACATGGCTTTATGCATCCACACACACACACACACACACACACACACACACACACACACACACACACACACACACATATATATGAGCACGCACACTGCTTTTGTAGTATATGGCAGCAGGTGCACAGCCTTTGGCCTCAAACATAATCCACAAAGGTCAAAAGGGTGGGGAATGTGTTTGACAGACACTTGAGGGGAGCCAATAGGAGTTACAGAATCTGGGTATTGGTAAACGGTTAGGGTTAGGGTGATGGAGGTCTGTCTGAGTGTAGTTTGCATTTCCTAATTAATTTTGCAATGCATTTCACATGTAGTGACACACAAAGACCTTCAATATATGAGGACCTAACTTTAATTAAACCTTTGAGTTTTCTATTTTGTAAGAAACACTCACTCTAATTAAAGAGCAAGAATTCAGCAGAAGGAAACCTGAGTCCTCACTGCCGGCTAACTTTGACTGGACGCTTTGAATTATTAAAGCTGCACTTCAAGGATATTGACATACTAATAAGTCACTTGACTGGCTCCTTCAGGCAAAGTCTGTACCGTGACTTACTTCTTGGATAAATCATTAACCTCTTCTATTGTTTTTTTCATGAAATATGGGACGAGACAAACATACGACAACACACACTAACATACGCACGCACAGATGGGATGTTACGCAAGGACAGAGATCTGGAACACAGCATTCGAAATGCACAAACGCACAGGAGGGCAACCCAGTGAACACCAAGAGTGTGTGTGTTTGCTGAATCATCCAACAATGTGCTACTGAAGTGACCCATCTGTGTGCTGTCATGCATGAAACATAACAAACACATCTAATGTTTGCTGAATCTTACCGAGGATCCATCAGGAAACAAGGATACCTCTAAAGAGCCTGAGAGCCAAGGAGACTTTTAAAGTTACGTCATCTTTCCGTTAATGAATCAAAATGACAACAGACTCCCCTGAAACCCCTTCCCTCTGTTCAGGCTCCAGGACCTCTTTCTTTCTTGTTCTGCCTCAAACTTCAAAAAAAGACAAGATAAAGAAGTTATTTCATCACTCTGGACCTGTTGGGATGAGGGATTAGGAACTTGCTAACAGACAGCATTAGCCTCACAGGCTGAGGCAGGTACAGCTTGGCAAGCTGCTAGCTGATTACTGCAAACACAGACACACAGCCCTAACTAAACTATTACAGGCTGGGGAGAGGCTGACAGTCAAAGCCTTTTAGATGTACAAAATTCCAGGTTCACCATGACTTTAAAGCGCCAAAATAATTAGAATGTTGCCATGGCAATTAATGGAAATAAAAACACCAACATGACACAGAGGTCTGACGTTCAAAGGAATGAGCTAAGTGATTTAGGAGCAGATGAAAAGGTTGAACCTTGATTATAAGGAGAAAATCAATTTAACTTCCAGTTAATGATGACACATTTCTCTCCGGGATACACCTTCATCATCGTGATATAGTTTACCATGATGTATTTTATAAAATAAACAAAAAAGGGGAAGGTGCTGACTGTGACAGCTACTGAACGCTACGTTGATTTTGCTGTTACGGTCTGTGTCTTGGTATGAACTTGTTGTTTCAGTAACTTCAACAGTTAATTAACATGTTCCAATGGTTTTCCTTGCCCATCTTCATGTTGTATTCACTGCAAATGTAAGGCATGTGACCCCTTGGCAGACGGACCAATGGTGACGTAACTAAAAAAACATCTGACTGAGGGATTTACACAACATTGTCATCGTGTTACGGCTGATGTGCTAGGAATCGCAGTTACCTCACACACATTCAACAGACAGCATTATTAGCATTAGTTTGGAGTTGTGTTTATGTCTCCCAGATGAATTTAAGTCCAGTGTGTAATTTCATTTTAAGTCTGTTTTTAGTAACTGCATACACCTGAATAAGAATTCTTTAACTTAAGCTAGTAGTCATTTGGTGCTGGGTAATTAGCTTAGCATGGATGTGTTCTCTGAAACCAACTGCTTACTGTGGCCTGAAATGACTGATGAGAGCAATGAGAGTGAAGCAAAGCTAAACCCGTGAGCTAAAAGATGCTAAAAAGCTCTGTGGAGCTGAGGGGAACAGCAGAGTCAGGGGACAAATATCTCTTGTTGTCACTTTAACCAACGTCTTTCTTCTTGCATGTAGTCACTTGACGCATTGTTCATTTAAAATTAATAATTTTGTTGCAGCTTTAAGTTAAAGATTTCACAAGACCTTTACTGTTGTGATAACAGTAGGTTTTTGTTGTGTACATGTGCATTTGTTCTCCAACAGGCCTTCCTCACAGCAGATATTTTGACCTGTCATGGTTCTGCCAGTTCCACTGTACATGCTGACTCACTGATGTGGCCTCATAGGACACAGCTGGAAATGAGGCCATTGGTAATGTTATTAGCTCCACCTGGGTTTTTCTTACTTCATGTATGCTGTGAAAAAGGTCTTTACTCTTTAACGGAAATGACGTACACCTGAATTTGTATTTGAGACGAAGCGTCTTGTGTGTGAAACAGGAAGATTAAGAAGCTCTGTGAGCTCGCAGTTAAGGTCAAGATAGCTTCAGTGACAAGGAGTGGATGCGCCAAGCTTGTGTGCGTATGCGTTTGTGCGTGTAAAAGAAGGTGAGATTAGTGACGAAGCATTTTCAAGTGCGACATCTGACCTCAAGAGAAGCTCCGGCCTGCTGACTCTTCTATAATCAGATGCTGACTCGAGATCAAGATGCAGAAATGTTCTGAAATTTGAGCAACTCTCACACAATCCTTGTGAAGATGTGTTCATACACGATTACTGATAAGTTCAAAAGCTCACTTGAATGAATAGCATGAATAGAATAATAGGAGAAAGAAAGAAAGAAAGAAAGAAAGAAAGAAAGAAAAACATATGAGTTAATGAAAGAATAAACCAATGAATAGCCGACTGACCATCAATAAGATTAAAGGTGGAAACTCATCGAGCAAACAAGACGACAGACCTCTCCAAATAATTAATGAGGCCCGAGCTTTCTAAGAAGATACAATAGCTGGTAGTTTCCACTCAGAGAGACAAACACACGTTTCTGTAGCCTGACTTGTATCATTATCCACAGCTTGTGTGCATGTGTGTGTGGTTTTGAGTTCTTTTTGGTCACTGCAAAGCTTAAAATGTCTTAAAAACTTGTCCACTGTGAGATAAGACGAGTCACTCTAAGCCTGTATTGCATTATTAAAGGAAGCCAGACAAATGCAATCTAACAATATGAATAAGGTCTTATTAAGGAGGCCATAGGGAACTAGACAAAACAGAGCATGATGGGATATGCTGCCGATTATTTATTATCTATGGAGGAGGGAGACGGGTTAGCGCACTGAGTTGGCTCAGTCAACAGAGTTCTGGGTCAAAGTCTGAATGCACAATAACAAGCGAGGCAGAGTGGGAAGAGAAACCTGAGAGGAACTAGCCTTTGTCCTCCGTCTTCCACTGATCCAGTTCACATGACGTTTCAGACTGTCTTTCCAAAACACACACACACACACACACACACACACACACACAGAAAAGCACCTGCCCCCAGCTTTAGCCGCCACCCTGTTATGTCGCTCCATTGATATCTGTATTGATTTGCTGTGTATCCCATTGACTCTGCATTTTTTTTATCTCAGTCTTTCTGCCACCCACACCCACACACACACTAGAAACACTTTGAAGACATGCTGATGAAACCAGTGACCAAATGGTGACTATCTTGGCTCGTCTGCCATGTAAGTGACAGTGTGGATTGGCCAAGGGAACAAGGGTCAGATCAGTGTGATGCAAACACAAACAGCCTCAGGCTCAACAAATGAAAAATGCAAAATGCCCGTTAAGTAAATGTACTGAATGCAGTTAAACACTTCATGTGATTACTGAAAGCACTGTATCTGAATATAAATACATTGTCAGGCTCTCGGGTGGTGCTGTGACTACTGGAGACACGCTATAAGGGAAGAGTTACAGGCTTTTCCTTGGCCTAATCCCTCAGAGCTGAGATTTCCATTCATAAATCCACTACACTGCATGTACATGCAGTGCAGGTATTAACAAAAGAGGCTCATGTAATCATGGGCCACTGGTCTATATTTGTAGCTCTTAGCATAAAGAAGGGAGCGTGCATGTTGTAGAATAGCTTCAAAGTAAAAGCATATTTAGGGCATTGTTTTGAAAGGGTTGGGGGAATGCACCGGAGAGCCGCTGACAGATTATGTGTAGGTTTGATGAATATGTGACAAAGACAGGATAGAAGCAGGGATAACATGTGCGTGGTTCGGAGCAGGTGTGACACGCGAGCATCTTTGGAGAGGAGGGTCCGCCGCTGCATCCTTACCTCAGGGCGACGCGCACAGAGCTCTCATCCGGCCCGCTGCTCATGGTGCCACAGCGCGTTAGTCCACACAGGCCGCTTAAAAATAGCTCGATTTCCCTTTTTTCTTGATCCTCTTACGAGACAAGGGCGCGCCGCCTTGTCCCCTCCTTGCCTCTCCCTCCACCTCCCAGGAAAGCGCTTCTATCTTGAGCTTCCACCGCCGCGGCTCTCACCTCCTCCTCGGCCGCCTGGAAACCAGTGGAGCCATGTTTAAAGAGATGGAGCGGCTGCTTCGGGTCTGATCGATTGGTTTCCCATTGATCCTTTGCTTCAGGATCCGGCGGTGCTCACCTCTCCACGGGCATCGTCTCAGCCTCCAGACCGGGCTCAGCGAGGTGTGTGTTTGTGTGTGTGTGCGCGTGTGTGTACGGACTAGGTGATCCACTCGGCGTGCGATTCTCAAGACGTAGGACGTAACCAAGCTCCTCCTCCTGAGCCGAACCAATCCCGACAGAGGGCAACCAGAGCCACCGCTGAAACCAGTAAGCGCAGGGAACATGTATAATAATAATAATAATAATAATAATAATAATAATAATAATAATAATAATATTAAGTACATATCATTCATTAATCACTACAATGTGTTAATGCTGAATGTCTCTTTGTCTGATTTGTATATTTTGTTTTACTATATTTATCTTTTATCATATATTTGAAGCTACTTTACCCATACCCTGCTATATCATATTTGATATTCTGTACTCTATTTGTCATTCTGTTATGATGTAACCATGTTGCTTTGTTTTATCAGATAGCCTTCATCATTTACTGTTTCTATTCAATTTCTATTACAAAGACTTTGCTGCTATTAATCAAACTAATGCCACTTCATAATATAATAGAATCTTTAATTGCTCCTGTATAGTTTGTAATTTTAACTCTCTCTCAACAAATAGATAGATAGATAGATAGTTTTCTGACATGCCCTGTTCTGTGTAGGTCACAGAAGTTCTTGTAAACATGTCTTGTAAAAGGCTTGGGTATACTCCACTAGCCAATATTACATTATAGTGTTGATGGACAAGATGTAGCCTTTAACTTCAGAAGTCTGTCTTGTCTTTGGCCGCAACCTAGAAGTTGGAGCCATATAAATTACATTAATCACGAACAATCACTAAAAATTCATCAGGATGAGTTACGAGAGACAAACTGAATGATCTTCTGATATTTCCATCCCTAATGACAAGTCGACATCCTGAAGGTGTCAACAAAGCATCAGGACTCACAACAAATGAACGTGGCTACTTGGCCATGCTGCCACCTTGTGGTCAACTCTTGTCCTTGCATTTTTTTGAATGAATGATTTGGACTGTTTGATTTCACCAGCAGATGGCTTCACAAACTCACTTCCATGCAACACAGATGTATTATACCACTAATCATGGTGTACTTTTTTAGTTAGATTACAAAAAATATCCTTTTGTCTCATAGAAAATAACACAAAACAAGTCAGACTTGAGTGAACAGACTTGAGTGGATCTGTACACTAACTCTTGTGTAAACTTTCAACATACTGAAAACAAGCTTTTACAATAAATAGGAATAACAGTAAAGTACCAGACTTCAGGCCAAAGCTGCAGGAACCTTGTGAATCAGATATTAACACTGTCTAGAATATGAAGTATGTTGTGTTTTAGGACTAGGCCTGACACCATGTGCCCAAATATCCCACAGGGAGAAGAGGTGGTGTGACATTTAGCTTGCTGTGACAGGTTGTTTTATTTTTATGCACCATCTACTTGGACTATAAATAACATGACATTTGATTTAATTATCTGCCTTAGGAAACACAGATGTGACCAAAACCTGTAGCTAGACTAAACACTTAAATGTATTTAAACTCAAAAGAGATGGTAAAGAACAAACAGGGCCCATTTTTCGAGGTTTGCATTGTAGTTTTTTTATTTACAAGAAAATACATCTTCATCTTTCAATGTAAAGTGACCATAGCACATGATTTTTCTCAACAGATGACCTTTATGTCGATGTACCTCTCTTGGTTCTATGGTTAAAGAATACAGGTTCCTACACATGCACAATGAAATCCCAGATAAAGGAAGCCTGAGCTACTGTTCCAAGAATTCAAAATATAAAATAGTTACATGTGTGTTTTGATTGCAAACGGAGCTCTCTTTATCGTACTTATAACTACAAAGTATAGTAATCCCTGGCTTTGAGGGAGAATCACTCCATGTTACTTCTAAGGTGCAGGACAGTCTCATTAATACCTTCCAAAAGATGAATAACATCTTCAATAAGTTAGAAACCAGAGAACTAACAAGCTCATGGTCAACCACTCATGTTTCATTTCTCATTCTGTCATCGATGACATTTACATAAATATTGATTTGACTGTCCTGCACCACTTGAATAACATGATAATTCAAGCTGAAAATATCCCAGTTCACACCCACACGCACACAGTGAATCCAAATTGAAACGCCACAATGTGGCTCTAATAAAACAATGTTACATGCACTATTAGCACAATTATAAAATGATCAATTATCAAACAAACGGGAAACTTTGTGTGACCTGACCACATGTATTCATTGTCTTCGTAAGCATCAGAGACACTTTGTCATACATGATGGATACATTCAATCTCTCACTTACAAAAGGGGTGACAGAAAGTGAAATTTCCAGTATCAAAGTTTTGTTAGTAAGGATGTCATTACTGTATGCAGCAGGGTCATGGTGTGCAGTAGGTCGCTAAAGGCCTAACTTCACTGGTAAGTCAGCTTTCTGAATAAGTTTACCAGAGGTGTAAGAAATGATGATGTGCCATTTTTTAATATGAGACAATATTTAGTTTTAGTTCCCACATTATTAGCCAACAGGTTTCCGGCCAGAAAAAAAAAAAAACAATAGATGTCAGACAAAGTATGATGATATTGATATTAAGCCTGCAGTGTTTATTTTTGGCCACTTGGGGGCAGCAGAAACAAGCTAAACAGAGTATTAACTGTTAAACCCAGAGTGTTGGACTTCAACATATAAACTAACGTCTGTCAGATTCCAGCCAAATCGAGTCCACACAATGCTGATTAAACATCACAGCCAGCTGATAAATCTGTCTGTGCTACATAGTTTTTAAATCTGGTGTCTGGTGTGACATTCCCGCCGTGGAGCTCAGTGTAGTGACACGTTTTAAAATGAACAGACTGGTCCAGCAGAGCTAAACGGAGGAGTGAGAGTAGGCTACAGCACCTAGGAGCATGGCAGAGCATATGGAATCATAAACATGTTGTGACAGTGTTCATGTAATTACTCTCACTGCCAGAAGAGCGAGACAATGACACACTACCTTTTACGTATTCCTCTGTCAATAAACAGAGAAAGTGTTTGCATTTGTCGGCCTATATCCATTGCTTGGGAGTTGTGCACGTCCCATTCACTCGACCCTTTTGTCCAGCAAAAACTATTTTTTAAATATAACTAAATATCTAGTTGCTAGCTAAATGCCCCATTTGCCCCCTGACTCTGTGTCAACACATTCAGCCCCAGTTATGCTCAGTTTTACAGTGTAATTAGAAACAAATAAACCCAGGGATTGGGAAAACAGCACATCATCATTTCTTAATCCCTCCTTTCAAGACGAAACAAAGGTACCTCTGACCTCTTAACTAGTGAAGCTAGTTAGGAGGTCATGCCTATGAAGTTCAGGCACTGTCTGCTGTTGAGCTGACCTCATGTCCCAGTGTCACTTGGCAGACTCTGTGTCATTCAGCGGCTCTCTGGCCTCCTGTCAACAGAGTCTGACTGATGCCACAGAAAGACAACTTATTTCAGGTCACAAACCTCAGTACAGAACGCTGCTGGACAAATGCTCGCCATGCTCTTTTCAAAGCCTAAGAAATGCCTCTGATGCACTCTTTTGCGTACCGAATGAAAGCGGAATTCTTTTTTGCACAGTCCAAATTACATTACGAGACCATCACTCGGCATTCCAGTTATTATTCATTGAAATATTAAAGGAATGCGTTGACATTTTTAATTAGTATAGTTCTTGTTCAGTCACATTTTTGGGGAAAAAACAATCAAAGGTTTGTCCTTCTGTAACCTAGCAGCCATCATCCTGAGTAGAGCAGGGCCGCATCCAAATGGTCTTAAGTCTATTTCTCGAACAATAAAAGCCAAAAGGGGACTTTGCAATGGTTCAAAGTCTCAGTGGAGTTAAATGTTGCACTGTTAGACACCCTGGATGCAGGCCTAGCTCGGTCTGACAAAGGGCCAGAGGGAGTTGGTAAACTTTGCATACTCAACAATTTACATGATGAGTTCCATAACAAATTAGATGATGCAGGTGCAGTTACACACTAAAATTCAGCACTCACTTGCAGATAATCAAAAGTCAGTGTGTAGTTTGAAATATGTCAGTTCGCTCGGCTTGTATTCCCCTGCTGATGTGGCTGATTGTCCATGATGATGAATAACCGAACGGAGGCATAGCGACAAACTAGTGGTATTCTAACCAGTGGGGTGACTTGATACTACACTGTACCAATCACTCAGGCGTCAAAGTGACAAGGATCGAGTCCTGTATGCAGCACAGTGTGAGAATAACACACAGTAGTCCAGTGATTCTCCTGTTTGTGGTGGCGTATGGACCACTCATACAAATGCATATTTCACCACATTCCTGTTTCTCAAGTGTTTTCACACTTCTGATTCGTTCTGGTAAATGTTTCTGGGTGCCGTTTTGTTTTTGCTTTTGAAATTGTGTGATTATTTGTATTGCTTGGTCGGCTTTAGACCCAGTTGAATATATGATTCAGCAACCTGTGGTGAAATCTGACTATAAATGAATGGCACAAACATCCCTGACTTCTCCACCCACGATCCCGTCTACCTGTTTGACTCAGTACAATCTGGGAGGCAAAAGTCTGCCTAACTTAATTTTCCTCAGGGTCTTTACACAGTAAACACACACACGCCCACGCACGCACACACAGGTCTGAACCACAAAGGGAACGTACTGTAAAAGCAGCCTCTACCAAAGCATAAAACCACCACAGGAACAAACACAGCGTTTATGACTTATGTCATAAGAACAAAACAATGTAAATGTAACAAACCGCCCATTTCACAGTATCACAACTTTAGATCAGTTGCTGGTAACAAACGTGGAGGCTAAGTGAGGAAAAACAATCTGACTTTGTTCCTGTTTACAGCCGAGATGCATGCTAGCCATTAGTCAAGAGGCAACCAACATGCTGAAGTGTCCTTGAGCCAAAAATAAAATCCCTCCGATTGCCAACATCTGCAACCTGTGAACAAGCTCGCCATCTAACCATTCCGCTATTGTGTATTAGCCCTGTTATGTTAAACACAAATTAAGTGCGGCCCAACAAGGCATCATATATTATAGGATAATAATAGATTTGCGCATTTAACTTTTGAGTCATGATCAAATTTATGTGAAGTCACCTTATTTAGCTCATTGTCTTGTGACCATCATGTGCATCTGAACAGGCTCAGAAAGGACCCGCAGAGCAGAGATCAGGCAGGAGCAGGCATCTGACACACAGCAGACACACCAGTGTGTTTTGTGTCAACATGGGGGAGCGCTTCGACAGCTGGCCAGTGTATTAGTGTGTCTGACAGTTACACAGCCTGCATGGCTACCTGTTGTAGCATATGTGTGACTGCTCATGGACAGAGCAGACTACCGGGCTCGGCCCTCCCGCCCTCAGTCCTCTTCCTCTTGAAGGGGGCCTCTTTAGCTCATTGTATTTGTTCAATAAACCAGAAACCTATAGTTTTGGAGTCAGACCTGCGTCACTAATCGCTCTAATAATAGACCCGAGATCGCCTCATTTTCAGCTCAGTTTTCAACTGAGTCGTTCACGTTCAGGGGTCCGCGATAACCTAACAAGGGCTTGGATGAGGTATAAGGAGAGGGATTGTACTGCGGCTAGATACACAAAATCAAACAAAGGCATATTGTGATATTTTGAAAAATAGTCTCTTCTGACCTCCCAAAACTAAGAGGTCGCATTAAGTTCAGTAAAAACTAAAATCTACAGCTAAATCAAGACAAACGTGGATCCTGCACAACCCAGCGCGCTGGGTGTGGAATACTGCTTTGGACATTAATCAGTGGTTCTATATTAAAAGCTCTCCAGCTAAAATGCAGCTATCACCTCATTTCACCGCGACAACAAACAGAAACAGCCCTCTAAAAGCAGAGTAAAGTGCCACACAACAAACAAACTATCTCAAACGAAGATTAAATTTGGATTTGTCACTTTCGCCACTTTGAACGGCGGCATGTTGGTCTCGAAAATGACATACGCTAAAAGCAAACGTTTAAAATCTATGCAGCGTAACATGGTGGTGGAACGAGGGGAATAATACTTGTGGATCCACTTCACTCTGCCCCCACTTCTCTTGCTGGAGCAGGGCAAAGGCGAGATTAAAAGAAGAGGGAGAAAGGAGGAGAGGGGGGAGCTGAGAGACTGGCCGGCATTAAGAGCTCCTCTGCTTTCGGTCTAAACGAGAAAAAAATCTAAGTCTGAAAAAAATACAAACAAACCCCCTACGGAGTTCTTTTCCTTTCATTGCTTGTTCGTCTCCCACACTCTCCTCTCTTCCTCCCCCCTCACTTCTCTTCTTTTCCTCCCCTGTCTCTTTTCCCCTCTGGGCCCCCCACCCACCCTTCTCTTCTCTCACTCCTCGGTTGTTTTGAGGACAGAGTCGTCTCCCAGGATCTTGCAGAGCTCATTGAGGCGATGCTGCATCTCGGGAATTCCAGCCAGCTGGGCTTCCAGCCGCTGCTTCTCCTCGGTGAGGGAGAGGCGCGTGGCCGTGTCCAGCTGCTCGAAGCGCCAGCCTCCCTCCCCGTCGAACTGCAGCAGGTGCGTGTGGTACTTCCTGGAGGCGGTGAGGAAGGATTAAAAGGGGGGAGTGAAAACACGTTCACTTGATGTGTCGTCTACAATGAATTTACTGTGTTATGATGGCGCTCTGGACATAATAATTTATAGTTACATCACTTATAAAATAAACAAATCGGTACAGGGTGTGTGTCTTACCACAGGGAGGGTCTGTGTGTGATCGAGAGCAGAGAGATACCGGCGTCCTTAGCGGCCTGGAAAATCTTTCCCTCCACGTCAATGCTCACAGCGCTGGTGCACTCATCCAACAGAGCATATTTAGGCCTGACACACACACAAATAATTTTCAGAATCATGAACCATCCAGAGGGGAACTAGTGAGACTGATTCTGATGGGAGATGATTTGTATGCGTAAAATCAGCATTTAATGTCCTGGATTAAACATGAGTACTGCTGTGACCTTGGTTGGCCACGTTAGCTTGTTAATGCACATTTCCAATATGACAACCACCAACATGCATTCACTTTAAAAACATGGAACAATAGTAAAAGTAAATTGCAGCCATGTTTGCAGCTCTGTGAGGCTGTGCGTAGCCATTGCTTTGAGCTAAATGCTAATGCTAGCAGGGCAATTTACCTACAGTAACAATCCTAACACACTGTTGAGCAGGTATGTTTACCATCTTCATCATCTTAATTTAGTGTGCTAACATGTGCTGATCAGCACTAGACAGAAAGTGTAGCCAAGGCTTACTGAAAATTCTTTTTTCAGTTATTTGGTTAAAAAAAACATGGCTGGACAAACTGAATTCTCTCCTGAAGATGATGTCATCATTTAGTTTTTGAGATGACTCAGTCTGGACTGAAGTGAGGGACTGACCAACTAACACTGCACTCCATCAAAAAACACGAAGGAGGTGGTTTAGCCTCCAGGTGTCTCGCTGATCACAATAAACGGGCGTCACCATCATGGCAGGCAGCATTGATGCTGCTTCTTCTTACTTGTGGTAGAACATTCGAGCCATGCCCATCCTCTGCTTCTCGCCTCCTGACAGCACGTCCTTCCAGTCCAGCTCAGCATCCCAGCCTGCATGCCAAAGATGACATCCCATAAGCTTGAAAACATTTGCTATCAATATATCACTTAAAGATGCTGATAATTTGGAATTACAGATACTGGGAGCAGATAGTCTGGGTCTGGGACTGCATTTAGAGTAAGATGACACTTAAATCCAGTTGAAGAAAGTACCCTAGACCTGTTTTAATGGACATGAAACTCTGGAATACATTAGACCTTTACATTAAGAGGTAGTGAAAAATACATTTTTAGCAATATAATTAATAATTTAAATATAAAGGGAAAGTTTTTTTATGAATTACCAGCAGCCATTACAAAAGAAAGTCCAATGAGAGACAGTTAGATGATGTTTAATATTTTCAGCCAGTGCAGTTGCACTGCGTAACAGTCAGACAGCTTCATGTGCAACATCTTAGCCCAACAGTTATACTGCGTGTGTGTCCACATTCTTGACTGATGATCCGTGACAGCATATGCGTGAGTTCAATTGCGTGAGCGATCGAGACCTTTCTCAACATTTTCACAGTGCAGCCATTCATAAATTAAACCCTCTTGCAGCTCTAAGCTTTGTACAGTAGCTGGCTCACCACAATCGGCCCGTTTATTTGGCAATGAGAGGAGAGCGGCTGCCAATTAGTGCAAGACTTAAGTTTAGGAAATGCAAATAATACCCGAGTGTGTAAGATCAAGCATCTGACTGACATACATACATAATCTGTTTGATCTCCAAATACCAGTTAGTGTAAATGATGCAAATGTGTAAATGATTTGAAAGTGGTCTAGTGACTAGACCATGACTGATTTCAAAGACCAACAAAATCATACACATTATCAATGACTTAATTGTCAAGTATGCAACTTTTGTTGTTTTGTTGTTTGTTTGGCTAGTTGTCTAGCTTTGTTTAGTAATTGTGTCTGTCTAATTAATTATATCTGGTGGTTGTTTTGTCTGACCCTTATTTGGTCCCTTTTGTTTAGCGGATGGTTATTTTGTCTGGTTATGTCTTGTTATCTTGTCAACACATTTAGTGTTTTGTCTGACAAATGTTTTGGGTTTTTTTTCTTTTGTATTGCCTCTGGGTTTTTTTTCACTGACAGGTATTTTGTCAATTTGATAGTTGTTTTGTCTGACAATATTGTTTATTTTTTTCTGGGCGACAGTTGTTTGTTCTTTGAGAGTTATTTTGTATGGTCTTGGTTATTTTGGTAATTTTGTCTTCTTTGTCCTGTTTGTGGTTATTTTGGTAAAGTCAATAATCTTTTTAACTCTGAATAATTTGTAGTTTGCGTGATGGGTTTATCATGTTAAAGGGTGTCACAAAGAGTTTTCTGTTAGCGTGGTTCTTTTAACAAACAGCTTTTTATCTTTGAAAGTTGTCTTTGCTACTGTCCTACCTCCCTCTCTGGTGATAATGTGTTTGAGGTTGACTATGTCCAAGATAGTGTCCAGGTCCTTGTCACTGAGGCCTCTGGCAGCCATGTCCTCCACCGAGTCTGGGTAAATGACCTGGTCCCGAAGTGAACCCATGGACATGTATGGCCTGGAGAAACACACACACACATACACACAAACACACCTTATCCACTGAGCGTTTCTTTGTTAACTCCTCATTTCGTTAAGAGCCCCGGATGCTGAAGAAAAGAACGTGCTGACAAAGAGGGTGTGTGTTTACAAAGAGCCACATCCATTCCACACTTAAAGAACAAATGCTGAAAGAGAGAGACACCCATCGTGCTCCTGTTGTTTCTAGTGTAAATAGTGTATTAGATTGTGTTACAGCTGCCAGGTGGCTGTCTCATCGTATGGATAAAATATTCACTGCTCTGCAGGAGGGAGTCAGCAGCTCTCAGCAGCCCTGGCTAAGATTACGTTTGATGGTTCACTTTAGAGTGGTTTCAGTTCAGTTCAGTTTAAGAGCCACAGTTTTGTGTTTTGTCATTTTACCTGTTAAGAGCTGCGCCCACTGTCACTACAATCATCCACACGTCAGAAATAGATGTCTTTACCCTGCGCTACTGTATTGGCATTTACGTGTGCAACTGACTATTAACTTTACTGGATTTATTAATTGATCACAGATCGATTCATCTGGTGATTAACTGAACATTGTTGGAAAAAACATTAACACCTTACTTTGTCCAGCTAACAGACCAAGACCCAAATGTAACACATATATAGTTCTATAAGAAAAATAAAAGCAAAACAATCATCACACTTTAAAAGAAGAGAGTAACACATGTTAAAAGTTTAAATTACTTGACAGAGTTATCATAGATCATTGATGCAAAAGATGCAGCGTGGTGACACATGACTGACTTTTCTATGCTTGGTCACATGCTGGGTGCTTAGTTCATTAGGAATGAATGAAGAAATGACTGTAATTCAAAGTATATTGGGCCTCGTTTGGGTGTTAAATATTTTACTGTGGCCAGAGCTTTGGTTGCTCTCTATCAGCCACACACACACACACACACACACACAGGTATTGTTACAATGGATTAGATTACTGGTAGGGCTCAGTGGTGCAATGACCCCTCAGTTAGTAAAACTCACTGCTGTGAGATATGAGAACCAGTAATGTATGTGTGTGTGTGCGTACCTCTGAGGGATGTAGAACATATGTTGAGGAGAGGGTTTGTACAGCCGGCCGCCGTAGACAGGCCACAAGCCACTGAGGATCCTGAACAGGGAGCTTTTACCACAGCCGTTAGGCCCCGTGATCAATAGATGCATGCCCTCTTCTACCTGAAATGGAAAGAGAATTTATTAATCCCGCTCTGAGCCGAGTCAGTCCTCAGTGTGATTACAAAACATCATCAAGACACGAAGCCCTGGAGAGATGGGATGTGAAGCTTTTGATAAGACAACAACTGAGTGGCCATAACGACTCACAGGAGATCTAAAAAGTCCTTTTTTAACGTAACACAATGTGTTTTATGTGTCTGTCTCTAAAAATCAAAGCATCCTGACTGTGCATCACTAAATGTTTGCGGGCGGCTAAAAAGAGAAACAACTTTTAAAAATCAAAACCCTACAATATTCAGCACCCTATCTTTTTGGGATATTACACAGGACCCTTACTGTAATAAAGTCTACTTATGACTCCTTATAAGTGTTGCACCATCACTGTGAATAAAGTTAACTGAAGTGAAGGCTACATTGTAATAACAGCCCCATACATTTCCTCAAATATATCTATTTGAACCATTCAAAGGGCAGGTGGATAAAGGCGAGGAAGCAGGTTAACGGTGTAACCTCTGCAAAGGTATGTGGGTGTAACTCATTATTACATCTATACAGCAGGTGGACAGAGTAACCGAATACTGTATGGCAGGTCTAATAAAGTTAAAGTGTCAGACTATCAGTCAGCTACTCTGTATCTATGTGTGTATGCTACATGAATTATTATGCCTAATTTAAGGCTTAGTAGCAGCAGTGAAACATTGTGAAAACGTTTCAGAAAATGAAGACACAGCTGAATATTTGCTGTACGATATCTGTATACACTCATACACTTGTGTCAACAGATTTCCCTGTTATCTGCCAGCTCAATGTCAGCCAGGTGCATTGACCTCAACCCGGTATTTACAACTTGGCTTGATTGTTAGCAGGAGCTGCTAGTGCTGTTTGAGACTAAATACTCCCACAGGATACTTGATTTTATGTGAAAAGCTAAGACCGGAGAGGGTTTGATCTTCCACTGAAGCTCTAGCCTTGAGCTGATAGCGTGGCTTGAATAAACCAGGTTAACATGATGTTGAATTATCAGCCAGTTTATCATAATACAGTGATTGATGATGATTACTAGAGTGATGCTTTTCTTTTGGTGCAAAAGAATCAATCACCTCCAACCGTGCAGGTTTGAGCTCAAAGACACGTTGCTCTGACAGCTGTTAAAGATCAAGCCACATCTCAGGCACAGAAAAGGCTTGTGTCAAATTAACAGCCATGCTAGCTCAAGCTAACTTAATTATCTACACAGGAAGAACAGGGCCAGCAGGATCAGCAGACCCACACCCTCAGTTTGAGAGTGAAATAAGCGTGCAGCCCCTCAGGACAGAAGGTGCACTAAGAGGTATGTTACACAAACTGAAAGGGTTCTTAGTATCTTCCAAACACCTTACATATTGGAAAAGTGACATTTCACTCATTTTGTCGCCATTGCTCTGTAATTCTAAGCACCCTGATATCCTCTCCAGCTCATTACAGCTGCCAACAGCCTGAGGGGAGCCACACGACGACACCCAAAGGATGTATCTGTTTCCTAATGAGACCACAGAGAATTTTTCATAAATGATAATTAACACTGCACGGACCGAAGAAAGCCCGCCTCAGGGATTCTGTAGTGAGTTCAGAGTATCTGAAAAGTGAGGCGGTAATGTCAGTGTCAGTTGACATTAATGCTTAATATTAAGTCTGGTGCTTTAAATAGAGATTGAATGACCACTGTGGTGCTTTTCACTCAAAGTGACACAAAACGGGAGATTAGAAGAGGACAGAGTTGAGCGGTCTCACCTTAAAGTTCAGACAAGACACTACTACGTCCCCGTTCGGCGTAATAATTGGGACGTTCTCACACACGATGCCGTTGTCCACATCTATCACCTCGCCTGGAGGGGGAAAGGAGAGAAAGACGGGGAGGAAAAGGGGTCAGAAAAGAAAAATCACAGCACATACGAGCCGAAACAGAGGATTAGACTTGCGGCATACGTATGGACACGGATGGGATAATTCCTACATAAGCAGGAATTGTATGGGGTTGAAAATAAAAAAAATAAAAAAAAATCCCTGCCACTTCACTTATCTCACAGCTTAACTCTGCTCTGCAGCTGGAGACTCATTCTGGGGTCAGATGGATGTTTACACAAGGATATATAAGCAATGAATCCGACCTTTGACCTTGCTCCTCTTTGTGCCTAATGTCATGTTGGTGATCGAGGAATTTATTCTGCTCGTGCCCCAGATTTAACTCGATGCCTGATATTTGGACAGAAAGGGTATGATAATAGGGCAGCTCTGGTGAGAGATAACGGGGGAAAACTGGGTTACTACGAGGTATCTAAGGAAAAATGTCACAGATATGTAACACTGACTATACTGGTTGACTTCAGCCGGGGTTATTAAAGTGCACTGTGCATTCGACTAACCAACCAAAGCCACAATCTGGCTCCAGACAGCAGAAGTGGTAAAGGTTTGCCCAACATAGCAACAGTAACCAAGCGTGTTTCTCACGCACATTTTAATAGAGACAGTGGTGTGTGTGTGTGTGTGTGCGTGTGTGTGTGTGTGTGTGTGTGTGCAGAAAAAGGCCCACCCTTTATCTCCAGTGGTCCATCTATATGCATCTCGGGCTTGCTCTTCTTCTCTGCTCCCGTTGTGGCTGATAGAGAGGAGCGCTTGTACACACCCTTCTGGACGTCCTCAAACACCACGAACATGTTGTGGACCCGTGCAGTGTAGCCTGCCAGCTCTGTGACCTGTTCCAGCAAACACACGTGGGGGTCAAAGGTCATTGTTTGGTAAAGTCAGACGAATGTTAGCATGACCCATGACCCTGATACAGGTCACTATCATGGCCACGCGCTGATAAAACTCTGATTCTGGGTGTTTGTGTTTGTGTGTGTGTGTGTGTGTGTGTGTGTGTGTTAGAGCACTGATTCTAAAGCAGGGGAACTTCTGCAGTTTGCAGAGAGTATGAAAGGAAACTGCAGAGTAGAGAAGCTCATTTGAGAAAAGTGTAATTTACACTGTGATTAAGAATCATCTCCACGTATTAAACGAACTGTGACAGCTAAACACAACATTCTGAGTGTGTGAAAACACTTCAGCAGCGCTAGAGAGGCCTTAACAATTAGCTGGAGGTAGGGAATAAATGGTTAAAATACAGAGTACTGCGTCATTCTGTGTGTGTGTGCGCAACAATGTGTAACAGTTGTCTGCAGATGTGTAACACAACAAACACAATGGTTGTGGACATACCGTTAGGATGTATTTCTGTGTGTACTTTTTGCAGCAGGATGCGTTTATTCGTGAATCAGGCATGCTCCTCTTTGTGTGTTTACAGTGTTTACAGTGAGCACGTGCACATGCACAAATCTGAGAAGCTGCCCGACATAATGCTTGATGGTCACTGACAAAATGAGGGATAGAATCAAAAATTCCACATATAATAATAATAACACAAACAGATATTAAATAAAATAAATTAAATGATAAATTAATAATACCGTTTTAGAATTAGAAGAAGAACAAAGGCAATTACAAAAATGTGCAAACACGGCTAAACACAATATGCAATAGCGTATAAAAGCAAAAGGAGCAAACCTAATATCTTTTTCAGCAGCTGGGGAGCATGTTTTGCATTAAAATGTGATTAAACTCAAGGACAATGAAGGATAACCATCAGGCTAAACACCTGCAACGGTGACAATGAGTCCAAACAGACAGAAAAGCTATCCGCGCACTAGATCTAAGTGTGCCGATAGCTTTTCTATCAATGAAACTCAAGGACAGATGAGGATAGAAACCGGGAGAAAAACCACCCTGTTGCTTTGGCTTGAGTGCGGCACCCTGCAGCGACACAATGCACGCTGTTGACACAGCTTGATTATATTAAACAACAAACACCAATTCTGGGAATTCATGGACATCATGTGGGGCTTTGGAGATGTGACGAGCTTGAAGAAGAAGCAAAACACAAATGAAATGAAATGTGCGAAGGACATTTGGTTCTTATGTAAAACTGTAACGACAGCAATATTTGGTTTTAAAGCTTATTGGAGAACTCTGGGTCAGTCATGAAGCACAATGCCTCTGGAGTGGGAGAGCTGTCCTGAAGTTATTGTGAATATAACTCGGAATGTGTCCACCTCAATTTAGACACAGTACAGTCTGTTTCTATGACTCAGCATAGATCTAGAGATGTAGCTATTTTTCTGCCTGTGGAGAAAATAGATCAATAGCTTGTTGCTGGACCAACTGATTAGACCTTTCATTGTTAATTATATTATAATTTATTATGTGAAACTAAATCAAAATGCAATTAAATTGACTGATTGATTTACTGGCTTTATGCTTTTATATCCTTCCAAACTGAAAAATAGTAACTTCTGGCTACTGTGAACAGTGGATCAGACAACATTCATGGCTGCATTCATTTAATTTGTCATTATTTTTTAGGCCGAGTTATGAACTGCAACACTACAAAGGCTGTCAAAACAAGGATATGGGATGAGTGATCTACAACTGCTGCAAACCATCACCGTCATTACTTTGTCTCCCACTCTTTAATGAGTTACAGTCCATATATAGAACCAAGTCACAGAAATTAGTGGGATTTTTGCTTGAGAACCCCCAAGACGTGCTAGTGCTCATCGTGCACATCATTTACATCTCTGAAAATATCCCGCTGTAAAAGTTAAAACTGCTTTGGTATGTATCTGAGTCATGTGCAGATCTTTGAGTTTCTTTGATATTTGATGCAATCCCGTGCAGGTAGGATCAATGACAGCTAGTCATCTGCGTACCTAAGCTCCACCTGCTTCACATATTAGAGTAAGTGCTTCATCACTATGCGCCACAAAATGACCAAAAATGGTCTTGTGACAAATAATCATGGGCACTGTGCCTCAGAAATATAAACAGTGTGCTAACTTCAGGTGCCAACTGGATGTAATCTGCAAATCAGGCCAATATATAAGATAATGGTTCTCTCCCGCTTATCAAAAATATGTAAGTATGAGCGAGAGAGAGAGAGAGAGAGAGAGAGAGGTGAAAAAGTGATGCAGAAGTGCAGGCTCATAGATCAACAGATGGAGGATTATTCACAGCTAGGCTAAGCCCTGAGGGAAGGAGCTCTGGACACACACACACGCACACACACACACACACACAAGGACTAGCACCAGGATACACTGCTGGCTGACCCACAGTGACACGGGAGTGGCAGCAGAATCAATCTTGAGGAATTAATGCCTATATAAAAGGTTTCCGTGTTCAGCTTCTTCTGCCACGATCAGATCAAAAGCGATCTAACACATATGAAGGCCTTAACTTGACCCAGTTGTGTTGTCACATCATAACATCGGGCACTTTCTCTAAAGGAATGAATGATGTGGACATGAACCTACTCTGATACACCGCAACAACTGCACGCTGTGCAATGTTGAAAGATCAGATTCGATCTATTGTTCCGTGTATGAAGTTTGTACAAGAAGTTACCCCCTTCCAGATTCATTTCTTCAAAACTTCCTGTAAATTTCCTCCAAACACGCTGTGAAGCAAGAAGCTCCTTATAGCAAACAATAACTATGATTAGGGAATTGTGCGAAATTCCTAGATAAACACTGGGTTTTGAGACCAAACTGCAGTTGCTTGGGAAGAAAACATCTTTCAAAGCTGCAAAAAAAAAAAAAAAAAAAGAAAACATCAAAAACCTTGGGAAGCCAACAGGAACAGCTCAGTTGATGACGGGGCCGGAGCAAGTCTTAAAAGAACAAACGGGTAAAAAGAAACAAACAAAGCCAGGTCTGCAGGATGAGTAACAAACTAACACAAGCTGAGACATGTCACCAGGGCCATCTGACCACTCACACTGTACGCCGTCATATTCAATAAGCAGAGTGTTTGGAAGCATGAGCAGGGCATACTGCCTTGAGGAATGTGCCTGTTAAACTGCACACACACTTGCACGCCTCCTTTCGTTGCATGCAGGGGCTTGCTGCTGCACATCTAACAAAGCTGTACTCAACTGTACGCTGAAACTCGTATCCTCTGGCAACATGTTCGGAGCCAGAGATGCACAATCACACGACAAGACAGTCTGCTCTGCCACAGACTGTCGTTTGCATTAACGAAATAAAATCAGGTTTTTATATTTTACAGAGGCCTGTGTGTGTGTCTGGCCCTGAGTGTTTGCACTCTGGTGCTGGTGAAGTGGTATAGTGGGAAGTTTTTCAGAGGAGGTGACTCACATTTAAAAAAGCAGACAACAACTCGCTGCAGTTCTTCCGCTTCGCCACAAGCTATGCCGTGCTAGCGCAGCTGGGCCTGGCTCTAACGTGGACGTATACCACATCCCACACCGTGAGTGAGCATACGATCAAAAGTAGGCAAGTACAAACCAGCTGTACTGCAGCGAGCCAGCCTCACCACAAAAGTGCTGCAGCCAAATCCTCTTATGGACCTCAAAATGCAGCCCGAGACAGGGAATGCATGAATGGGTCTTGCTATTTTTTTTTTTTTTTTTTTCGGATTAAAATGCAGCGAGAGATCAGGGATTTGGCGCCCGATGAACGAGGCCTTTCATTCAGCGAGTTCTTTCTTCAGGACTCAAAATAAACTCCTGTGCATGCATGGCGAGCTTCACATTGTGGAAGTCAGAGAGAGGCCTGGATGTGCTTTACGGCATGCAGCCGTCAATCATTCAGTCAATCTGTGCATTCGTCCGTCCACCCGCCCATCTGCTGGACCACTTGTCCACTCAAACCTGAGCAAATGAAATGACCCCACCACCTGTGCATCTCCCCGTCATGTTAGAAATGAGATGAAATCTTTATATCAAACATCAAGGGGAAAAGAAACCCGCTGCACTTGATTATTGTGATAGCACACGGGCATTTAAAGAGTATCTATAAGATAAGATGACTATGATATAAACTTCTTATATGCTTAAATTAGAACAAATGATCTCTCTCCTATTTTCAATGACCCTGAAACCCATATTTCCTTGCATGTAACATCATATTACTCATGTCATGCTCACAAATTGCAACTCATAGTAGTGAAATTGTTCTATACGTTTGTTATACAACTACTGAATAAGGGGCTGCAGTTGATTTAGGTCATTGTTGTTTAATCTGATAGATAGTTTCTTGATAAATCAGTTAATTGTCTGGTCGATTGAAAATACCGAAAATTTCCCAGTGCAATTCCACAACTCAAGGATATTAAACATACAATGATAAGACGCAGTAAAGCTGCAAAACTCAAACTAAAAAAGGCCAGAGTCAGTGAATGTTGAAAACTGACATTAATAATCAGCCAATTATCAAAATAGTTTAATTTCCTCTGACTCAACAAGTGTGCAATGCAGCCTTCACGCCACATGGCAGGACCAGGTTATTTATGTTTTCTAACAACGCTATGTGCAGAGGTGGGGCAAGAAGCTGAATGTCACAATAAATAAACCTCAGAATCAACAGAGAGAGATCAGTGGGCGGTGGTGACGCAGCATCTCTTTGTTTCTCAACTGAAGTGTGGGCAGGACAAGATTGTTTATTGTTTTTATGAATGACTCCCAATATTACTACATAATATACATATATAGTTTGTTTTGCAGTCCATTCATGTGCAAAATACATTTGCAGTGACCTACCTTTATTTTTTAGGACTTTTGTGTCGGTACTTTCGGTAAGATGTGTGTTATTTTGAACTTTGAAGAGAAAATAGTGCAAATGATGGAGCAAAGAAAGCTCCTAAAGCAGACGCTCATGTTGTCTTAACTAAAGAAAGGGTGGTTCTGACATACGGCAGTCCAGAGAAACAACAGTGGCTTCAACGTTTTAGCGTCCTTACCTCTTTGTAGGAGGACATGATCCTCTCGATGGCGTCGGCTCCGGAGGCCAGGAGGTTACGGGCGGTGGTGAAAGCCTCCGTCCTCTCGCTCACCATCACCTGTGTCTGCCCATCTGCTGTTTCTAGAAGGTGGAAAGCGAGAAGACAGGAAAGAGAGGCAGCTGATTTACGAAGCTGCGATACTTCAGGCACATTCATAAAGGGAACAGAACTTCCCTCCTGTTATCTGACTGAAAGTCTGTCTGTCACGCACGTCTACTGACAACACGTTCTCACACCTGTACCTTTAGGCATTAGAATTCCATGGAAATGAGTAATTTAAATAACGGTAGTGGCATGGTAGTAGAGCTGAGGCGCAAACAAAGGAACTCAGTTACAGCTTTATTTTGGGACGCAACTGAAATGTCGTCAGGGGGTGTGTGGGAGGCAGCTACTGTTCTCACACGTGCTAATCAGCCGCCTGCCCGAGGAGGAAGCAGTGGCTGTTGGTTTGGAGATGCTAATGATTCTCGTGCGTGCTGTAAAATGTGCTTACACTGCAGAGTGAAACACACAACTACTATAGTAGCACTTAAAAAAAAACACCAGATACCATCAGACACAAATAAACGAAGGCTGCTTGGGAAAACACTCGTTCACAGAGACACTGAAATGTTTTTTGGGCACTGTGAGGCCTTCTTACCATTGTCAGCGAAGCCGGTGGCCGTGATGATCGGCACAGCCACCATGACCAGCCCGCTGCTGCTCCACACGTACTTCATGAGGAACTGCTCGATCATGATGTACCACAGACGTTTGGACAGAATCAGGTTCATCTGGTCGGCCAGGGCCCGGTAGCACTTCTGCAGCTGACGCATCTCCACCTGCAACAGACAATACATTTCAAATCATACAAGTGTGCAAATATTGGTCTGATTACACTGACAGTGTTATGACACTACAACAACAGAGGATGTGATTAATGAAGATGAACTCTAATGAACTCTACATCACGTGTGGTTTATAACTGGAGCTTACATGCAGGAATGGCCATCATAGATATTTAGAAATTTACATGTCACGCTAAGAGCTGCATATGCTCAATTAATGGAGAATATTGATTTTTGTGGTTATAGTATATACTGATAAGTTAGTAACAACGACACTATTACCTGTGATATTATTGCACGCATGCCACAATAAATGCAACCTCTATGCGCTACATGTGCTATCAACCAGCTTTGAATACCTTGTGTCCCCTGTAGAAAGCTATTTCCTCTGCGTTTGCAATGATCCTGGAGTGCACATAGCGCAGGTAGCCTTTCCTGTGAGCCTCCTCGGCCACCAGCTTGCCGAATTTAGGCGAGCAGGCACGGAGGACCTTTGCCGTAGCGAAAACCACCA
Source organism: Datnioides undecimradiatus (assembly GCA_008933995.1). Taxonomy (NCBI): domain Eukaryota; kingdom Metazoa; phylum Chordata; class Actinopteri; order Lobotiformes; family Datnioididae; genus Datnioides; species Datnioides undecimradiatus. Next base: position 4,236,636 of record WARS01000023.1, on the reverse strand, counting down.
GCCCGGCCAGAAGGGTCGGCCCGGAAGCGTTGGCCCCCCTGGACCTGGCGGTCTGTATCAGCGTGTAGGAGGTCAGCATCACATCCAATATGGGCTTGGTGAGGTTAGAATAGAGGTGGGCCACCGACTGGGAAAACATCATAACGTCCTCAGTGAGAGACTGGTCCGGGTTAGCGAGCCTCCCGTCCATGTTGCTGACTTTGTAGTAGGTTTGATCGGTGAAGTAGGTCCGGTAAGCATGGTTCACAAGCCGGGTGCGGAAGGCCAGAGCCAGTTTGCACTCCAGGTACCGGATGGCGCTGTTGACGAACGTGGCCGGGATGGCAATGAGGAGCCATTTGATCAGCTGGATAATGAAGCTCCTGGGTTTCTTCTCCACGATCGTTTTGACAATCTTGCCGTCCAAGCTGGCTACGTAAATTGACAGAAACGTCCTGGATATCAGCGCCACTGAGTGCAAGGAGAGCAAACCGAGCTCTTTGGATACAAGCTTGGGAAAGAGGATTTTACCAAGTTCGAGGATCTGCTTGAAAAATTCTGCATTTACCCCCGGGGATGCCTTCTTATGATCCGCAGCATCGATCTGGGTTTTTACCAAACAGGTGGAGCCGTTTTCCGCCTTTGAAACCCGGCGGTTATTCCTGGGATCTTTGTTTTTGCTCAGCTGCTTGCAGATGATGGGGTACAGTGTTTTGACACCGTATGCAGCCGCCGCAAGAAACACGGCTCGCTTCGCCGCAGCCGTGCGGTCCCATCTCACTTTGGACGCCGCATCGAGGATGTTGGACATTTTTCAAACGTTAGTCGTCTCTGCTGACAATCCTTACATCACCCATCCCCCAAGCCCGACTGACCGCGTCGATATAAAAAAGAGAAGGACTTCTGATGGTCGGATTGATGTGAAGCGAGCCCGATACATGTACCGCTACATCCTGCTCTTTTCTGTACCAGTGTCAAGCACGACAAACTACATTAATCCTACTTCCGGTTACAGTTGTCACAATAAAAACTCAATGCCAACTTCCCCTCGACAAAAAGGATATACTGTAAAACCGTGCAGTCAATTTTGTGATTTTATTTTTAAAGTCAAATCACACAGCTTCCTGACTTACTTGTGGACGTTTCCGTTTTCCGCTAACTTGACGCTGCTTATTTCCGCCTTACGCTTTTGCAGCGGCTGGTTTCATTGGTCGCGCCCCCGGCGAAAGACTATTGGTTGCGTGATGGACGCAACAAATTAGTCCCCCTTTTAACGTTATCGTTTATCCTTCTAACTTCAGCTTGAACGCTGATGTGTCAATTGCTGGTGTTTGCACGAAGCATAATATGATATTGGAAGCAACGTTAACCACAGACAGGTTTTACAAAGGTGGTTTAAAGTCAATAATAAACATCTGTAAACATTTCAGGGTGGCACGCGAAAGAAGGGTGTTTCCTCCTCGCGCTTCTTTAACGTTAAATAAATGTCAAGCAACACTAGTTAACGTTTGATAGCCACCTAGCATAAATATTAAGCTAAGGTAACCGGTTTAATCAGAACACACTCAAATCAGCCAAAGCCTTGCAGCCTTCATACTCACTGTAATGAATTAGTCATTCCCTCTCCTATATTTTTTGAAATGAACTGGGTCGGGGGTTCAAGGTAAGAGAGGGGAGAATGTTTTGGTGAATAGCTAACTTGCAAATGATAACATTAGCCTGTGAGCGTTAGCTAAGCTAAGCTAGATAACGCCAATAATGTGATGCCTTATTGCAGAAAACGTTTAGTGATGAAGAATGATGCGAAAAAGCAGAGGGTGAGGCACCTGAAATCAATTTAGATGACTAATTGTCACAGCAATAGTCTTCGTGTATGTATTTAGCTATTTTTTTCTTTTTCAAGGAGTTTTTTGAGAAGAGAAAAATGCAACAGAGACTGAAAAACCTGGGGATTGCTCAGCCAGCGACTCCTCAAGACACAAGCTCTGGTAGTATGGACCTGGTGACTTTGTTCATCGTTAACCAGATTGCTGCTAAAAAAGAAAATAAAGGTGAGACAATAGGTATTATAGTCAGGTATATCTCAAGTCAACAATTAAGGTCACCAGAAATACACAAGACATCAGTACAGGAGAATAATGAAAAGCAAAATGCTCTGTGGCTTAAAAACTGTATATGATTACACACCTGTCTAACAACCAATGTTAATCTATCCCTCCATACAAGAAATGATACAAGTAAACAATGTTTGTATTTGTGTAGGTCCTCCTAAAGTGGCAGTTCTTGGCAGCTGTAAAGGAGGATCTAAGCATAAGAGAAATGAGCCCCTGGTTCTGCCAATGAGCCCCTGCTCTCCATCACAGCTCAGTCTTGTTGAAAGCCAGGCTCAGTACAGGTAGAGCTCGAGTGAGGGTTTGCTAAACAGTCACCAACACTGATCACATTGCAGCTGTTGAGACATGTCATAATAGTGCCACATTTAGTTGAAAAGAATTATCCAGCTATCCTTTACTATGAATTAATCTAAGATATGTAAATGCTTCAAAAAGCAGAAAGTGGCAAGGTTTTATCAAAATGCTAGATACTTAACACTGACTTCTTAACATGGTACTTGAGCCCAACACCTGGCCTATGAGTCAAATGTTCAATCATCTGTTTTTTGTCTTATCAAAGTCAGTTTATGATATTGTCATTAACACCGTATGCATAGAGCGCCATCTTCTGACATTTATGGTGTCTATTCTGTGTAAATGTCCAGTGTTCATGGAACAGGTAATAGAAAGCATGTTATTCCACATGGGTTCAGGTGTCGGCAGGTAAGTAACTTTTCTACTCGTATTCTACTTTTATTCCATTGATTTGAGGAAAATTTGCTGAACATGAACAAATGTTTGAACTTTCTGTCCCCTAGCTGTCACCAGTGCTGGAGTCAGCTTTCTCAGACAGCAGTGCATCTCACCATGCGCCACCCACAGTTGACCCCATCAGCCCTTTATCATCCATCTCATCAGCTTCCTCAAGCCAAGGTGGTCTTACAAAGTATTTTACCAAACAAACTTTCAGAAACAAATTACATATTAGTTACTGTGTGGTGGTCTCCACAGGAATGGTTCCCCTGCTGCTGCACCTCCAGCAGAGAAGCCAAATACATGCACAGATACCTGTCCACTGTTCTCCTCTGCCGTGGGACTCATCAGGGCTGGAGAAAGTAGTGTTAAGAGAAATATCATTTTAGAATTTTGAGCAATATCACACATTAACATCACCACTTAATGTCATGGTTACAGTTGCAGTTGCGCATGCACAGGCATGGGGATATTTGGACCATGTGTTGCTTTCAAGGTTCTACAATAAATGTGCAAATGAAATCCACACAAGCTAAGAAAGGAACTGTCAACATTTGTCAACATTTCCAAAATATTTACTGAAATGTGAGGCACACAAATTATTAAACAGTGTGCACAGAGCACACTTATGTTTGGCCCTCTTCCTGTTTTTACAATTGGTAAGCAAGAACCCTTTAATTGCTTTTAATTGCTTTTATATTGTATTGTTAAACACAACATTAAAGCAAAATATCAGAGATTAACCTACTAGAATCCTGTTTTGCATTTTACACCAAAGAGATATTTTGCTTACTATTAAATTGTATTAAATCACTGTTTAATACAATAAAACAATAAATACTTATTTGTATTTTCTAGCAAACAATGAAAGATCACTGCCTCAATTTATGTCCTCATATCTGCAGATTTGTCAGAAGTAGAATGTCAGTCTTTGGTTATTGACCAATAGCAATTATTAATGGGAGTTTAACTATAAGTTCCTATAAAGCATTGTATAGTATTCAATAGTGCTGCTTGCAGGATTTGTTGTTGCTTCTTTCAGCCTTTCTTCCAGGCCAGAGGTATAAGTGACAGTATCCCTTGGTCCTGTGGATCAAACCCACCCCTCTACCACCTGGAGACACCTGCAGCAGCCAAAGTCTTGTTTGGAAGTTCAGAACCAGAGTGAGAACAACCCGAGAAACTGAGAGATGATTATTTATCTTTAAATTAAGAGATCACTTTCAACTGCTTTATATATGTCATCACAGTAATACAGAGGCTAGAGACCATGCAAGACATGAGGCCACCTTCTTTCTCAACCAATCAGAGGTCAGGGAACCCATGCTGGACTTCACTCTTAACCAGTCAGAAACTGAGAAGCCGATCGTGGAAAATGTCTTCAGGGGCTTCAGTACTGAGGAATGTGAAACAGAAGGTGAACACTGTATCTGCACAAACGTTGCAAGCACCAACGAATAACTCCAGGCTTACATTACATTTGATTTCACCTTCTTACTTTGGAACAGAGAAATCAAAGATTTATCTCAAAGATGAAGCATCAGTGAAATCTTCAACGCCACAGTAGGTGAAATTCATTACACTGATTTATTTTGATATCATTCATATGAAAAATGTTTGTTTTTAAATTGAATTTTCTTTCTTTACTGTCAGGCTTGTCCCAGACTCACAGTTCATGGCAGTGGAGGTAAATTGCCATGTACTCTGTGTGTTCTAAATTAAGCCTTTTATTGCCACCAAGTGGTGAAGTGTATAACTGCCATTGAATAATAAAAACAAGCAGTTGATTAAGAAATATTAACCAGGTTCTCTCGGCATCATAGGCTGTTGTGCAGAGCCTCTTTATTCTCTTAGATGGTGGTTTTGGTGTGGGCAGTTGCAGTTTTACATATTAATTCTGTTTTATTCACAGCTCTCCAACTGCACTGACACACACTCTCGTAAGTGTCTTAGGCATCTCCAATTAAGCCCCCCTTGTATTGTTTGCATGCTGGAGAAATGACAATGCATTGAATAGGTGTCTTCTTTTAAATCCCACAGCACGTCCTGGACACAACAGTGGCCTCGTGAATGGCTACAGCTGTTCGCCAAGTTACTCTTGTAGAGGAGGTTACCTCAGTTCAGACTCAAATGATGTAAGTTAAGTTACAGCCAGACAGTTTGTCCATGTTGTGGTTGAACTGTGACTGCAGACTTGCATTAAAAATAACATTATATAATACTAACAGTGGTGACTTTGCCAAAGAGATTTAGAGCCACAGTTTAGTTCAGTGATCATTTTGCTTGTAATTTAACCCAGAGTGTGAATCACCATCAGCAGTGTGCCGGTCCCTGGCAGCCATGGTTTTTGAACACGCACAAGTGCAATAACAATCAAAACATGTCATCAACAGCTATCACTGAATATTGAACACTGATTATTATTGGACAGGGCTCTCTGCACAGCACCACTAATAAACTGATTTCTCATGAAGATTATTTGATATAATTTGATAACTACATCACTTGGTTAATTTCTAATATTTTGACAACACCATACACCAGTAACCACTGCTGTCTTTAGCTTTATCTAACACAAACACTGTTTTTTCCTTTTCCAACTTGACTTTAGGAAGAACAATGCTGTCACTCATGTCTCCAACCTGCCTCTTCATATATGGATCAAGCCTGTTATGCAGACAGCCCAAACTCAATCCTGGGTCCCCAAGGGAATCTAAATCAAACACACACTCAGCCCAGGCTTCCCACCCCACTCCTCAAATCCAAAATGAGCTTCAGATACGATGAAAAACTTATAGAGACTTCCTTTTGCCCAGTTAAAAACCAGGGTTGTAACAACCAACAGATCAGTAGCCACACAGCTCAGTTTGATTCTCCTCAGGCTCTGGCTCAAACTCAGAGTTCTGAGACGTGCAAATGCAAGAAAACACCAAATGAAACTCAAGATGCGGGAACCCAAACTGTCGGCAAACCCACAGCTGACACATGCGATGCTTCGACTCAGTGCAGCTTTGTTGTCGACAGTGGAAGCAGAGCGTCTGGGTTTACCTTGTGGCTACCACCTGTTGATGTGTCAGTGCAGCGTCCAGCCACAGGGAGGCAGGCTGACACTGCTGCAGAGCCAAACGCACGCACACCTTCACCAGGCGAGGCGACGAGCGGAGGGAGGCATACGCCCTGGAGCAAGAAGAAATCGAGGGCTCGTTCCCTGTCAGGCAGCAGCATTACATGCACATTTACTACCAACAACAGTGATGACAAAGTGATCCTACAGAGACCCATAATCCCCGGTGTAGATGTTCTGGGCATGACTGAGGGCAGAGGTATGAAAATTAAAGTAAACAATCTGTCACTGCATGCTTAGATTAAGAAACTTAATATTCATATTTAAGTGTGTGTGTGTGTGTGTGTATATATATATTTATTTATTTTTTTCAGATTTGGCAGACACCACAGAAATGATAGAGGCCATTTTTATGTGTAACCAAGTTTTCTGCTCTGTTTCTGATAAGAGAGGGCAGCGATGAGAGAGGGCAACAACAAAATGATCGTCTGATGAAAGACCTCTTCAGTGAAGTCGGGGAGGAGGTCACATCTGCCGCCAGTGTTAGCAGATAATCAGAAGATACCGAAGACACTGAAGGAAATAGCAGACATTTCAAAAGGGGAAGGAAGAAAGGAAGTAAGGCAGATGTATGAAGACAGCTGGAAATTAACATAATTTGTAATAAGTTTGTTTTAAGAACACATACCACACAAAAACTATAGTTTTGTTCAAAGTATATAAACACACAGTGAAATAAAGGCCTTAGGCATGAACTCTGATTTATAAGTTTATTTCTTTTGCCATATACATATTCAAGTGTTTAGATTTCATGAAGATACTTATTTTTCATAGAATATAAACTCTAGCAAAACATTTACAGCGTGAACATTAATCAAATATACTATACAGCACTCTTTTTTTTGTAATTGGTGTTTTTGTGATTTCTCGTAAACTGTAGAAACACGTAGTTGGTTCACATTGAAAAAAATCGCAACCTTTTCACCACAAGTACACGTAAAATGTCCCCGCCGTGGTAGAGGACGGTGTTAACACGAGTGGACGGCAGACCACCACAGGATCTTTGACAAGGTGCAGCCTGAAACAATCACGTTTAATATTTGGTAAGCACGAGTTTCATTACACATTAGTCTGTGTTATGCATGTGTGTGTTTACCTGTAATAATACTTTTCAGTACAAAACTAGTTCATGTGGTTTGGTACGGCTCAACCTGGACCAAATTAAAACTGAACAGATAAAACAATACTTTAACATTTTGAATTAAAGTCAGACTATTTTGGGGTCAGCAAGCCCCATTTAAGACATTGAAGGACAAAGTTAGAACTTTTAACCTAACTACACTTCACAATGTAGAAAACTGGTTTCCAAAAATTACGTAAAGTGGTGTATTAATTTGCCTTATCAGCTTTAAGGACCATACACAGGAGAGTTTGCATGTTTCAGTCTCATCACTATAAGTCATACATGTGTTGGATTGGAGCTGATCGTTTTCAAAAGCATGCCATCAGACTTTATTTGTTGTGCTGCATTGTTTTAAAATGTCACCATCAATTTTTACTGATTCCAAGCAACGTTTTAGTCTGTGCCTGCTGATTTTCATTCCTTATTGATACGAATGGAAACCAGTCAGTGTTTACAAGGCAACCGTACAGCTTGCTTTTGAGAGTGATCAGCAGTTCTAAAATATAAGAACATGTAAATAATCATCTGAAAATGGTCCTTTAACGCCGCTTTTGAATAATCCACATTTATGGTTTCAAAGTTTGTTTACAGGATGGTTACAGGGTTTCCTCTTATGACATTATTTTAGAGTTCTGCCATTTGTGAGAGCAGTATGGTACTAATTATACTGATTAAGCATCTGCATCCATATGTAAATGTGACACTTTGACTATACCAAAAATATCACAATACTTAATGTGAATACTTCAGTCAACTTTGATGGGTCACTGAAAATGTCACTACATTGTGCCATGGCATTTGATGAACAGCTTCTTCAGTGAAAAGTTTATTAAAAAGAGGTATTAAATATTATTCATTCATGATGGGTTAAGACCCATGTGCTAAGTCTGGACTGTCCTTTGTTTCGTCATGAGAACCCTGGTCACTGGACACAGCAACAGCGCAGCTTGTTAAATCCTTATTTACCTGTTTTGTTGTGTTACGCAAAGTTACTCTGTCGTCTACTTTCACACAGTTTTTGCTACACAGAAACCTATGTGTATTTGACTAACAAGGTGTAACCTCACACAGTTTTACAGTTTTACAAAACAACATTGGCAAATTACGCTAAAGCCTACTCCTCGACTTTTGACACAAGAACCACATAAATGATATGCTCTGCCATTTGTACATAAGGCTATGGAGGAAGACAAAACTTAAAATACATGGAATGATAGTAAAAAAATAAAATATCATTACACGTGAAATACAAATATGTACATGTGAAACAAATACTCTAAGACCTAATTATCATTAACATGATATAATACATCCACTTCAGGGGTTTGGACTGAAAAATGGTCTTGAGGCACCTCCACAATACACAGGCACTAATATTATCATGTTAAATACAGAATGAAATTCTTGAAATACAAGTGAATAAAACCATAAATTTAGTCCACCACTTTCCTTGCTGAACATTAAATATATCATATCCAGCAATAACAACAGCAGTCTGCATGTTTAGTGACATACAGAGGTTTATAACATGGGGTTTTGACAACCAAGTAACAGAATGACATGAGATGGTCAACAGACTATGCTAAAGCAATTAGAAATTTGTTGCAAAGCTGATTGAAAAATAATAATAAATAAACTAATTAATAAAAAGAAACCACTGCAACTGATCTTATATTCCCTTCAGTGCTACTAGATTGGTCAGTGTTTTTGTTTAGGGACCAACTGTCAATGTTGTTCCTAACCTTGAGCAATATACAGTACATCTCTGGTGTTTGCTTGTCATTAAAAAATATGAGAATGAGCACGAGCCAAGACTGTCAACAGATGAGGAGCCGACACTCTACGCTACAAGCTTTAACGACATTTAACTGAGTTTCTTTGTCCACCTCAGACATTTAACTGTTTCATATAGAAAGGCATAATGGTACTAGAGATCAACAAGAAATGACAACTGCTGTTGTTTTGTGGACGTACAAACCTGAGACCACATTTACTATTACTTTTTTATCTATAGACGTTTCAATGGAAGCATTTTCTGATACAATGCTGTAGGGTGGCTGTGTCATGTTTTAGCCTGTATGTATAAATTATAAATCATACATGATATTTAGTGAGCAGAAGTTCAAAATATTAGGGATGCCTTACTAATACTGAACTGCAGCCCCTTCACTTCATCATCAGTGGTCATAAGAGAGGAACTGTCCCTTATATTTTGTACATAGAAGTGTGTTTTCAACAGCTTTGATTCCTGACCAAGAGTCCACAATAAAGACAGTTAATGTCCATCTGTTTGGCAATTTTTTGCCATTTAGTCATTGAAATTTTTGTGGGATTATGTCCAAATTATAGTTCACTCTCAATTCAGGAAACAATTAACAGACTCCTTCTAGATGCTAAGGCGGTGGTATTCATTTTGGATTCCTGAACTGACTGAATTGAAAGTGAGCTCCCATTACTGAAGCTAAAGGCCTTGAAAACTGTGATCCTAAACCTCATAGTGAGGTAAGCGGTGGCTCCTCAGCTCACACACCGAAAAAAAAAAAATTACAGACCCAACAACGCTGCAGGTTTCAGTGATCACCAAAGTGAAGGAAAGACCCAGAGGGAGGTAACCTACACTCAGACTCTCCCTAGTCTACATCAGATGCATCGTTGTCTGAGAGATGGTAGTTTGAACCTTTGACTCGGATGTATTCGACCTGCCTTCCCTCGTCTGAATCGGAGGCACCGCAGGAACATAGCTGGTTTTCAAACAGCGCTTCGATCTCCTCCAGACGCCGGGCTTTTGTCTCTGGCAGGCAGCCGTACATGAAGAAGAAACCCAACAAAGCCAGGCTGGAGTAGAGGAAGAATGCTCCTGGAAAGACGAATCAAAAGAGCACACAGTCACTAAGGAGAGCCACCCACAAGTACAGGGAACACATTGTCATGGCTTTTTGAGAGTAGGAATAAGTGCTTTTTGCTTGTTCTACTCCATCCACACAAAAATATACACTGGCAGTGAAAGCCAAACCTCAGGGCAGCTAATACTGGATGCCCATTTACTTCTATGCATGTGTGTGTGTGCGCTGAAAAATGGAAATGTTTGAAAATTAATATATTGTTTTCTGGCTGCTGGCCACCGTAAGATAACTTAAAGTAGAAGTGACATGCCTTTGTCAAAATAGCATTAAAGCAGGGTTAAAAGATGAAGGCAATACTACACAGAGACACAAACGCACCAAGAAACAAGCATTCATACAGAAACACAGTGACAGAGCATTAATGAGATTTCCTGGCAGCTGTACTTTCTATTTTCTCCTTGTCAAAGCAGAATGACATTTTTAAATTATACAACCAAGTGTACATTAAGCTCAATACAGTTACCGTTTGTGTGACAACATCACTATGGTTTTTGTTCTCTGTGAATTACTCTTATAAACCGGATATATGGGTGAATGACTCGAATCAATCATTAACCCGCTATATCCCAGGATGCCTCCACCGTCACCCCTGATGGATCGATCACCCACTCCCAGGAAAGGTCAGTTCTTTCCTGTCTAAGGAGAAACCTGCTGTTGAGCCACATTGATTGGGGAGGTATAGAAACCTCAGGGTATCAGTCAGCTGTTACCTTCTTGCAGATCTTAACGTAAGGTAAGGATGAATGAGTGTTACATAAGCTCTGCTGTTGTGTAAGGATGAGGACTGACAGCACTGATGGCTGGTAGTAATTGTTCCTGACAGGAGTGCTTAGTCTGATTAAAATTACATGAGTTCATAAAAGGGGATTATCATAGAAATCATCACTGAGTTTCCTTTCTGCAGTCTCATTCTCAAACAAAACAGAGCCAAGAAACTGACCGTAGTAGGTGAAGTACTGAGCCAGATGTAGGAAGGTAAGAGACACCAGGATGTTGAAGGTCCAGTTGACTCCAGCTGCACAGGCGTTCCCTGTGCTCCTCGCCCACAGAGGGTAGATCTCTGAATTGATAGTCCAAGGCATTGGACCCATCCCTGAGAGAGAAATGAGGAATCACTTCAACAGGATGTGGTGACAAGTTCAAATGGGAGGTTCATTGGAGAACTGTGATATGTCCTGGTTTCCTCTCACACATTACATTATTATTGGCTCCTGTGTCTTTGGTGTGAGTGGACTTTGAAAGCATCATCGTTCCCCATGTCAACATTAAAATAACCTGTAAGAGGACTGATGATCCACAGCCGTGCTAGGAGCTGCTTCGATTTAAATGCAAAAATCAGCTTCCTGACATGTTCTTAATAACAATGCTGTTGTTTAGCAGGCATAAAATGTACCATGTTGATTATGATTGTAATGCAATGTGATGGCAGTAGAGTTAAGGTGATTATATGATGACTGAAAGCCCCAGAACAACATCTTAATGGATCTTGTGATGAGAGAGATGGTCGAGAAAGAACCGACCACATCAATGGACATACCGTAGCTTTAAATTAAATTATTCTACATGATATTAGTTAATGTAAAAGATACTCCTAGTTACATTTAAAGTGTCAGTGGGGCCACAACCTGATTTTACTTTACCAGACATTACTAAAAGAATCATGCACTTTAGAATAGAAGTGACACTGAAATGACAAGTTGTAACTGCAAGCAGACGCAAAGGTTGAACCGAGCTCAGACAAAAACACAACCCAGGTTCAATCTGTTACCTGGAGCGAAAGCAGCCAGGTACAGCACCAGTCCCAGTAAGACCAGCCAGGAGAAGGAGGTGGGACAGTAGTTGTAGGCCCAGTAGGTCTGATCTCTCATGAGGGTGGAGTTGGAGCATCTGGAAGAGTGAGGATGCTCATATTGTTAATCACTTTTGGCACTGGATCTCAGTTCAAGGTAAAATCTGTCTTTACACATTACCGTGACCATAACTCTAAGTATATATTCTAATCCAGTGTTCTTCCACCACGGCGTTGCCCCCTCCCCCGCTGCATCCCAAACACACGCACATACTCGCGCAGCATCCTGTGGCTCACCTGCCCCATGCTGCTTGCTCTGTGGAGGCCTTATTGACTGGCACACAGGAGGAGGCGAGGAGCGCCGAGCCATTCTCACGGTAACAGAAACCACATCCGGGGTCCAGCATGCATGGCTCACACAGCCTGCAAGCCAAACAGCAGGTGCAACAAACATTAGCTCTTATTTCCCTAAACACAATCAATCACACTTTAATTTTCTTTTGACTTCTATAGAATATTGACAAACTTATTTTTAAAGAACAGCACCGTGCTGCCGGCACACTAGTTCTAAAAATAATTTCTGTCTATTGCATCACAAGATAAGACTATAATAGAAAACAGCATTCCACTCCATCTAATTAAGACTCTAATTGAGACTTGCCTCATTACTCAAATGAAATTAATGTATGGACTGTTCCCCACATACAGGAAGTGATTCATCAAAATTACTCATTATCATTCCATCCTTATCCTGTCATATCACTCAGTTATGTCTTTCTTTGTTAAAAGCGCATCTTGTCATGTACAATAGTCAGTAAAGAGATCAACAGTCCACATGTAAGAGGGTTTTAAAGCTTATTTCATGACAAATTCACTTTTCACAAGAGCTCACCATGTTGTCCTTGCAGTGTCATCGAGTGTGTTGCAGTGCCTGATGATAGTGCACAAAATGTGTGGTTTTGTTTCAGGGCTCTGTTTTCGCAGTCTGCAGACTCCCTGTGCAGGGTGTCTGCAGACACACTGAGGTCTGATTACACACTGAGGTCAACTAGGCTAAAATAAAACCAGGTGCTGGTACTGGAGGAAAACAAGTGCAAAACACTGTGGGAAGGTGAGGTGAGACATTTGACGGCTTAGCTGCAGCTAAAATTCAAATGATGGCATTTGAGGAGGTGAATAATATCGGTTGATAAATATTGTAAATTATGTAATTATGCATAAGGAAAGCAATGGAGTTTCATAGCTGCACAAAAAGTGTATCTACCATAATAAAATCTATTATTCCTGCTGCAAAACAGGAACGAGGCAGCTTTTATATCTTCCTGTCTTCTTCACTGGCATGTTTTTTGTCTTTTAGCACATTATCATTATTGCAATTGCATTACTGCAGTTTTAAGACTGTGTTTTACAGTTGGAGGCACTAAACAGCCAGCCGAAGACATGTTTTTAACTAACTCACAGAGCTTGAGTTAGCCTAATTTGCTTGCAGCTACAGTTAATTAACTCGGTACACATTTCAGGTGGCAAAATTAAAACAGAGATTTTTTAAACAATAAAATTAACAATTTTGTAGTGTCAATCTGTAGACAGTATCACTGTAAATTAGAAAAGGCCTGAGTCATATTATTCAAGACACAATATTTGTGTTTCCTCTGACCAATTTATTAATAACTAGCTAAAACAATGGGTTGCCATGGAAACAATACTCTAGAGATGCTTTGTAAATATTGTTCATGTCCAGATGACTTTTCTCTGAAAACTGAGCACACATAACATATAAAGAATCCTTATAGCCCATCTAACACAATGAGTTTAAGAGGCCTGTGGTGCCTCTGGTGCTCCTATGATGCTGGTGTGGTCAGCAAAGGGATGTGTGTGCTCATTTGGAGTAAAGTGAACTCAATGAAGCCACTACAGTGTGGTAAAAGCACTCATCTCTTCAAATTACCCCCGTGTTTGTGTTTGTGCGTGTATACGTGGCGGCGTGTGTTACAGCGTGTGGGTGCTGGACGGCGGGTCCATTAGGTGCTGTTTGTTGTTATGATGAAAGACCGCCGTTACGCACGAGTTTCATCTTGTGTCCGTGTAAGTGAGAGTAAATTGGGACATCGAGGTACCTGATCTCTGGCTTACATGAAAACACACTCTGGTTCTAACTGTGTGTGTGTGTGTGTGTGTGTGTGTGTGTGTGTGTGTGTGTGTGTGTGTGTGTGTTTGCCTTTTGTTGCCAATAGAGACAATGACATGAATTGTAGTTCAGTGCTCAGGTTTCGGAGAAAAGTCATCTGGACATGAACAATATTTACAAAGCATCTCTAGAGTATTGTTTCCATGGCAACCCATTGTTTTAGCTAGTTATTAATAAATTGGTCAGAGGAAACACAATAAATATTGTGTCTTGAATAATATGACTCAGGCCTTTTCTAATACACATGAGTGAAACTTACAGACTCTATGTTATGAGCTGATCTTTCAGGTTGGTAAAGAGCAGGAATCTGCATACACACACAGCAGACACTGCAGAATTTGACTGCGAGTGCTGAAAAATATAGGGATCCTTATCAAAGAATGTGTGCAAACCAGCAATAACTTCAACAAAAATATCCTTTTAGAAGCATTTTATCCTTTTGGACTGATATTCTGACATCACAGAATATTGAGTGTTTTTACAAAGAGAAGAAGTCCTCTCTTAATAGCTTAATAGCTTAATAGTTTAATAGCAGTCTTGCTGTTGCTGTGTCCTGTTTTCATCTATACCTGAGCATAAAATGTCTAAATTACACTTCAGTAGCTAAAAAATTACATTTAATATCAGCATGATGGAAGAGCTGGTGGTGTACTCTTTAACCTCCGCATCCACTTTCTCTGGTGTACTGCAAAAGGATCTAAATATTACATAAACATCTCAAGTGAGTGCAGCTCAACCCTAAGAAGACACCTGAATGTTGAATTGTTCAATATCTAAAACTGTAAAGCTGAAATTTCTTTATAACTCTGGGATGGCTATCAGCAGTGGGAGTGATTCCTGGACTCAGACCAATCAGTTTTAAGTCAGGGGCAGTTTCTAAAAGCTCTTTTTAGGGTCATAATATCAGAATATATGGGAAAACTGTCTTATCTTATTGTTTTTAATAAAGGGAGTTATCATTATAGAATAATCATTTTACAGAGCCAGTTGTTAAGCAGCAGTGGGTCCATCTGAAAAAGTATGTACTCACTGGTATTTGGAGCAGGTAGAATTGGCCATAGATGGGTCTAATGGGTGGAAGGTAACAGGAGGACTGTGCTGGGCAGACAGCAGAAAACCGATGGCCAACAGACTCAAACTCAAACATGTACCTGTTGAAACAAATAACACACATAACATAAAAAAAAGTATTTTTATCTGTGTCTGTTTTATCATCACTGCCTCATGTTCTGAGTGACTGACCTAGGATGCTACCCAAGGTGAGCTTCCTGCGCCCCACTCTCTCCACCAGCCACACTCCCAGTAGAGTAAACAGGAAGTTGGTGAGGGTGGTGAGGCCAGCAAGCCAGATCGCCAGCCTGTCGTCCCGCACGCCTGACATCTGCAGGATGGTGGCGCTGTAGTACCTGTGGGACACCAAGGCAGAAGAAAATGTTGAATCAATTAGTGCAGTCTGAGTCAGAGTGGAAAATAGCCTGTTTGCCAGACATAGAGCCTGAGAATAGCAAAACTGAAGATTGGCGGTGGGTTCTTAAAACTTTTTTCTTATTATGTAGTCCTAATTTTGTAGTAGTGACTGTTATTTCCATCAGTTATAACACTGTGCATGCGTTTTTTCTGAGATGAGGAAACATGGTCCTACAAGTCCTATGGGACAACAGATGCAAGCTAGTCAGACAGGTTGGAAAGAAGTCAACAGGTTACGGCCTAATTCTGTAAAGAAATAGTTTGAGATTTTGGAGAGATGCCCTTATTCACCTTCAGATGCATGTAGCCCGCTTTAAACAGGACATTGTTGTTTTTCCTACCTTGAGTCGTTGCTGCTGAGCTAATCTTAGTGGCTTCACCAGCCAGACAGAAATGAGGATGGCAACCATCTAATCATACTAACAGCAAATAACCTCTTTTGCTTTTGGTGTCTCCACCAAAAGAAGAAGTAATAATCCTTGCATAAATATGTCTACAGTTATAATAATTCAAAGGTCTCAAGACAATGTGCTGAAAAATGTATATATGCAATAATTAGCGAAGACAAGTCAACAAACCAACTGCAACCTCTCTTCTTGAGAGCCTGTCTCTCATCCACCAATCACAGCCTCTCTACTTGAGAGCCAGCCACTCTTCAGGAGACAGTTAGCGATCAGCTATAAATAGTCTCTTATCAGTCACTTTTAATGCCCCCCCCCCGCTTTCTGTCTGTTCTCATACAGTATAATTATACAACTCTGGCACCATGTTGCTCCACGTAGGCAGATTACCTCCAATCATCATCAACAAGGCTCTAAACAGGCTGTGGTCAACAATACAGACACCTGCATGCACTCCATTTCCCACTTCAATTATGATTTCATGTAACTATGATAAAGGGGAGAAAAAACCCCCCAGACAAGCACACATATGATGGCCACGCAAACACATGCACCTGCAAAGACTCTATTTAAAGGTGTCATTATGGAAATTATGTGCTTGAATAAGGGAAAACCACATATTCTCATTCATGTAGGCACAAACACATGGATGCAGGCTGCATATAAACATACGCAGCATTCAAAATCCCCTAGAGAACGCAACACAAACACAAAGAAGGTAAGACTCATTAAAGAGAACGCCAAAATAAAAAGTCTCCAGCGTCGTCTGTCCCGGTGTGTCTCTACAGGCAATTCAGAATTAGCATTCTGCTTTTCATCTGTTCAAAAGAATTGTTATCTCTGTCTTGCTCTCTCCCTTCCCCAAAACAAAGACATTCAATTGAGGGATTTGCATAATAACTCTTTACTTTTCTGCCACGGTATCCAGTCAGACAGAACGAGAACAGAAAAAGGAATGAGATGGCGTGAAATTTGGATTTTAAAAGTTTGACCTATGCTCGCGCCAGTTTTAGCAGGTGATGAAAGTTCTGGATGGCCTCATTATTCATCTGCAATCTTAAAAAACATGCCGGCAAATGCGTGTGCTGAAGGGACACACACGTAGACACGTATAACAGGCGCACACACACACTGCAAAAAGAAATGAAGTTGGGTTTTGTAGCAGCAGCGGGAGCAAAACCACTATTTTCTGTTCTCAGCGGTGCAGCCTGCTGTGTTCCATCTCCAGCCCTGCATTTTGCTGATTGTGGCACACACGGACACACATGCACGCACGCAGACACACACAACTGAACAACCGCAAAGAATAACAGCTTGAAGAAACGGTGACCGTTTATCTGACCACTGCGTCAAATATTATGTCTTGTGTTAAAAGCATGTTAGATCTCAGACTTAATAAAGCCTCTACAGACGCTCAAGGTGCGAACTTGAGCCTGTTTAATTTCTGTCATTATCAATCTTCTGCATCAATGTTGAGCTGTTATTTTAGTAACAGGTGACTGAATTCCTGCCAGCAGAAGAAGAAATAGGAGGAACTGAAATTTTGGTACAAGAGATCAATGAATGAAACTGCTGCTAGCACCCTAATGGAAATATTTCCCTAGAAGAGCTTGCATCCTTATATTGGGTACACACAGGACATTGTGGTACAGTCTTTGTATTGCCTTGCTAAAAAATGTGCACTTTACTGAACCAACTTATTTGTTATTATTCGATTTTATCTGAGTGATTTTGTGTGTTTTATGTTGAAAGTACAAACAATTTAGTGCAGCAAAAGTTTTTTTTTCTCCATGATAATATCCCTGAACATTATTTATATTACAGTCCTGCTAGCCTGAACAGGACAAGTTTAACCCATCACCCCAGATAGAAAGTGACACCACTCCGTCTGAAGCTCCCACTACTTGTCAGGTCTTAACACACATTGCAAACTGACAGGAAACAGTCTGAGGCAGTCAGGCTGAACCTGAATGAAACAGACCTCCGAGCTGGATCAGATATGTCTGATTAAATGTCCAGAAATATATATATTTATTCTTGCTTTCCATGATTTTGATCCTCCAAGACAGAGAGCAGTCTTTGATGATAAAACTAGATAAAAAAATTTTTTATGCATAAGTGGGAGGAAAATGTAGGATCGTTCATTACACAGTTAAATTTCTGCTCGCGAGGGGAACTGGCTTTAATAAGAGGTTGTCTGGGGGGGGTCAGAGGTCAATCAGGACAGGATTTGGTCCAATTACCTTGACATCGGGGAGCTGTAGTGAACTGTTCCCATCCTGCAGTGATTTCATAAACTGCACTGAGAGGATGAAAATGAAAAAAGCTGCCATTACATAGCCATTCTGTGCCTTTCAATTCTAGATTACTGGTACTCTGTACACTTTTTTCCACTAAGTGGTGTCAGAAGAGATTTGTGAGGATCCAGATTGTTTTCCTTTCTGAGCAACTGATTTCACCAATTCCTTTCTTTACAGCAGATGTTAATGTAACTGATGCCGAGGCTGGTTGGAATGAAAATCAACAGATTTTAAGGCACAGAAAAGGGTGACACTGTCGACTGCAGGTATGTTGGTTACTCTTGAATTTCACTGTAAAACAAATTAATTTCATTTCCAGGGTCGCTGCAGCGAGAGGATGTGCATGATCTAACAAATGTTCCTTTAATTGTTCAGCTTTAGTGAACTTTGACAGAATAGTACGCTGTCTTGGCCGATCAGCTTGTCAAAAGTCGACGGCATAAATAAGCTAACTTGTTTGCTAACTGACTATTAGCATGCTCAATAGCAAGAAAGGGTCTGCTTTTGCTCTGAACAGACTTTATTGTGGACAAAGGAGGGAGTAAATAGAGAGAAACTGCTATAGACTGAGCTCGTCAGCTCACCAGGAGTCACTTCCAGTCCAGTCAAGAATCCAGCCCCACCAATTTTACATGGAAGTGCACGTCACTTTGTGCTGTGCCCCCCACAGAATGCCATATACCTCCCTCCATCACAGGCCATGAGGACCAATCACCTGCCACACATTTCATTTTCTATTCTGTATGTGACATAAGAGCAACTATAATCAGGGGCCATTTACAGCGAGACGAACAACTTTCAGTCATGGTTTGCCATGATTACACACTGCCCATAACAGCGATAAATGTTCATAATAATAAATGTTCAAATGTCAGAACCGTTGCCCTGGTAATAATTTAGGATGATCAGATTGTATTGAAGTAACTGTAGTTTGATTAGTAGTGACTGAGAGATCATTTGTTCCCGAGAGAGGTTAAAGGGAGTTTTACACACACACACACACACACACACACACACACACACAGACACAACCACATGCACAAACACACCCACTGTGTTTTACATAAGAGACCCTGCCGAGTGTCGGTGCAAAGCAAACACGAGAAGGTGTGATCTGGCCCTGACCCCGGTCTAAAAATGGAAACATGGATCCACGCTCCTGTCACGCTTCGATCCCAAGTCTCACATTCAGCACATTAAAGGAGAGTGACAATCCCGGCATCAGCCAGGGAGAAAGACAGGTGTAGCATGAAAAGGGGAGAAAAGGGAGAGACCAGAGGAAGTGGAGCAAAAGGAGGGAGTGTGAAAGCGATAGCTGCAGGGAGCAATGGGTGAAGAGTGACAGGCGGAGGAGAAAATATAATCGCACTAACACGTCTCACGGGTATTTTTACGTATCCATTTGAGGTCTTGTATCACGTCACCAACTTGTCAGGTAGTCATTTACACCTTTCAGTTGCTACAAGTGGAATAAATCAAATCCCTGATACCAGACTCCAGCCAAATATTGGCATATTTTTGAAGAAGTGGCTGGTAAGCATGTCAATCTCTTTCTGTCAGCATCTACTTCACATTTCCCCTGAAAACTGTGATTTGCACTGAAAATACAGCAGTCGAGTAAAACACTTATAAATGAATGCAGGCCTGATTAGTGTTTCTCATTAGCTGACTTGAACAGATAATAGACGATGTTTTCGCTTGATTCCCTCTTGCATGCGATTGCTCCCCGCTGCTCTTAGCCCATTTTTACAAGGGTGGTTTTGAAAGGCAGCGTTGACTCATTGTTGACATTTGCTGACACATTACTGGATCGTCGTGGAGGCTGCTGACTCTTGGGAGTACACGGCATGAGGTCTTAAAAGAACCGCACCGCCTTAGCCCATTAGCCACAAATCACATCCACTCTGCATTTGTGCAAAAACACTTCCCAAAGTATCCCCTAAGTTTTGAGGTGGCTTTGCCCCATTTCACCGTACATGGTAATTCTCTAAACATAGGTCATGAAAACAATGGCTGTCCTCTCTGAAAGTAGTAGATGTAAGGTTGTCATACAGCCAGTTCAGGCTAGGAAGCTGCACAGGGAGACTGTTTTGCCTGTTCTTGTGAAAGAGGTGATTCTTATAGACACAATAAAATATTTGTACCCTGAGCAAAGGCTGCCATTGGTAATGATTGGGGTGGTTTATGGTGGAGTGGAAATGGTGGAAAACTTTAGTGGTGTTGCTTCTCCTTCAGCAATACTGTTATTTAAAATTGTATAACGCAACAGATAACCTTTTACTCAAAGGTCTCCCCATGACACACTACAACTATTTAGAACTTTCAGGTGCTGCTAATACTTTAAGTGCTTTTCCAACCACCGGTTTTTATGCGCATTTCAATTTGTGTAAAAAGATCCGAGTGTAAACCTTGACAGAGGTGGAAAGTCAGTGTATTGATAAATGGAAAATGGCAAAGTGTAATGGAGAGGCTTTCACTGAAAAGATGAAAAGAGTGGCAGGCAAAAGCATCATATCTGTGCGCACTGAGAGACTGCAACCAATTCCTCCAATGAATACAGCCTCTTCTTCTGCAGTGGTTTATTGGTGCCTGAGTGGAGGATTGGCACTGACAACTGTTTTTCTCAGTGTGGCCATTTCCTAATAGTCACACTCTGGTGGTGGATGGAAATGCACATCAACTTTGGCAGATTTTCTCAAGATTCTGTCCAATTGCAGTAAATTTGAAAGGGAACTTGACTAATGGGAGGTTAAATGAATGTAAACATGCAATCTAGCATATGCGTTCATAGATTGGGTTCATTTTCTAAGTGATCATTCAAAGGTCAGCACTATTAAGATTCTGCTGAGGTTAAATGAATTTGGTTCATATATTTGTTGGTGTACAACTGGCAGTTTGGGTCAATCTACCGACAGTGCTATTTTAAAGTCATGCTGGCAAATATATTACTCCTATGTTGTCAGGTAAACAAACTTAGAAGGTAAAGAAGCCTTGTATTAAAATAGCTACACTACAAGTTTCACAAATTATTGCAAATCACAGATGTGGTACTACAAAATCTACCAAAAGCTCATTTTGTATTTCAGAGAAAACAAAGGAAGCCGTTCGACTGACACAGAAGGTCATGATGCTGCTGGAGCAGTTAACGATGAGTGATGACAAACCTGTATGTGTGTGGGGGGGTGTGAAAGAGAACAAGCTTTCCTTCATTTATAAGGCTGAAACACTTTAAGAGAGTGCTACTTATTGACAGGGCACTGATCTAATTATGTAACTTAATAGTATGGATTTAGGATGCACTGTAAAGGCAACAGTGAGAGAGAGGGTGATTTAGCAAACAGACAACAGTAAGTGTGTGTGTGTGAGTGGGCAAGTAGTGAGTGAGAGGTTGCAAATGAACAAGCAAGCGCTTATGTGTGTGTCTGTGTGTGTGTGTGTCTGCGTGCAGGAGTGACCCACTCGCTGAGTAAGGGAGAGAGAGCAGGAAGTAAGTGAGAAGAGGATCGAAAGGCGAGAAGAAGAATGAATGGTTGGTGAAAATAGAGAAGGAGGGATGTGGGTGTGAAAACAAGAACAAATGGACAGACAGGAAAAGATGTGGCTGGAGAGAGAGAGAGAGAGAAATGGAGAGAGGCACAGAGAGACGCAGAGAGATGGAGATTCTCATGGGAACTGGCCTATTTTTCAAATGAATGCATATGAACACAGAGCTGCGTCACATTTACGCTCTGGAACAAAAAGAAATGCTTATCCCAAATAGGTATATGGCAGATTGTGTGTAGTATTGAATCAGAACATCCAAACAGACACACACAGAATCACACTATAGCACAAAGTGTAGCATCTGCAGATGTCATCTTAAAACGAAAACAGCTTCGCCTGGAAGACCCCACATGTATATCACCAACACCACCAACTGTCTCTACATAACTACACCTCTTTAATCACTTCGGGTTAACATGGTTTGCTGTACTCCTTGTAATTCTGTGGTACAATAACGCTTGACAGAGACTTAAGCGATGAGATCTTGCACTCAGCTGTAGTCATGGTTGCAAAAAGTTCAGATAAACTGTGACACACAAATCAGTGCCGTTGACCAATAGCTGTGCGCTGACAGCACTGACCTTTAGGGAAATTAAGAACTGGGTTGCGGTTGAGTAGTCCAGAAAATATCGTCCTATGTCTTCCTAAACACTTTTCCTCGACCTTGAGGGAAGATATCCTGAGACTGAGGGAAGATGTGAAGGAGAATTCAAAAGGGCTTAGGAAGAGACGACCTCAGTGCTGAAAGAATCCCACTGCACTCACACTGGAATGGTGGGTAAGCATTACCTTCATGCCTTTTCAAAAAGGTATTCTATGCAAAACAGATAAGAAAGGAAGCATTTAAGCACCTTGGTATACCAAGGCAGATCAATTGAGTGTGTTCTTTACTCTGTCTTTAGTCTCTTCTAATTTCTCTTGAGTATACACCATGTTATCACCATGGTTACAGATCTACACGAGGGGTTACCCTGCTGTTGGACTAGCAGTTGCTCACTAGAGCGCAATTCTTAAACCAGACACTTGCCACCTGACAAGATAAGTCAAAGCGACACCATCGGCCTGTGTGATTCACGCTGAGACATGGGATTTTACACCGCGGCAACTTCAGTTATCTAAAAAGTTTCATCTTATCTTCCCTTGTTACAGCAATAAAATAAAATAAAATGAAATTCCCATAATTTCCTTTAAACATTAAGGACTATGACAGTCTACATATCATTTTGCTGACTAAAAAATTCTTCATTTGGCATTGCTGATGTTGTTCATCATCAATAATGAGACCAATTTAAAGTTCCAATGTCAAATTTTCAATAGTTGCATTTGTTTAATAAAAGAAATTTCTATCCACATGGCTTTTTTTGCCAGTTGGCATTCAATAACGTGTTTTTTAATGATATAACACAGAACAGCAATCATCATTAATATTCTGTGAAAACACTAAGCCTACATTTTATTTGATAGGGGAATGCTGGCCCAAAATAGCTAGTTTAACTAGTTAAAGGGGTGCATGCAAATACAGGTGCTCCCAATATTACACTACTGCTCAGGCCGAAGGAGGAGAAACATTATGTGAGAATACAGTAAACTCCATATACTTATACAATTGATGGGGTGTGAATTGACCTGCTCTACACGGTGGAAACAAAGCTAGCTAGCTGAAAGAGATGTCAGTCAAACTCAAACTGTGCACACCCACAGTCCTGAGAGGAGGTCTCGGGCAGCACAGGTGAAATCACTTGTGTGGGTGAATATAAAATAGCTCAAAATGAGTCTTTCACTGTAGTCATTTTCCAGTGCTCTGTTTTTTGCATGCCGTTCTATATTATAAGACTTGGTGGAGTACCTGCCTTTATTTAAATGCGTATTATACACACCGTAAATTACACTCTGTCAAAAGAATAAGCATGCTTCATCTTGCTTTGAATTAGGAAAAAAAGCTGTTTGCGAGGAAGTGAAAGGGTGTATGAATATAAGGTGGTTCTGTGTGAATTTGATTAGTGGGGAAATTCGAATATTTCTCATTAAAGAGAATCTCTATGCAACTCCACTGGAGACACTGCAGGAGGTTGGCGTGATTAAGCTGCTAAGGAAACGTACAAGCATGCAAAGGAATGCAATAAAAAAAAATAACAGGTTTGGGTATTTCTCTCACCATGTGCACACAACACGCAACACAACACACAACAGAGGAGGACCTGCCAGCTCCTCGGGGCTCACCAGCAGAGGGACCATGTAAAAACTGGCGTTTCGTGACATTTCCAACATGACATTTGTCTGTAGGACCATCTGTGAGGGCCAACTGGCCGGTGTCAACGACAAAACATCTAACTGCCCACTGACAACAACAACAGTCATCATATCATGCCATATATCATATGATAGATGAATACCAGGCCTACATAGCACCACAATGATTGTTTTTATAGGCATCTGTGGGATTTTTTTGTTTTTGTCCATTTTAAAAATTATAGAATTGAATCAATAACACCACATGTCACAGTCAGTCTGCGCTCCAAGGAATTAATTGCTGTTCTGTAGCGTAGCCAGCTATCTTCTAGCCGTTCACTGTAAATCCGGTCTGGCTATATAAACCTGGGGGTAATGCAAAAGTGTAACCTAAGCATTGACTGCTCGATTTCTGAGCAGACCCTCTGACAGATAGTGGTCAGAGGGTGCCCACAGCAGCCTCACAAATTGGAAGAGAAGTTATAAAAAACAGTATTTTATTATTACAGTGATATACGTCTGGTTTATAAATGAATTTATCAGTCAAGGTATGGTTGATAAATTCATTGTTTATATGCATGCTGATGTCCGTTCTGGACTTTTTCAAACTCCTTTTTACGAAACGTATTACAGGAACAGCAAAAGGGACCAGCAACAGAACAGAGGGGTCTTTCTTCCACAGCTCCTGTACCAATATTTCTTGTCCCTTTTTCTGCCTTCATTTATAAATCTATCTTACCCTCCTTCTGCCTGTCATCCGCCTTAATCTCCCTCCACGCCTTCCTCCACCTCATCACCATCAATGTCATCTCTCCCTCCGCCCTCTTCTTCTTTCCTCTCCAATCTGTCTCTTTTTCTTCCCCTCTCCAGCTCAATTAATCTCTCTCCGTCTTCGTTCCCTCTTTCCCTCACTGCTTTGTCAGCTCAGTCCCCTGACCCGCCCTGACAAGATACAAACACACACACACACACACAGCAGTCCCCACCAGCCCACAGTGACCTTTACATGCTAGATTATGTGGCTAATTGAATCAAAATGATCCAGTGGCTAATGTATCTAATTCGACCAACTGCTGTACCACATTTTTCCACATTTATGACTGAACAACAGAGGGAGTGGTGGACAGTGAAGAAGAAAAAGTGTGATCTATAAAGTACCCGTCTATTTATCTATATGTCATCACTATACCAATCCGGCCCTTCATCTGCTGGCAGACAGCCAGACGGGGAGGCGTTCAGGGACACAAACTCATGAAGGTAGAAAGACAAGCAGACCCGACACACCACCTGACACTTTCTTTGGTGCCTGAGAGATGTATTATTGACAAACACATCTCTCATCACACACGCATCTCTGACAGGTCCACAGTGTGTATGAGGTTGTGTCCTTGTGTGTATTGGAAGCCTCTGAGGTTATTTATATATCAAACCAGAATTTGGAGAGTAGGCCTAAGCTATGAGTTCAGATCAACCTGGAAAGTAGTTATTTATGTGACCATGTGCACACCTGTCATGCAGCATAATATTCTGTATTATTCATTACATACCATGTCAGCTGTCCCAAAAATCCTTTGATTGACCTTTTTTCCTACATTAATCAATACCACAGGGTAAGTAGGTGGTCAGCTTGATACCTTTCCTGAACCTTTAATTTATATCATCTAGCTCCGTCATCAGGTCCAACTTTATTCTGTCCTGTAGTTTACCTGTAAAAGATTTCCATAAAGCTCAGTTTCACTTAGCGTTTACTGCTAATTAGTCAATGTAAGCATGCTGACAAGTTAAACTAACTGTTACTGTTAATGTTAACTGTTAATGTTAGAAATCATATCTGGTAATAGTCATGAGAACATGATCATGACATGACTATTTCATAATAAGTCATCAGTTGATAGTGTTAATTACAAATGATTCACATGGAGATGATTAGGTGATGCTACATTTTACCAATATTCAAAAGTTCATTGTTTGCAGGCTGCTACTGATGTTTTTGCTGCTTTTTACCCAGTTAATTTTGTTATATTTTTCATTTGATTGTAACGACCTGCTGTAAATTTAATAGTACACAAATTCTGCTCAAGCAGATGCCAATTCAAAACACTGTATGCCAAACTTGCCGTGTGATTAGACTGAACACAACATAATAATATTAATTTCTGTACAAGGACAGCCCACGAATGCTCACACTGAGTTGAGTAGCAGTTCTAAATGTCTTCTTTGATATTTTTTGTGGGGAGCTGCCCAACTTTGCCTGCCAATTAACATGTTTAGCGTTAACATTGTGAGACTTTTGCATGCATGATGACTTTTGCATGCATGATGACATTAGCACTTAGCTTAAACCACCACTAAGCCATTACAGCAAGAAAGAGCTGCTGGCATGTCTGTGAATAGATGATGCAGATGTATAGCATAGCGCATAATCCAGCTGTAACCACACCTTATGGTCATTTCATGGGTCTAAACAAGCCTTTAAAACTGAAACAAACTGGTCTCCCACTGCTGGTCAACCAGCAAAAATCATCACTGCACTACCAAAAAACTAACTTTGTTGTACAGAATATAATAATCATGCAGTCAGTTTACAATTTGTTTAATTGGTGCTGCTTAACATTGAAATTGTATTGTTGTTTTTGTTGTTGCTTCCTCTCCCGTATAGTGTACCCCTAATTCAGTTTAGAAAAACCCCCTCTTTGTTCTGTGGTGTCAGTATCTATTGCAGGGCTGCAGGTCTAATGAGAGCCGCATACACTTTAACTGAAAACATTTTGATTGTTTGCCAGGGCTGCTCGCGTATTAAGTAGCATATTAAGTCTGTGAAAAACAATGAAATCCAAACAGGATGATGTATATATGCATTTGTTTTTTATGTGTTGCACTAAGTGGGTGCAAGTTCTCTTGGTGGATTCAGTGGTTGCGTGTTTTACTGGAATGAGTTCATCTGAACTTGTCCGCATAAATGCATGTGATTAGACAGTGCACTGCTGCTGCTACTGAGGAAACTAATTAGCACGCATGTGGACCTGCACCAAGTGTAATCTGCAAGCAAGTATGCAGCAGAGCAAGCACTGATCTTCCAACCAGCGTCTCTGAGTTTGCTGTTAGTCACTGATACATGGAACGTGGGTTTATATTGGAAGAGAGTAATTTGATAAAAACTGGTGACATTTGTATTTGGCAGAACACTGTGGCTCTCATGAGCTGTGTGTTGATCACGTTGTGTGTGAGTAAAGGAGGCTCCGGGGATCTTTAAAGGATTCTGTATGATGTGCGACCGCTGGATTCACGCCACTCCCATACAAGTGGCCTGGCACCCCTGGTCTATTTCATAGCCTCTCCTGTCACAGTTCTCTTCGTTCTGACAGTTCGCCAGCCCCTCTGTGTCCCCTCGCTTTCGGTGCACCTGAGCCACCCAATTTAAAAAAACCATCTGACCTGAGAACAGGGAAGGATCGGAACGAAACTTTGCACTGAACTTTTGATACAGGCCTAATTGTTTTGACAATTTTGTTGGAAAAGAACAGCTCTCATCTGAGTCTAACTAAAAGAATCAAAAACTAAACTATATATACAATTAACTGAGAGACTGGAGGTCTCAGTGTATGTGTTGGATGAGCAGCTTTCAAAAGAACAGGACGTCATCTTGAGCACTGTATCCAGTTCTCATCGTACATGCATGGCTCAATGCAAAAGCTGAGTCTGGCCGTGCTTCGTTCGTTGCTGCTTCGATTGAGCGGTGTTGCACAAAACAAATTCCTGCCGAGATCACCATTACCCTGACACATCAGGAGTCCTCAGTGTGGTATTTGACAGACTGTGATTCAGATATACTTGCAAACATTTTTCAGAGGCAGCAGTTGAGTCAGATCTAAAAGGGCAGATCTGTTGGAAATGTGTTAGCTAACCGTATCAGTGATTGAGCTGGCTGATCGATCGTTTTTTGCCCTAATTCCCATGCAGAGGAGAATTACGCACTCCTCGTTGGAACTTCAAGGCCCACTGAAGGGAGGACTTGGGACAATGTGTGAATATGAACTCGAATGTACCCTTTGTGTGAGCATAATTGACAAAAAAAATCTGTCAACTCCGTCTGTCCAGTGCTGTCAAGAGCGAACTGTTAGAATAGAGTGACAGACACAAAATGGAAAATGGGTTTCTCTGGTTTGATTTGAATTTTTCTTCTTCTATTTTTTTTAACCAGTCTGCCAGCTCTCACTGCCCTTTCCCTTCTTTCTCTGTGCCAGCCCGGTGGTTTAATCAGGGAAAGCAGCTGGGGACAGGGAGAGCGGAGCTTGTCTCTAAGCCCAGGCTGATTTACTGGCTCCCCAGACCTCCTTTATATCTCACCGGCTAATAGGGCAAGCCAGGCAGCTTCGCATGGGAACAAAAAAAAAGGCAGGTGGTAAACAGACAGGCTGCCAAAGTATACAGAGGTAAGAAGCACACAGGAAGAGGGAAAACAATGCTGGAAAAAAACTGAACTAAAACATATGTTACAGACATGGATGAAAGAAATCAGAAAACCATGCAGACCAGAACTCAGACAAAAAAAGACAAACCTGCAATCAATTTTTAAGACTATTTAAACATTTGGTTTTCTTTCTTCACCCAGCCAAACCTCAACAACAGTTGAGTATGCAGTTTTGATTGCTTTGTCTGAAACCGTTGTTTTCACTTCCTATATGTTGTGTAAAAACCCCAGAACACTTTTAGACACACAATACTACTGAAATCGATAAAGTTAAAGTTTTGATTCTTTGCCGTGTGCTGTTTAGTGTGCAAATTAGCTTTATAAAATAAAGCTCCACTGCAAAATGCTTAAAAATTAGCTTATGATATTAAATTCTCATGTCCTGCATAGCTGTAGGTCATAAGCTGCACCATGTTGTCCTGGTGTTCTTACTTTTCCTTGTCTTGCTGTTCTTGTCTGCTGCTTCTACAGCCAGTCTGTCTGCAGCCTCAATCCTATATTGATTATAAGCTTATCTCGAAGTCAAGCCTCCTTCGATTGTACCTGCCCGGTATCTTCTGTCTGCATTCCAATCCAGATTCTAGCACCTGAAAGTACAACCATGATGTCCTGACTAGGGCAAACTCATCCACACATGGTTTCTCCTGGAATTCAAACACGCTGGATGAGCAGACGGTGGAAAAACATTGACACCTTCATGGTCAACCTCTTTAGTATTGACTTATTAATATCCTCATTCATGTCATGTTCGATTAATGGAAGAGATAAGAGAGATTACTGTGTGCTTACCTCATAAGACAACTTTGAACAGTTGTGTGACTGCAGAGGTGGTCACAAAAGAGTGTGATAATATACTAAATTCAAAAAAAATCGTGGTTTATTTACGCATCCTGTTTGTTTCACTTCCACCTGAGTTTCCAAGTCATAACTACATCTTGGAAGTCCATGTCAAAGCTATTTATAGGTCAGAACACTCAGAAATATAATAACTCTGATATGATCTGAATGCAACAGCATTTCATGGGACTTTTCCTGACTTTACAGTCAACTGTGCTGCTGTTAAGATGGAGCCAACTAATTATTTTAACATTTGTTAGTCTAATACTTACGGCGCGTAGACTTTGGTGACCTCATGTAATTATCAGCAAATCTGCACTCACCTTGAACCTGACTAGAAATCTAATTATCTAAAATAACTGAGCACCTGCGTAGGTGTGCAGACTCTTTAACTCTTCTCCAATATGTCTCCTGCACAGTTGCATGAGCCGTATGCAACATTCCAAAGAGGAAATGGTGTAAAAACAGCCAAACAACAAACAATTCAAACTGAGACATTGTCGTCAAGAATTGATTGTCAGCAGGATGAGGTCTTTAATGTCAATTTGAAGGATGTAATTATCACCTGAGGAAGCCACAGTGGGTATTTTTTTTTGCAAATGAAAGGGCAATCAGATTTCAATTTGTAGACCGGCGACACATTTTAATGGCAGGTGTAAACATGGCAGACCTTTTCAGAAAGACAAGACTGCCAGATATACAAGTCAGAGAGACGGAGAGGTGGATAGAGACAGAGCTTGGAGTCAGTTTGTCCCCTCTGCTGTTCAGACTGTTAGCAGCAGATGAAGATGAATATACTGTAACAGTGGCACACACTCAATAGACAGACACTGAGTGAGACAGACAGAAACAAGTATTCAAAGAGATTTGTGACAGAAACAGTGTGTCACCTTGGTTAACCAGCTGAATATCTTTTGTTTCTTCTCCTTCTCTCCTCATCTTTCTGTCCATTCAAACCTCAAAATACAAACACATATGACATGAAAATATCCAGATACAGGCCCATATCCACTTGAGTACACATGTCTCACGCACACACACATACACACACGTCACACAAGTGCCCATGTGCAGACCCCAAAGTCCATAGTGTCACATTTATTGCATTAAATGACACACGTGTGCTGGCACACACACAGGCGCAGTCGTACAGGCACGCGCTTATCCTATTGCTCTCACCTCCGGTGGTTGCTAAGCAACAGCACATATCCACAGATTGTTTACAGAGCTCGTAATATAGTTCATTTCGAAGGGGAGGTGAGACAGAGACGGATGACACAATCTCCTCTGATGGAGAGATAAAAAGAATAAAAGAGGAAAGGTGGTCCGTCCCTTTACAGGCAAGTGGGCAGTAATATGCTGAGTCCCTGGTGTCTGATGTGTTATGAAAGATGAAAGAAATGTTTTGTGATTTAATACGATGCACCTAAGCCGAATACATCTGTCTCAATCTCACACACAGATCCAGTGTCATGAATTGTCATTGTTTTGATTAACCCTCAGGGCCAAAGAGATAAAAGCACACTTGAACTTTCGTTTTTCAATGGCAGTATGATCTCGTAAAGGATAGACTTTGCAGTTTGATATGTTGCACAGACAGCAGACAAGGTTACATAGTTTCAAGTGCCACAGGAATGTGTCTTGCGTTTTCAGGTAGGCAAATACTTTCATTTGTGTTTTATTGCTCTGATGGGTCTTCAGAGTGAAGACAACTTGGCGATGTTGTGGGTGTGTTGCTCCAGGTGAAAGTGAGAGGAAGAAATACAGTTCAGGAGTAACAGATTCATGGGTTTCAGGGCATGTCAGATGCTACAGTGCTGCACAGCAGTTGATAATGAGGAGAGATTTCACAGCTGTAGAACATTATCAAGGCAGCAATCAGTATATTCATCGGAACAGGTTAAAAGTAGTTGACTTTGTTTTGGTGCCAAAGTTGGGTTGATGGAAATGTTTGCCGGCTTCATTAAAGACGAATGGATGTGCACCATTTTATTTCAGTCTGTCTGAACATGGCGTGATTTCCTTGGTCTGTATTATAGCGGCAGAATTTGTGTTTCATATGCTTTCATTTTTTGCATTTTAATTTTCAGTTAGATTCACAACATTTACAAGCCAGCCAGGATTTTTTCCACCAGGAGCTCATCGGGGTTTTTGCTCATCTGTTGCTTCTGTAATTTGGGCAACTGGTTTTCTTATCTGTATTTTCAAAATTAGATTAAATAACTGAATATGACCAGGGAGAACCAGGGGTGCCCAAAATCCTTCCCTTGGATGACCAAAACGGAAAACAATACAATAGTTATCAGCATCCGAAGTTAACTTTTTAACTTCCTACACAAGTGTCATTCAGTTCAGATTATAACAAAAAGTAAAATTAGGGATCTGTATCTCTGTCTATTTATCTATCTATCTGGGCAGCACTGGTGTGGACTGTAGTTCCATCGATGCTTTTATATGCTACAGGTAGATTATCTGGGATCAACTCAATACAACCTGACTTCCCCTCACACCACAAAATTAACTGAACTAATCATTACTAAATGCAGTAAATGCAAGACCTGTTCAGACATCCTTGCTGTGAATGTGGCCTCAATCAATAACTCATGAACATCTCTTTGTCTGGGTACATTCAACAGTTAAATGGTCAACATTCGCAGCACCAAAGGAGTGAGTGTTAAGTGACTACTGTTTGCTTTATGTTAGGCAAACTCTAAGTAGATTTTTTAAAAACCTATATGATGTTTGTTTTCCAGATAGAAATTGATTCTATAGAATAAATATGGCATAAATACATCCAGGGATACAAAGATAAGCACGGATTAGAATGAATAGTAATAGAGTCGGATACTATACATATGCAATTGAGGAACATTTATGCAGAAAATGCTAAATGCCATTGCTCTTGTAACTCTACGTGCCACATCCAGCAGACTCAAACTGACTTTTTAAATGCTGCCAATGCATTAGATGTCAGCTTGAACTGTAATTGTGTAAAAAGACATGTTTTTTTTAAATTCTAAATAGCTGCATACTTAACTACAAATACAGACTGCCATTAGTTCATTACATCCTATTTTATGCCGACGACTACATAGTCTTTACACAGTTTTGAAAAGCCTGTTGCCACGATTCTTTTGGGAGAATAATTTGGACCTGTGCTGGACGACTGCAGTAAAATCATGGCGGATGGTTTCACTTACATGACTGTGTTGATTCCTGAGAGCTGCTGGAACATCTGAAGACTGCAGCCCACCAAGAGGGCTCGTCGAGTTGGGGGGTAGGTCAGTATCCGCCAGATCACCGGGCCATCTGGAAACACAAGCAAAGGCATGGCAGAAATTAATTTCAAACACAGCATGACTGAAATTACACAGGCAATACTAAGACATTAATCCCCAAATAGGACATCAAACATGAGAACACCACCGATGCAAAAAAGTATGGCGTCTGGATCTGTTGTCCACCTATTGATAACCTCAGGGGGATGAAATGGCGGATACATTTTGGTCACTTTGCTAATAAGGGGGATAGTGTCCTTCCTCATTCCCCTTTATATCGCCTACTGATTTTGTCCTCACATTTGAAGACTGCTTCAAGCCTTTGTGACAGCAGCACTCTGCTTTACTGATATTTCTTCACACAAGTCACTGAGGCTTTGTTCCCTCCAGGGTTGCTACAGTGTTACTTTGACCTCTGACCTTGCAGTGCTAGAAAAGTGTAAAATACAAAGTTCTCTCCTGCGGATCAGCGTAGCACAGCAGCTGCCTTTTGATATTTTTTAACTGGTGGATGGATCTCAATTTGTGATGAAACAAATATTTGACGCCCGGCTATGGCCTTTGTGTTCCAAGTCCTATTTGACTCAAGCAACAGAGCCACACTGTGATCTCCAGTACACACAGCCAAGCAGACCCTTTGGGAGGAGAAGTCTTAATAGGATGAGAGAGTGACTGGACAGGCGTGGAGCTGTCGGATAAACAGGGAGACACACACACACTCACACACGGTGCCAAAAGATTAGATAAACAAGACTGAACACACACACACACACTCGAAAAAATACACAGGTAACACATATGGTTGTGTGTCAGGATACACAAACACAACACAGACACATACAGACATATCATAAATAAGGATGCATGGGCACATGAAATTACACAGACATGCGGGCCGGGAGCAGCTGTGTGTGGGAGGACTCTGGACCAGAGAACTTCTCCTTTAGCTGTTTGACAAGCAGACCAGACTCTGTAAAGGAGGATGCGGCTGACACACAAACACACTTAAGCCTTCCTTTTGATGGCCACCTGTCAGACTCCTGTGGGGGGACATTACCATCCTCAATTCCTCTCAGTTCGGATATGCTCAAAGAGGCTTTTTAACCAATTTGTCCACGTTTTCACTGCAGAAGCCACTTCTCACCCTTTTTAAAGAGAGGCAATTTTCAAAACATACTCTAAAGCAGTCAAATATGTAGAACTTTATGAGTTGCAATTTTCATAAAATCTTGCAATTAGCATCAATTCATGTTATTCAGTGGGGGGCTCGGCATGTCTCAGGACCAGCACTTACTGGTCAGTGCATACTGTGGACTGGAGAGGCAACCATTCACCACATGGAGACTGCAGAGATGCCCAAAAGCAAGGAACCAAACCCCTAATTGCTCACGGCAATGCTAAGTGCCAAGAGGGATTAACAAAGTATGCCTTCTTCCTCTCTAAACTAAGAGTCTCACATTAATAACTCTAGCACTGCAACATAACATCCCATTGCAATATAACTACATAATTTAAGAGGGTTAATGTGCAATGAGGTCACATTATATGTTTCAAAAAAGTTTGTGTTTGTCTACTGACTGGTTCCTGACTATAAATACCACAACAGATCCACAACAAATAATTATCGTAGTATCTTTGTGGTGTTAACAAGCTTATATAACGTGTTGCAAACACTACAGCAAACAAGATAACAAGACAAGATATTAATAGCATATTCATTTCATCGACTTGGCTAATTGTGCCTAAATATCAAAACAGGGGCGTTCATCATTTTGCACATGGCTTTAAGTTTATTCCTTGTGAATGTTTTGTTTGAAAAAATAGCCAAGATGATGAAATAGTGAAATCACTGGGGTTACATCAGATCGGGATTGAGGTTTAAAGAGCAAAAATCTTGTGTTAAGAAGTTGGGCCAAGAATGTACGGACATTATGAAAGACCCTATTATGCAAGTTGCATGATGTATTGATACTGAGTTTTTTGTATAAGTATACATCAGCCTGCTTGTCTTAAGAAGATTGGAAAATATATGGATAAAAAATAAAATATTGTTAATATTGTTTAAAAAATTGTACAGTGAGCTACTGTATGTTTCAGTTTTCAAAGTTTAGATTTAATGTGAAGCAGAGCTCTGACCTCAGACAGTGAAGAGGAAGTGATGTGTTTATGGGTTGAGTATTTCCATGGCGCTAACCTGGTGGAGTGTGATTGGTTGATCCCTGGAGACCAGAGCAGAGGACTCTTATCTGATTAGCCGACAGGGAAATCAGGATTCATGGGCTGAAGTCAACTATCAAGAGAGTCGAGACCTGATGGCTGCCTGAAGAGCTAAATTTACTCAGACAAACACACAAATGCTTTAAGACGCGATCAATCTTACAAGCTCAATTTTTTTTTTTTTTCCTGCTGTTGCTCCCTCTTTGGGGTTAACCGTACCTCCCATATGTAAATATTTTGACAAAAAAACTATTCAAAATATGCGACTGCACTGCTCCGAAACAGAGCGTCGCATACATGCACAAACAGACATTAGCTCACAAAACGCACGGCTTCATTTCCGCCGCTGAGCACCACCCAACCGTAATTTAATCAAATGGGATATTGAAAAAGAAGGATGGCTGTGAAAAACAAGTAAGGAGGCCACAAGCACAGTGATTAGGTCTCACAGCACTGCAGTAATTGCATGTCGGCATTGCACACTGAACCTCCAACTGGATCTTTTAGGTTATTTATTTCAGCACTACAATAACACCATCATTGTTTTTAATTTAGCCTCATTTGCAAATACAGAGAAAACTTCACAAGACAATGTTTTTATGAGAGACTGCTGAATGTGACTGTAAACCACACAAAACCCAGATGTAGACAGCACAACACACACACACACACACACAGCTCACTACAAAGGGATGACTCTCTTTTCTCATGTCAATAAAGCCACATAAGCTCTGTGATCATTCTCAACCATCACTACCTGCACAGGCCCTCTCTAGATATCATATCTTATCAGCATTACTAATGGTCTCACTCTGAAACCATAATACAGTTTGTTTGTACAGTGAACAGGGTAAGCCTTGGATGTGTGTGTGTGTGCTTTTTTTAATGAGAACCACGTCCCTCTTCTTCTTAGTCTCTCCCTCTTTGATATTCACTGAAGGAATCTCCAATTAGCTCTCGTCTTCAGCTACCTGCTTTTGGGAAACACCCAGACTTCTCCGCACAACAACCCCCGCAGCCAATTAGAGTGTCCGTTTAGTTCAGTCCTGTCAGATGTTTCTTTTTATTCACGCTTCAAACACGTGCCACAAAACAGTTGGCTTAATGAAGTGTACAGCAAGGCGAGAGCAGAAGAGAGGGGGGACAAAGCTCGCTTCCCAGGAACATTGGCAGGTGTCCATCCATGAGTTACAATTACTGATTTTGGTATTGATTTGGAAAATCATTAGTAAATCAGTGACATGTATTTCTATCTATGGGTCAGCCCATGGTTGAAAGTATCAAGGAGGGTAAAAGCTGCTGTTGAACAATGTGCAATCAAGACAACAAATAAGACCAGTGAGGCAGCTGAAGCACAGGAGGAATTATAAAGATAGAAGTGAGTTTTTCTAGCCATCCAATCACGTGTCCTCAGGAAGTAAGTGCCTGGCTTCACTTACATAACAGAGCGGGCTGCAATCAAGGACTGAAGCCTGAACAGGCAATCTGCAGCCCTCCTACCTCAACCCCCATCTCTCCCCTAATTACTCCTTCTACATACTTCCCCCTCTTCTCTCCTTCCTCACCTCCCCTCCACTCCCTCATCAGAGCAGGATCATGGCACCTCGCACTCCACACAGTGAAGATCAGAACAGAAGGTCAGGACTAATGGAGAATAGAAATTAGGTCTATCACTGCAATTGGGCTTTGTGGGAAACACTGTGCAGCCCATTTCACTAAATTACAAAAGAAACAGTTGTTTCAAAATGTTAACATTACAACTAAATAGCCACTGTGTAATCATGCTCAATTTCTCCTTAAAGTTTCACTTAAACGCTGAAATAACAGCATGTTAAATTTGTCAGTTTGGGAAATATGCTTATTTATATGCTTTCTAGCTGCGAGTTAGATGAGAAGTCTACGAGCTAAATATGAAGCTTCAGGCAGGAGGTAGTTAGCTTAGATTAAGACAAAGACCAAAAACAGTGGGAAATAAGCCGATTGGACTCGGAGGAGAATGTAAAAGAGACAAATTGTGCTTATGTGCCATTTTTGGCTTGGTGCAGTGACTTCTTGTTGTCTTGTCATTACAATGTGGCTGAAAAAGTAATTATGAGTAAATGATGCATTAAAACTGTCCAATAAAACTATAAATAAAGTGTCATTTTAACAGGTCATCTTTCAAACAATATACAACACATTCATCTGTAAACTTTAAAGGATCTGGCACAGAAATGTTGTTTTCTCTAGACAGAGCCAGTCGAGCTTCTTCACAATTTCCAGTCTTAATGCAAAGCTTGGTTAAACTAGCACCTCCTCGTATTTACCATGCTCATTGTAAAGACGAGCAACCGTGCCAGAAACGTCACTTCCAAGTCTGAGATGGCATGAATTTCTGATGGCGACAATCTCTCCACCCCGCTTGCACACATTAGTGACATGCACAGTTTGTTTCTATCTGATTTCACTTGTTAACGAAAAGCTCAAACCATGAAGCAAAGCAACTAGTGATGAAAAGGCAAGCGGGGGTAAACATGTTTAAATACAGCATGAATGCTCCCTTCTGAATACCATTTACCAGAGTGGTATACATCTGCATTATGAATGACTGCATTCCCCAAAATGTCAAAGTTACAATGACAGTGGATTTGTCAGTGTTCACAGGGACTTACAACACATTTTTATTTAGGGAAAAAGGTACAATCCACAGGGACGTTTCTGTTAATAAGTCAGAAAGCTTTTCTCAGCTATAGACTAAACTCCTTATAACTGTTTGGACAGTTGAGAAGGAATATGATTACACTGGGCGCACACTGGCATAATTAAACTGTTACTAGAGCGTCTTCATATTTAAAGTGACCCCCGAAGTCATTTTAGTCAATTTAACAGACGGTAGACTCGGTAGATTTTAGTTTATTTTGAATCCTTTTTTAATGAACTCAAGTGAGCACCACAAACTGCTGCCCTCAAGCTTCTGATAGTCTGTGATTTTCAGTGATAGGAGCCTTCCTGGGTTTTTAAAAAAAAATGTTATTGCACACTGGACTCATTATACACCGTGAAAAGAAGTGGTTTCGTTGAGCACTTATGGATCAGCACACTGTTGCACTGATGTAATATAAAAAGAAAAATGCAATTTTGCTACACTTAATTTATGAAAAAAACACTGTACATTCATGTTTATTAATACTAATACTATATTAACAAGAAAAACATACCAGAAAATTACACTGGCTCAGTGGACGTAACATCAATAGTTTAAACATTTAGGAAATTACAATAAATCAACATTATATAAGTTATTGATACTGGAAAAATCACACTCAACACACACAACTATGTTTGAAAATTATTTAACCTGATTCATATTTTGATGTTTGTATTTGCAACATCAGTATATTCATGTCATCCAAACGTGATTATATACAGCTGCATTAATTGGATTATTTCACATGGAAATTTGCCACATGATTAAAATACATTCAGCTGCTGAGATTGTTTTTTTTTTCAGTGATGCACTTATGGCCGCCTGTATTCTATACTATTTGATCCTTTGGCAGCTCATAATATCCACTAGATCACGCTGACACCAAGCTGAGGCATGGTTTGTGGAGAGAAAGTGGAAGAAAATCAAATCAGCCAAAGAAGATGCTGTCAAGTACTTGTGAGTGTCGCCTGGAGCCCACATGCGAAGCTTAGATGGAGATGTGAGGCCTGTTGTGTTGATGATATTATGAAGAAGCCATGTAAGATGTGGCACTGATATTACAGATGCTATTGGAAAAATATATCCTAGTTATTCAAAACGTAATGTTGCATAATGTTTTTTGGAGAGCGGGGATCCGTATTGGTTCTCTTCTGAATAATTGAGAATCACTCTGGACCTGCAGCATTAAGGAGAAACAGCATTTTAAGTGGAGCTGATCAAATCTCGTCCAGCCCGCAGATGCAGGGGAGCAGCTGTGTTTATCTAAGGCCACTGAGGGGCCAGCGGTTGCCAGGAGCTGAGCACCAGATAGACGGATGGATAGATAGATGGATGAATGAATGGACTGAAGGAGATAAAGCAATGGCATTGGAGCTTCTACCAATTTAACACAACTTAACATTATTATACATTATAACCACATTATGTGATAGCATTGCAGAATATTTTCTTATTATTTATACCCAAGTAAATGACCAGAGTTTAAAATACTGAGCAGATGCGGCAGGTTTGGAAATGTTACATTTGCAGCTTATGAAACATAAGAAACTGTTCTGTTACAGTTATCTCGGATCCTGACTGGGTCATTCTGGATTTGTCCATTACCCAACAAGCAGATCTCCCTTAAAGCTTCGTTGAGCTCGACTTGTCAAAGATACTTTAAGGCCTTAACTGGTGAGTATACCATCTCGTATAGTAAAATCAGCGCTGCAAAACAGTGCGCAAGATAAACAGACACAGACCAGAAACAAAGATTTTGTCTTGTCTTTGTCTGCAAATATTACCCATAAATCAACTACTTAATCAGCTGACTGATGTTCGCATGTTAGCAGTGGAAAAAATATCCCAGAGTTTCTAGCTTCAAGCAAGGATGGAGAGTAAGCTACAGGGGTCAGTCATATCTCGTGTCTTTCTCCACACATCCAGTTTTTTTATTTTTAAATTTGTACTCTTCAAACTCAACCCACGCTGACTAAAGCGACATCGGTTTAGCAGGTTTCATACAGCTCCCTGTGAAGCCACAAAATCCCACCACCCAGGACCTACAAAATGAAACTGAAATTCCTCCGCACGTTGCAGGTCTAATTTGCTGGAGATGAAAGTTAAAAAAAAAAAAAAAAAAAAGGTCCTTTTACAAATGTGGTATTGAAGTAGTGCAGGGTATCAAAGTTCCTGGAACACTTCCACATATTTTTAGATAATGTCTCATCATCAGTTAACCCCTTTAATGTGTGTCTTTGTGTTTCTTCAATACTGATGCCCGGTGTTGTGGAAAACTAAAGACGTGAGGTCCCAGCGGAGTAGTACAGAGAAAAAACTTTGACTCAAAGGGAAGCTGCTGTCTCGACTGAAGCTGACTGTGTTTTGTGATAGCTGCGTAGTCTCAACACAAGTGTTGACCAGACCACTGTCTCTTCAGGTTGACTTCATCAAAGGAATCAATCAATAGAGTGCAGGAGGTCGCCTTTCAAGTTTTACTGTCAATCTGTCATGTTGTTTTCTGTCTGCCTGGTGGCTAAAGAGAGAGGGCTATATGGAGGAGAAAGCAGAAAGAAACAGGAGCCAGAGAGGCCAAGAAAGTCTCTGTCTTGGTCTGAAGCACTGGAAAGTCACCATCGGGTTATGTAAGCCAGAATCAGATCATACCAGCAGGCACAAGGAGCTACCTGAGGTTGAGAGGAGGACACGACACAGAGAATCGCATTCATTTTTAAACTCCATCTGATTTCCCAGCTGAGATTTCTATTATTCAGCAGTTACACAGTCCTCCCCGCAGACACTCTGTCTGTCATTAAATGTAAAGTAACACAGCAGAAAAGTTCAAAGATAACTAACTTTCATTTTGTGCAGGCAAGTTATTTCTCAGCTCTTGATGACAGCTCTGTGGGGACACGCCACCACTGCTGCATGTTTTAAATTGTTATGCAAGAATCAGTTGCCAGTTTGACCCAAAACCGGTGGGTACTTAATTCCTGAGGGACGTGTGTGTGTGTGTGTGTGTGTGTGAGTGTGTGAGAGAGAGAGTGAAACAAGGATGGCTCTTGATGGCTTAAGGGAAAACGGCAGAGATGCACGCAGAAAACTGCAAACACACAGGTTACATTTTATATCCTACTATTCTGCAAAATAGTTGCACTGTTCTGCTCGACACACGCATCCAAACACTGCGATATGCATTTTTTCAATTGCTTTATAACACATGGAAGATACACCATACTGCCTTTGAACTAAATATACACACAAGTTACACATTCTGATACTTTTTTTTTTTTCCACACATCCTTTCTTATCTGGCATGTGTGGATTTTCTAGCACAGTGTGAGCCAACTACTGCGGCTGCAGAAATTCATTATCACATTTTTAAATGGTGAAATAATGCAGCTGGCCTGTCTGTGCCCCCCCCCAACCTAAGAAAAATATACTGTGCTTGAGAGTGTGAAAGAGGGTGGTTCAATATCCATCTATCCATGCAGGGCTTGTGACAGGCGCAGAGGGGGAATCATGATAGATTTGCCATCGCACAACTCTCCTCGCTCAATTATTAATAAGCTGCTTAAAACCTACAGGGGAACAGAAGAGTGGAGGAAGAAGCTCTTTTGTTCTCTGTTTGTCACTGTTGCTTTTTCTTTGCTGCCAAATCTGCAACACGGTGACCCGCACACACGCATCAGAGTTAGTCTGATGTCGGCTGACGCGTGTTTTGGGCAGGCAAGCTAATCGAGCCGAAAATCTTAGCTTTTCCATTGTGCAGAGAGAGAACTGTTCTCCTTATAGATACAGGGGCATGTATAGACATTTTGGGGCATGCTGCCTTTTCCACTTATCCTCACCCCAGCATAACACAGACAGGATAATAAAACACACACTGTGATATGCCCGCCCAACTCCAACACATACGACGAGATTTAGTTGCACTCTAGTGTCCTAGTATTTAGTATCCTAGCAGCTGAGTAAACTCACTGGCTGCCAGGATTCCTCTGCCTGTCTGCTCGACTTAGTTCATCATATCGTTACCAAGAATGAGAGAAGGGAATATCAAACGATATTTATACC
The DNA here is from genome assembly GCA_008933995.1 of Datnioides undecimradiatus. Classification (NCBI taxonomy): domain Eukaryota; kingdom Metazoa; phylum Chordata; class Actinopteri; order Lobotiformes; family Datnioididae; genus Datnioides; species Datnioides undecimradiatus. The sequence continues at coordinate 4,195,202 of WARS01000023.1, read as the reverse complement.
CCATTATTAGATTTTTACTTTGGTTTCTGCTGGTAGATCAGGTAGATCTAGCCACCTAGTGCTTAAAATGCTATTGTGGGCACTCTTGGTTAGTTTGAGTGCTCAAGGTAAGTACACTGTGATTGTGATGAAAGCTTCTGTTTAGCTTTGATGAATCCCTGTCAGGCAGCTAATCAACTTCAAAAAGGTCATGTGGCCTATGTTTCACACTAATACCATATATCAGGAGTGAGACTACTCTTTAAATCATTTATGCCTTTTTTGTTTTATTTCAATGCAGTCACAGGAAGCATTAACAAATTGATTATTTTAAACAGCATCTGTTAAAACTATCCTTGAATTGTGACATTTCAGCATATATGCTCCCTTTTTAGTCACCAAAGGGAGAAGAATTTATGGAATAAAAAAGATTATTTCAAAACCAGAGAAAACCTAAAATGTAGCTTTGACACTCAATAATAGGTCCTTATTTACAACAAGGCCTTAACCAGTCAGTACCCTTGTTAAAGGCACTGCTCCCAATGCTTTGCATTTGGTAGCACTTGTGTGATGGTGGTGGTGTGAAGAGGTTCTCATATTTCAACCTTGTATAACTGGCATCTTCCTCTACTTCTAGACTATTTGTTCCATCAACACTTTACTTCTGTATAAATTAAAGCAGTCCACATTTGAATAAAATTGAATAGCATATGACTAAAAGGATAGGTGAATGATAATCCTGACAATGCTTTCTTACCGCCTGTTCTACAAACAGGGATCTGATTGCTCAGTTTCACTCCACTCAAGTCAAGAGTCAATCACTAAACAGATGGCACATGTTTGGAATGCAGACAGTGGGTCCAATCTGCGCACCAATCTGTGTAGAAGACGAGCAATACCAAACATGACTCACAAAAGCAGAGTGATTGGCGACATCAGTGTTTCTAAGAGACTCATTGGTAAAAGAGCCTGTTAAGCTGCAAGGGGAGCAAAATGTGATCTGCATTTGAAAAGGCGCAGAGATGACCTTCATGTTTGCCTGGTGGCGAGACTTGTGATCTGAATCTGATCTGCTCCTCCTGCGGAGTCAGTTTAATTGGTCAAATGTGTTTTAATGTGAAGAAGGGAGAGGGAAAGGGGATGAGGAAAGGAAAGGAAACGAGCAGGCAGGAAAGAAATGGAAGGGGAAGAAAAGGAATAAAGGAAGTGAGATGGAAGTCAAGGAGAAGAAAGAAATGCCTAAAAGAGGGAGAGGATGTAGAGTAAAGGAAATGAAATTGAAGGGAATGAAAGGAATAAAGCAGAGTGGAGAGGGAGGGAAGAATGTAAATGAAAAGAAAAAAGGGCTGAAATGAAAAGAAATGAGAAGGAAGGGAGAAAGGGGGACAAGAGAGGGAAGGAACAGCAAAAAAGTAATTCAACAGAAAGAAAAGGGAAAAAATGGAGGTTTAAGGGAAGGAGTATTGAGAGAAAAGGAAATAAAGTAACAGAAACAAAGGAACTAAAAAAGTAACAAGAGAGGAAAGGAAAGGCCGAGAGGTGAGGGGAGGAGAGGAAAAAGGAAACAAAATTAGAGCAGAGTAAAGGTAAAGAAAATGAGGAGAGGAAGGAAAGGGAAACGAGAGGAAAAGGAAATGAAAAGGGAAGGAAAAGAAATTAGCTGCTGTCACAAAGCTGGAAGTTTAGAAGAGGTGAGTGCGGACCCACGGGGGGGAATAAGGATCTGTTGTCATTGGAAACAGCAGTCGGCTGTCTGTCATCCACATTTAACCTGCTGGTGTTTTAACTGCCACAGGATCTAAATACGCTGTTCTAATTCAAAGAGCATCCACAACTGTATCGACAATAACTACAGGTAAAGAAAATGAATGTCTTTTTTGAAAAAGTTCACCCCAAACTTTGGCATGAGGCTTTTCCCACGACTCAGTCACAAAGCTGCCACCACAAATTTAGTAGCATCTCGAAATGTTCACCGGGAGGCGACACGAGAGTTTAGTGGCAAAGAACTTCTCACATCTGTTCTTGTCAAAATCTTTTTAAACAATGTCTCCTCTCTGCATGAGTCACTGGCACCTATTGTTCTCTGCAGCCTTGAGACAAACTGAGTGGGTTTTAGGTAACACATGTACCGAACAATTGTACTACGCAGCGAAGAGGCAGTGGTTCACAATGTGTCGAGACAGCTTCGCTCGAAACAAAGCCTCTAAAAGATTAAGTAAACAAATCGATGTCTGATTGATCCATTCAACAATCTGTGGCAAAGACAAAGTGGCAGTGAGGCACAGATGAAGGGTGGGAAAAAGATTGTGTTAAAATTCAAGAGGAAAGGCTAGAAAAGTGAGTTTCAGCGGAAAGACAAGCTAGAAACGGTGAGATGGGGGGAAATAAGAGAGATCTAGAGATTTTTCTCCTGAAGGATGCAAAGACAGAGGCTACATCTGTTGCTTTATTTGGTGAGAATCACAGTGAAAAATGTTCTTTTGTTGGATGTTTGTATTTGAATTAAAGAGTAACTCTACACCACAGTCTCCAGAGTCGCCTCTCTCTGTGCACCATATGTTTCCCAGCAAAACTGGACTCCCACACTGCCATGCTTTTGTCTTTTAACTTCACATCTATACTGGCATACACACATCAACAACTAGCATTTGCTAAGTTGTGCAAACCTGAGGGAAAGCCTCATTTTTATACTCTGCATGAAGCTTAATACATAAGATACAGAGTAAACTACACCAATTTTCAACAACATAATTGTGTTCACATTGCCATAATCAGGGTTTTGGAGTATCATGGTTGTATTTGTATTTCATTTCCTGTTTTCTAAAAATTGGTTTCTGGTCATAGATTTCCTGTAGCTATGCTTTTTGTGGATATGTACACACACACACACACACACAGCTGCGGTCAAAAACATGTGAGAGGCACACACACACACGCAACCTCATCCATCTCTCCTTTCCCATTGGCCTATAACAAAATCTCTAGAGCCATTTTGAAGTTTGCTGGTAATCAATCTACAGAGTTATTGAGATTCATGACTTCCCAGCTGCACACCTGCCCTAATGCTAATGACATGGGTCATCCTTAGGGGGTATACACACACACACACACACACACACACACACACACACACACACACACACACAATGTACAGAGGCACATATAGAAATAAGACAGAGTGAGTCATAGATGCTTGGGGCAAACGGCAAACATAAGGCCTGTTACCTATATCATCAGAATTTTTCATTTCTCTGTTTAAAGCTTAATTGGATGATAATTTTGCCAAAGATAATTTACTGACCTAATAAACCCACATTCATGGAAGGAACATTTGAGTCATAACCATTACTGTGCTTGTTAATTTCACTCAGGGCACACTGGGGCTGCTCTACCCAAAACATACCAATTCAACAAGCACATCTTAATTGAATAAGGCATCTCTGGATGAGTCACAGGTTCACTGCTGCCATTATATGCAGAAACTGGGACCCTGGAATAGCATCCTCAGAGAAAGACTGCTGCATGTTAGCCTTCATTTCATCCACATTGTGATTTAAAAAAGTGAAAAGCTACAGCAGTGCCATTAGAAATTTCCTTTTGTTGCTCCTCCATTGTGACTTGACAGGATTAATGATTTTTCATGGCTGAAAAAATGCAGTACATTGAAATTACACCTCTTCAAAGTCTCAGATGCCGTCTGGCTGAACCACCGTCTTTATTTTTTTGCCCCAAATGAGCAGCAAAAACATGTTTAAACCCATATTTTGAGTATGCTTCAAGTGTTCTTGGCTGTTCCGATTGGCCACACTTGAAGGTGGGGTGAATAGCCTGACGTCACAGAGGGGAGTGAGATGCAATGAATCATATAAATGGGAAAAACATCATTCACTTATGTAGAGTCTGTCCTCAAAGGCATTCATAGTGTTACTGGCTCTGCACACAAAAAGTTACGAATATAGTCATGTAAAGGACTAAATAAGAAAGCCTGAGAGGAGAGGTCGGGCTTTCTTTTCTAACATCCCTACACCTGACTAATGATGGCATGACTTGGTTGCGATTTCAGGATTTTCTGGCAGAGAAAGCTACAAAAAGCGTAACACGTCAATGGAGCTGGGCGATGGTTAGCTTAGCTTAGCATGAAGACTCGCAACAATGGGAAACAGCTTGCATGTCTTCCTGATGTACCCGTTATCTGGAGAACTTAGCAATGACTATAGTGCATAGTTAAATAAACAAAGAAAAACACACAGAGCTACCTAACAGCTAACAGTGGTGTGAACGGTATCAACGTTTTCATATTACGCTTCACAAGAATGTGAATGGGCATTTTTCCCAAGTTGCAGAGCCTGTTGTGTAACAATTAGGAATGAATCACAGGAAGGAAAATAAAAGCAAAAGGGAATAGTTCAATATTTCAAACTGTTTTTGTTTTGTTCTCGAGTTTTTAAATAAATTTTAAATTAAAAAAAATATATATATATATTTTTAATAGAAAACGCAACTCCCAGAGATACACCCTTAGCATGTCTGACTATTGACTTTCAAATTTGGGTGCTTATTTGTATTTCACTCCTTCTGATGAAAATATAAATGCAATCTCAGTACTCCTCAATGTGTATTGAGTGTATTGATTTTCCAACAAAGAGTAATGAACACTGGGTACACCTACAAATGCCTTCCAATTAGGAGAGGGTAAATGAAATTCTGCAGCTGATCAACGGTCACTGACAAATTTGTAACACCAATACAACATTGGATGACATGAATCAGGTGATGCATTCATACTTTTGTTTTTGGACTTACGAGAACTAAGCATGCCTAGATAGAAGCCAATTAGTGGAGTAAAGAGAAAGATAATTCCCTAATCTCCCCTCTTTGCTTTCATCAGAAGCAGCTTGACTTGTCTTGCATCCTCAGCTAATGCAGCCTCAACAATAATTTCCCAGCTGGGACTTTGGTTTCATTTTACCGCACTCCACCATGCAACCCCTCACCATCAGTTCATTGTTGTTCAAACGGATGATAACAAGGGCAGAAATGTGCCGATTCCAATCGTCTTATATTGAAATATTTGTTCATATTACCCTTGAGGAAATATTTGTCAAGCAGCCCATTTGGATTTGTTAACGCCATGCACGAGGGGTGGAACAAGAAGTGGGAATGAAAAAGCACTAGAGCAGAAAGCATATTTATTGAAAAGTAGATTAGCAGAGAAGACAGCGCCTCTAGCATGTTTGGATTCAATTGAGTCTTATTTGAGAGCGGAGCAGTGAACCCAGCCTAGGTTAGCAAATACTGATGCTTTGACATGAGCCGAAACCAGTTGAGTTTACTTTTATTTCACAGAGGTTTAATGATGGTAATGGTAATTAATTTGGACCAATAACGAAATCTAGACAGGATTTTTGATAGACTGGTCATGCTTAAATTTAAGATAGCGTAGAGGCAGTTGTTTTGGTGACTCTTATCCTCAGTATGAAGCCCTGGTTTCATAATGATTTCCTAGTGGGTTTAAACAGACCCAGAGCAGCAGTGGAGTTTCATAAAATGTTCAAATATCCTGAATTATTGATGATCAGAGGGAGAATTAGGACTGCGATGGTGGTGGACGTTAAAACTCCCTCAGACATTTATCAGGTGTGCCTGTAGTCTGTTTGAGCCTGTGTGTTCATATGAATGAATAGCGAATATAATGGCATAAAATTAATAATTTAGAGATGCACCGCAGGAACATAAATGCAGCACACTTTTGTTGATAGCTCACACAGTGTTCCATTCAATTACCTGGAAACAGATGGTTAAAAACAAGCATGAGCCAAGCAGAACAGCAGGTTCAAGGGGAGATTGCTTTGTACTACGAATAAAAACAGGGAGACAATTGTCTTGAAACCAATATGAATAAATAAATAAATGTAAAACAGGCTCTATATAACACTAATGTATTTCCCTATAGCTTGATTGATGTTCTGATTGTGCAAGTAACAATACAGTCTCTACTTTGAACCAGTCTGAGCATTTTCTGCTTTTATAGCTTTCAAGTAAAGCTGTATTCATGTTTAAACAATTTACCCTTCATCTTCATTACTGGCTGTTTGCCCACCAAACATCTTATGTAATGTAGTGACTGTAGAGTGCTAAATTGATGTCAGAAGTGCGAGATTGAGTGATTTCTCTGATCTCTCTTTTTCAAATCAAAATAGATTTGCTTAGACTGGGTAATAAAACTTTCCACGAAGAGCTACGGCACGCCAAATCTGACTTTAAAATTGCATTAATCTATTACTTATACATTACCAATGGATCACTTGAGTAATAATAATGTAATAATGTATTGTGAATGGGGTCACTTGCAGCAACAGGCTGATAAAGAAATGTCTCTCAACCTTAGCATTTACCTCAACTCCATGTAGCATTTTAGTGTCTTTCAGTTCAGCTGTTTTTGTTTTGCTGTCCACAACTTTACCATTTTAGTTCAGTCGCACTGTTGCCAACAGCTGCCTGTTGGGGAAAACCTGCTGTCAACCTTGAAAGCACAGATAAACCTGCCCAGCACCATATAGCAGAAAGACAAGCAACTAGCTGCTAAAGAGTTGAGCATGTACTAGCTAAAGAGCCAAATTAAACCTTGTCTGGAAATGCTGGAGACCAAAAGCTAAAGCTAAAGCTAAAAAGAGAGTAAACACTGGATATAGGTGGACAGAGACAAAAGAAGAGTCAGTAGAGAGTCAATCCACCCATAGACAGATCAAGACAAAGGGCCTACAGTCAAGGATATAGGAGCACACTCAAATTGAAAGAGACATAGTGACTCTTTGTGGTCATCATGCCTCTATAATAATTTTGTGTCCCTTTGTTTTGGATGTTTGTGATACATTTGTGTCTCTTTCAATCTCTCTATGGTTTTCAATTCTCTGTTGATGTTACTGTCTCTTTGTAGTTATGTCATTGACTTTGGCACAGATATGTTATGCCAATTCAGACAAACCTGGGACCACCATGGCACTTGGGCCTGTGTCCAGAAGGCCTGTTCAGTGATCCACTATTAAGCTACCATACAGAACAAAAAGCACATTAAATGCATTCTGTCACATGGGTGACAGGTGTTGCTTTAGGACGATGTTCTGTACTTTTAACCACAACTTGAGAATAAAAAAAGATATTCTTTGACTTTTACTGGCTTTTGCTTTGACCTTGACTGCTGTGGAATAACAAAAAAAAACAGCTCCCAGAGCTCTGTGTTACAGGGCTGTCGTGCAGCAGTAGGTAAAGTGATCTACTGCTTGATAATGCCTCCATTGCTCAGTGTCCATTCATGACCTTTGTTTTTGTAAGGTTACATCTAAGACTGCTCTGCTTCCAACAAGAACTGTTATGAACAGGCCATCCAAAGAAATCAATGTGTTCAATCCACTGCTCTATGAAGTTTCTCATGAAGAATGGCAATACAATAGCTGACAGAATTGGCCTGCAATATTGCCACAGTATTGCTTCTCCATCATAATTGCTGCCCCAACACCTCCATTTTCCACTTCACTTTCTCTTTGTCATCGACCTCTCCTCCCCTCCTCTCTTTTCCTCCCCCCTTTCCTCACCCCTCTCGACCTCTCAGGCTGACAAGATGGTAATCAGAGCTCATTGACGTGGGGCTGACAACACATCATCATCATCACATCGTTGAGCTTTCAAAAAATAAAGTAGTTTCCATATCGTTCCTCACACATCAGCCAATTTAAGTAGAAAAAAATCAATCAAAGTCAATCATAGGCACAATTTCTTCAATTGGATATAGCAAACATTAATCGAGACATGTGACTGAAATAAAACACACATATTGAAGTCTGCAAGGTAGAAGACTGAAGGTAAACTTAACTTTTGAAAATATAACAGCGTCTTTTCCCCTCAACAAAGGCTGCTGCCACAATCTTACATTACATAGTTGTATTTACAGTGAGCATGACATAGTTGTCTTGGTTTTAATAATTGGTATCAAACTATTTTTGAAGGTTATTCTGGTCTTGAGAGGATTTTACTTTCTAATGACCACATGTCATCACTTTTGAGGATTGCATATGAAATGTTCCTTAAATAGGATACTGACGGCGGTACAGTAGGTGATGATAGTTACCTTCAATTCTAATCAGCATTTTGACCACTGGGCCTTTTACACCTTCAGAAATTCAGAATGTGTTAAGTGTGTGTGTGTGTGTGTGTGTGAATGGTATATTACTCATGTAATGGGGAACTAAAAACCAGTCTCATCCTGGAGACTCACCTGACCTTTGTGGACAAAATGGAAATTCCCATAACAGAAATCAAGAAACTTTTGGGTTAGTTAGGGTTAAGCAAGTAGTCATTAGGGTAAGTCTCCAGAAAACAAACGTGAGTATTCTGAAGTAACACATCGTTTGGTGTGTCCGAGTGTACATGCATGTAAGCGTGTGAGTAACAGAGAGAGTGTGAGAAAGAAGGAAGGTTATAATCACTGTTGTATCTGGGGTGAGAGAAAAAGGGAAGTGTGAAGTGTTTCTATGGTAACCAACAAGTCAGCAAAGGGGCATCATGCACCTTTGTTTTTCCAGGTGAGAAAACACACATACACGCTCCTCAAAACTACAGGTAGATGTCTGCATGAGTCTGCTGACCACAGGTTAGAAGGGCCAAGGGCCAATCACAGTGGAGTATTTCAAAACAAATGACCAGAGCTTTCAAGAGTAAAAGGTTAATTATGGGGTTTTGGTGACTGAAACAGGTTTCTCCTGGGGGGCTCCTCAGCTGTGGTGTGATAGCAGACTTAATAACACCCTTAAAGGGCAGCAAAGACAAAGGGATGGAACATCTGATATTCTTTAAACTAACACTGTTACCTTCACGTTGCCTTACAACCTTGTGTGTTTATTACAGTAATGTTTTACTCAAAGTGGATTACGCTGCAGACAGAAACTTTTAAAAAAAAAAAAAAATCAAAAAATAAGCTGCTTCATTTTATTAAATAAGATATTTGATCAAAAAAAAACCATTCATACTCTCATATGAAGTTGTTGATCCTGTGACTCTGGCACTTCTTTTTCCAGAAAGGTTGCACCATCAAGACAGCTTGCTACTGGTCATCAGCACAATCTCATAGATCATAGTTCATATTAGTAGAACTACATCCAAAGATATTACAGAGATTTACTTTGACCAAAGAGGAACTCTCCTGATTTAACCGAGTTTCCTACAACCTTTCTCTCATTTAAATGTTGACATGACCAGGATTTTAGAAATAACTGTATATAAAGAATGCCTGTTACTCATAGGAGACTGAGAAAGCCTTCTGGAGCTCCAGTTCTTGTTGGAGGATCCATAAAACCCTTCCTTTTTGTATGCTTTTGCTCACTAAATTTCACACTTTATTATGACTCTGTTAAGTGGCATTTGAAATTAAATATTTCTAAACTAGAAAGTTAAATCTGAACAACAGTGAACTTAAAAGAACCATCTTAAAAGGACCATTCAACTACTCAACTGTCTCTTTCACAACTGCACATCAAGCTGACATAAGGAGCTATTAATGACATGCATGTGCACTTCCTCTCCTTAACTCTACATATTTAAAGAATCACTCATGTCTGCCACTGAAAAAAAAAACAAAACAAGGAGACAGGGCGATCTGTACCCTAGTTACAACCAAGATCATCACATGCGAAAACAAAAGGCATTTTTAAATTATTCAGACAAAACACTTAAGGCAGCACCAAACCTCAGCTACCCTGACATCAACCCTGCTGTCTACAAGAGTTCCTGTTCCTGGAACAATCAGGTGTGTTTGATGCCACCTGACCATGACAGAACCAATCAGGAGTCTCAGTAACCCAATCAATTGTTTTGAACCCATGATTTTTTTTTTCTGTTAATTCTCTCTCCATCTGTCTGTCTACCAATCTCTCTGTCCTCTCCATCTGCCTATCTGTCTGTCTGGTTGCTAGGCGACAGCTGGTCTCTAGGTCGTATGTTGGCCCCAAAAAAGAGCATGTAAATTGCAAATGTACTAGTGGTGCAGACATGAAATGATGTGGCACAGATGGTGGTAACACATTAAAAGATTCTTTAACACCACAGAGCTGTTTTTCACCAAACAGTGCTACAACTGATCTGGAGATGTAATATTCGAACACGTGTGCTGCAAGAGTGGAAAACAAAAAGACCAGAACTACACTGACTTTGGATGAGAGAACGAGGGGAGACATGAGCAAATTCTGTTCTGCTGAAAGGTGGAGGTAAATTATAAAAGGTCAAATGATGTTGTGTCATGTAGTGTCTGCCCATCCTGTCTCATTCCTCACAAGTTATATCTGTTAAAAGTCCCTAAAACTTTGTGATGTTGGAATGCATTATTAAAGAATTCACATTAAATTAACATAGCTGGATGACCTTGTTGAAGCCACGTCATGTTACAGCAAGGGGCAATGAAAAATATGTGATTGTTTCTGCTGTTTGTTTTTTTTTTTTTAACATAGCGCAGTAGCAAGCAAGCAGAAGCAGCTGCTAGGACTAACTGTTGTACCAAGTGATGTTTGTACATACAAATTATGCGATCACCAGCAGGACCCCAAAATACAGACCATTATGGGACCACTTGCAGGTGCTTATCTGTGATCCTCCCCATTATCACTATAGACCTCAAACCTCAGCAGATGGCTAACATCAAAATCTGGGTCAAACCCCAGATTCACCATTGGGACAAATGAGCAGTCTTCACAGTGTCAAGAAGGGTAGTTGGTGCAACAGATCAGGAGGGCATGCTGGTTGTTTATCCCCACAGTTGTGGGGTTGTGTTCCATGCATTCCATCCCCAAGGTCAGACTGTCTGAGCTAAGGCATCTGAGGAAGGAGTTCTGGTGTTTTGGTTCTCCATTATGGCACGGTGCAGGTGCCTAGTGCACTGAAATCACACTGGGCTTTTGGCCCCACAAACATATTTGTTGCTTTCCACCAGCCTGCTTGCTGGATTTGGTAATGGTGACTTCCTCTTCTTCTCCAAAATGAAATTCTGAAGCTTCAGGGGGCCACTTTCACACAGTGGAGGAGGTCCAGGGGGCAACCAGCACATGTCACAGATGGTGCATTACAAGGTTACAATAAAAGGACTTCCAGGGAGTGATCAAAGTGTGGCAACACTAGGAGTGATGTCTTACTGCACAAGGTGACTACTCTGCAGAGGATTGTTAGAGCAGCAGTCTCAGAACATTTCATACTAATAACTTGCAATGAGGTGTCACATGTTTCTAATAAATGGTATAAGAGATCCAAGTATGGCTTCAAAATACAAAAGTGAAGAGAAATGAAAACCTTTCTATGTTGCCCATCAGTCAAACATTCATAAAATTCAATGTTCTGTTTGGTATGACTTTTATTCTACAGAGAGTTGGTTTCATCTCAGCAAGCTGCGTCTTGATACCAAACAGCGAGTCCTCAAATAAGTTTTCAATTACAAACTTTGATGCTTTAATATCACAGCTTGAATCAATAAAATACCTTGGTCTAGTTATTGATTTTGAGCTTTCTTCCAACCTGCACATATGCTGTTATTGTGTTGATCAGCTGTTCAAGGATTTGCTCTAAATCATTGAGCACTAGATCCTGAATTTCACAGCCAGACATCCATTAGATATTCGAGGTAATCAAGCAGGATAACCACGTGGTATTATTGCTGCAGAATGCAAAACATGTTTCATAGACATTTAAGAATGAACAGCCAATGTGAGGCTTTTAATGCAAAGTGGCATGTAAATGAGATCAGTAGAAAGCAGCTGTCAAGATAGAACTTATCTACTAACTTTTCACTTAATGTGTGATGGGTTTGAGGATTCTGTCCTCTAGCTCCATTGTTATACCAACACAAACCAACTGAAAGATGCACTCTATTCAGTCTAGTGGCAACCGCACTGACGTATTTTTCTTAGAATGACAGACAAACCACAATCTGGCTCAAACTCAAGTAAAACAACAGCTTTCCTTAAAGTCTGTATATTGAGCCCATCATTCACATTTCACTCTAAATCAAAGTGTTAACCAGTGGCTACAAGATAACAAGCAGGCAGCGTGAGGAGCCTCCCTGCTGTGCCTCTGCCCGTACACAGTAACTGATCATGACTGCAGGGATGAGTTAGAGTGAGGAGAGACACTGAAATGAAATGGAAACTGCTGGACACACACTGAGTCCCACAAGAGGGATACTCCACTGTTTGTTTGCGTTTTTTTCCATCAGGGTGTGATTCAGTGTGTGTGAGATGGAGGCTCCTCTCCACTGCAGGCCACACGGACCCACGGGATCTATGGATACCACTCCTCCCAGAGACGTGGTGTTCTCTGTTGTCAAGGTTGATTAGTTGCAGGATGAATCCAATTTTGTCTCCTCTCCCCCTGCTCCTCTTCCCTCATCTTCCTGTTCTTTTACAGCTCTGTCTGTCTTTTGCCCAACTTGCCCTCTCTGGCCTGTTAATTGTCTCTCCTAACTCCACTCTCTTTCTCTCCATTACTCTCTGGGCTCTTTTGAATGCAGACAGAACAATGATAACAATGGGCTTGGTAGAGAAACTTAAACCAAAAAACCATCTGAGAATAAAATACAAAGTGTCACTTTGATCTTTATGAAAATCATCACCAATAGAAGACTTTTGCAAAGAATTAATTAGTAAGAAAGGGGAAAAATGTGACCAGATAATTACATAAACACAATCAGGGAACCATATGTTGCATCCGTAGGGTTGCCATTATAATCTGAAATGTCTATAATGTGTTTTAACAGCCCCAAGTTCGAACTTCATCCCAGACTCTGCTCTACTTGAAAAAACAAGTCTGCTTTTCCTAAAATCTAACTTCACACTGTGAGTGGTTTCTTACCACTCATACAGTAAATCCTTTAATAATAAAAAACATTTCACAATGCTTGTTGGCCATCGAGCTAAAATGCCATTATGAGAGTATGTATGCATATGTATGTATTCTATCCTACAACTGTGCAATATAAATGCAATGTGCAATATTAATTCAATGTGCAATAACCTTCAATATTAATGTGCAATAACCTGTAAAATTAATGTACTATGTCACCCTGTATATAGTACCTCTCTTATATTGCCTCAAAATTGTGCACCTCACCCCACCCCCTCTTTTATTATTATCCTGTCTTGCACTAATACTTAGTTATTTATTTATTTTTTTACTATATGTTGTAAATATTCCTACATACATGTCTGCACTGTAGAGTGAGTGGCTCTTAATCTCATTGTGCATGTGTATAGTGTACATTGTACATGTATATAGTTACAATAAAAGGCATTCTATTCTATTCTATCATCTGTATTTTGAGTAAAACTGGATACGCAGGTGGGAGGATTTGGTTTCAAAATTGAAAATTGAGCAAGTCATAACAAATATGGTAAGTTATGTTAATTCACAGTTAAACAGACACAAGTTGGATCATAGCTGAAGCTCAGGTGTTTGCCATCTCAACAAGTTTTGACACTCCGACCTATCATGCTGTTGCTAGTTACTTAACTAATGAACCTTAACTAAGTGCTGCTTAAAGTTGACGATTGATGTGAACAGGTCATATTACTATTGGTTAAGTGCACTTCATATTTAGCTTCATAGGAAGAAATGTGATTAAATTTTGATGTAAGCCCACAAAATAACTGTTTTCTTTAATATTGTTTTTGGCATATATTGTTAAACAGTAGCACAATATGACCAAGGATGGGATCTAAAATTATTAAAAAGGCATGTTTCCATTTCATCTCTACTTTAATATACAATAACTTAGCACTTGACTTAGTACTCTAACCACATTTATAATTCAGAAAAAGATTGGGAGAGGGCAACCAGGTCAGCAATATGAGACCATACTGATGTCCCATAAAGTAAAGCAGGTTTTGGTCAGAAAGCTTTTGAGTTTCGGCAGATCCTTTTACTCAGTAGACAACACAACAACTAATTTGTTAACAGTTCCTATCATCTAATTTGCAATAGCTCTTTAGCTGAAGTGTTTTGAATGTGAGAATCCTGTCAGAGGGTCCTTAAATATTCTTTCAATGGCTTGATACTGTGCTGTAAAAAGGGAGCTAACGCTAAAAAGGTCCCAGGCATAAAGTCAGGGTCCATGAAGATGACATGGAAATATAAAAACTACATTCCAGGGCAACATTCTAGATAAGCATTTAAGAAAAAAAATTGCCCTGGCCATTTTCACACATTTCAGTTGGACGCTTAGCTTAAATACTCAAATATGCTAGTATAAAGTTAAATATGTCATTTGCAATAGTTTTTTCAAACATTTTATTTTAAATGACAAAAACCTTTTAGGATGAAGACCAACAAACACATGATGAATCCAACTTTTACCTGGAGGAACACCTGTGTTGCTGGAATTTGTTTCCCCAGTCCCAAATCTAAATTTAGTGTAGTCTATGCGCGTGGCTTATATCATCGACAGTGGATTTACTGTTTTGTTCAGGGCTTTTATTGTTATGACTTGTGCTGTAACTGGACAAAATGTAACAAACTCCTTGACATTAGAGGTAACACATGATTATGTGAGTACTTATGTAGTAGCTTAGTTAGTAAACCACTTTGCTACGCTTACTTTTGCAAGTTATGCTAAAGCTGATGCACAAATCGTTAATTTACATTCTTTGCACCTGCTGACCTGCATAATGTGTTTGCAACATTCACAATGATAATTCATCTGCATTGTCTATATAATAAATAAAATGAAAAACTACTATAACTACTGTGACTAATGACTATTTTTCATAGAAATGTTCCAGAAAGAAACTGCACAGAGTAAAAGTGACACAAAGACAGTTTTTGGGATTGGATTGAAATTCATATCACTGCACTTATTATAACACCATATGCTCTGTGCATAATGTCTCTCTCGTGTGGATTTAATTGTACTTCACTTTGTCTCTCACTCACACACACACACACACATAAACAGATGGCAGATAAACATTTTAATAAAACGTTGGTAAATACAAGTGTCTGTATGTGTCTGTGCATGTACTGATCTTTAAGAGAGTGCCTGGTTTGAGCAAGGATTGAAGAGAGATTAGACTTAGAGGGAGGGGTAAAGATTTAGTGGATCAGACTGGATCAGACCACACCTTTGGAAAAAAAAGAACATTTCATGATAGCCACATGTGGTGTTACAAAACAGCAATATTAGCTAATAAAGCTTGGTCAGCCATCATCCTGACAACTTCGCTCAATACTATCATGCTGGCAAAGCCTCATAACAAACAGCAGTCTCCGTGCGGTCAAGCAAAGGTCAGCTCACACAATAATTGAACGTGAAGAAGAAAGTATTTTCTATCTACTCCGTCACATTAACCTTCTCCACTCTCTGGTTGCCTTTCTACCAACAGTGTTGATTCGCCTTGTTGAAAGCACAAAATGATGTAATGTTGATCGCAGCGACTTCAGTGTGACAAGCAGCAAAAAAAATATTTCAACTCAAAAGGGTAATCTGTGACATTTTCAAGGGATGAATGATTCAACCTACACCACGTTCGTGAAAGCTCCGACGAAGCCCTAAACACCTGTTTCTGAAGAAGAAAATGTGCTTTATATTGCCAGCAGCAGCAGCTGTTCTTTTCTGAACAAACATCTACTGTACTACATTTGGAGACAGACAAAAGAGCTCCACATGGAAACCATGTCAACAGAAAATCAAGAAAAAAAGAGATGCAGTCACTGCTCATACTGTTTGATTGGCATGTCGCCATCGTCGCCCCGGGGGTCATGTGAATGCAGCCGAGTCGCTGAACGACTTACTGTTGTTTCAATGGGAAGGACTTCATCACGCAGCAGGAGGGGAGCATGAGCTGTCTAATCAGCCTCACTGAGGAGGACATCAGAGTGACTGAAAAGGAGGCGGCTGCCTTCAAGGCTCAGGGTCGTGACTCTGTCGGCTGTGGGGTGATAATAATGTATGCTCAAGAATTAGCCAATCCTTTTTCAAACACGTTTCCAATCATCCCTTGACTCTTGCAGCATTGTATGACTTTGCTGTGGACGAGGTCATCTATTGCTCTGTTCTCTGAGAAAGCGGCGCAAAGATGACGGGTGCCCTCTGGCCTGAAGCACTCGCCTCTACATCAATGGAATATCTTTAATAGATCGCCTCAGAAGAGTTACTCTACAAATACATTAATTCTGCGACACCTCATCTGATATCTTAAGCAGTCCTAAGATGAGCTGCAGTTACTCGACGTGGGTCCCAGTTGAAAATGTCATTGTTTTGCGTTCAAGTCAGCTCAGTTTCATGTTGAAAAAAATCCTGTTTTTTGAGTTTGTTGTTCTACATCCCGTCTTGTGTTTTGTCATGCCAGTTTTTCTTTCTCACCTGTTGTTGATTTGTCATCACCTGAGCTTCTCCACCCACCTCCACAGTTCTCATAGTCTTTTCGTATCTTTTATGTTCTTGATTAAAACATTAAACTGATCCAGCTCTACCGCTGTCTGCATTTGGGTCTTTGCACAAGCTGTGACAGAAAAGTGGTTAAGCATCAAGACACCCTGGCTGTTAATTGAATTTCGAATTGAATTTTGATAAAATGTGCAGTGTGAAGGTGCTAAAGGATTCAACAGCTGTTTCACTCTGTCGGGGATTTTAATGTCGCAGGTCTGAATTTCAGATATTAAATGTTCCCTGTGGAGTTCTCTCTTCAACAAACATTACACTGTCTCTAATACATTGCATGTTGATACACCTAAGAAGCATGTTGAGCGCGAACACCAACTATCAGTCAACCAAATAGTCTGATGTTGCCAGCATTATTGAAGCTCAGAAACATCAGTGTGCTGTGTACCTCAGATTTGACTGTTTAATCAGATCCATGCACAGTCAACACCGGCCTTAAATAATGCATATAATGTGCTACAACAAAATAATAATACTCCTTCCTCAGATATCTATAGGTAACCTGTACTAAACTGATATTCGATAATATAAAACCAACAGCCACTCCAACAAAAATGCCTGTGCCCGTTTCCCCCAGTCCTCCCTCCTTTTCATTCTGTTACCTCCTCCGCTGTCCTCCTCGTCAATGCTGTTCTTGATGCTGTCGTACTCCTCGTCGATGTTCTGGTTGCCTCGGATCTGACTGAGCACCCGCCGGGCCTTCTGGGTCAGCCCGCGCTGGATTAACCAGCGAGGGCTCTCTGGCAGGAACAGGAACCCGATGAACTGCAGCACAGCGGGAAGCACCGACAGACCCAACATGTACCTGGAGAGGAATGGAGAGAGGGAGGGGGAGACATGGAGTGAGGAATCTAATTACGATCACAGAAACTACCTGACCGTGTGGCGTTTGTTGTTTTATGTATCGCATGGCAACTTTATGAGAGCTTTGGAAAGCTGTGCATGCAATAACAATTTCAGTTCCTTCCTAAAGGAAACTAAACTGTTGCCTCTTTCAGTTTATGTTGAGCTTCAGGTGGTTTAGTTCATTAAAATTAAACACTGGGGAAAATGTCAAGGGTTGTTCGGCTTAAAATAAACTTAGCATTTCCATGTAGCATTTAACCCTGAACATAACAGATGAAGCACTGTAATTAGCGGGTTTAGCAGTACAGTACACCCGTTACTAGAAGTACATAGTGCAACAGTTACAGTATGTCTTTAACTCACTAATAAGGCCTTTTACAGGTCTGATCTTCTCTTAATCTGTAAAAAAAGCCCTCTAATCATTAATGCACATAAAAACAAGAAGTGCTGATTTCTAATATGCTGACAGACCTTATTGGCTTTGTCCAAACAACTGATACAGTGGGTTATTATGGTGAGAGGAAAATTGCCTCTCTGTATCAACTCACGCACACAATCACGGTTCAACACATTCTGTAAAAAGGGTTGTTCAACAACTGCAACAAATGATGTTAGGACGGTAAAGAATGAGAGGATACAAGAGGGGGGAAACTAGACTGTGATAATGATAAAATGTTAGAGCTCCTTTTCTCTAGAGGTAGAAGAAGTGGAGAAGCAGCAGGTCCCAGTTTTATACCACATCAAAAAACTCCATATAATTTTACCGAAGTGAACATGGTCATACAAGGCTTTTCTTCTACTGCGCAGGCAAAAGATGTCAATCAGACAGCATTTGTACTCTAAACTCAATAAGCGTCTCAGAAAAGCCATTATCAAGTATGAATCACACCAATCTTCTAAACTATCTCCATCATCTCCATCTGAACTGTAGTTGAAGCAGACGTTTGCAAAAAGGATGATTCTTATCTGTGGTATCTCGCAGCTCAACATTCAAACACTCTGGAGGCTGTAAACCCGCATCGAGTCGGACGGCAGGGAAGGACACAAACAGAAAAGAGCAAAAACGGTTACAGATAAAAGAGGAAGTGAGAGACGTATACTGTAAACGTAAAGTACATCTGCACTCAGCAAATGTTAGGGGTTGACCTGTGCATGTGTTGACATTTGGAATGAGGGTCCGACTTTTTCTGGCATTTGACAGGATAACAACTCAAAGATGCTAATACCATGGTCTGACTATATGATCCTCCATCAAAAAGGAGCTAAAACCCTCTAAAAGGTACCTAATGTGTATGTACAAAGACATGTGAAAGGTTCCATTTTCAAGGTGCTTCATGTTATTTATTGCTTTTCTTTTCTCTAAATTGAACCTTAAAACATTTTTGGCATGTGTGAAGGTGCGAGTCTGTGTATCTGACCTCCACCCGTCACGCTGCAGGTAGCTGAATGCGCCGTCGATGAGGCTGGCAGTGAACTGTCCACCGGTGATGAAGAGGGTGTTAACCGTCACCAGCTGCCCCCTGAGGTGGGGCGGAGAGGCCTCAGCAATGTACACCGGCACTGTCATAGAGGCAATACCTACGCGGCAGGGGAGAGAAAGAGTGTGAGAGGAGACTGTTAGTGGATGCTTCTGTTAAGTAAGGTGACTGGCACTCTGGCACTGGCACAGATTGTACCCTGTGCAGCAGATTTTGCTTGTTCACTAGGTAAATGCAGGCTTATGTGAAGAGGGGTTGGCATTATCTGTACAACATATACGAAAAAATGCAACCCTTTCTGTCAGGTTTAGAGGCTAAACTCTAGTCCAAACCTCTTTCTAATTTTTACCTGACCTTAACCTTAACTAAAATATAAAAAAATTACCAGATCTTTTTCATCAAACCCTAAAATCCCTAAATATTCACTGAATGGGTGTGATGGTAGTTTAATAACTGATGACAGCAAACAAAGGGCTCTGTGAGGCTGTACTTCTGCAAAATGGTAACATCTGCGTACTAACATATACTCTGACAATGCATACATAATGGTGTGTGATGTTTATCACCTTGCTTGCATGCTTTCATTTACTAATTAGCAATAAACACAGAAGACGGCAGGGGATACTAATAACATGCAATATACTATGCTGGTTTTCTGTCATATTTGAGTTATATATTTGGACAGAGGTAAACCCAACAACTTTTGTCCTTTATAGCAGCAGACAACTTTTTTCAGCCAAAATAACATTTTTTTCCCCAATAAATCAACCTGCCCAGAGCCAAATGACAAAGTTAAAAATGTGAACATGTAGAGCATTTCTGCCTAGGAGTCAGATATTTTCTTTAGGAGTTGGTGGTGACCAAAACCGAGCTAAAATGAGAGTCAATATTGGGCTTATTTTCTGAATCTACTTCTCATTTTTCTTATGAACTGGTACTAGTATTATACTCATCTAATGAAAATCTCACTGTTTAGGTCAGAAAACAATTTGAAAACAAATCAGTTCTACATTCTAACTTCCACTTCCAAAGCCACAGTGAGCTACAAATTGTGTTTTTCAATCATTGCTCATAATTTCAACAATGTTAATAATCTCTTTTGTTGTCATCAAATGACTTATTTCAAACAACTTTGACATTTGATCCTGACATCAACAACAGCAGCGACGTCATGTGAATGTGAAGCATTCCAAGCAAAACTAATGTCTACTATGGGTCATCTCAGTAATGGGCTCTGCACTAGTCTGATCTGGAAAACATTCACACACACAAACAGACACAAACAAACACACACATACAGTCACATGCACGCATCTGTCCTCACACGCAGAACAAACAGTGTGTGTTTGTCCATGAGACTGCAGCTTTCTGCAGCTGCCTCCTGATAAGCTCTATTAATAGTCTGCCACTGCTTTCTATACACCTCCACCCTCCCCTTCTTACTGCCACCACCCTGCCCTCAACGGCCGCCATGACTACGTGGCTACCTGTTGCTATGGCAACCACTTGCTGGGAAACCAGCCGCGCTGTCTCCGAGTGGGCACCACACTGTGGCAGCTCTAGGGAAGGGAAATCGATAACGCAGGGATAAAGAAGGATTCCTTCTTGTATATTTGGGTTTTTTTTGTTTGTTTTGTATAAGACCTCCATAGTGAGGAAGAGTGGCACGCTTTGGGCCAGAAAACCATCATAATCAACATCTTAAATGTCTGTTGCACATCTTGAAGGAGTCATCACAACACAGCTCTGCACTGTGAAGAAGTTAACAGTCATTGTTCAAAGCCATGTGTTCGAGTCTCAGTCTGTTCTACTGTTCACTGTTGAATGATCAAAGGAGAGGCAGAGTAGACTTTGCTCTCCAGCCCACTGTTACACTCAGAGATATCAGCCCTGTCTCTGACATTTTGATCGAAATTGATTTCTTGACCGTGCAAACACACTCTAAGGATTTGGAAGTCTTTATCTTAGTTATGGCTAAAAAAAAAAAAAGATTATGATCTGCTGGTGGAAACCCGAGATCCAGATCAGCAGCAAAATCAAATCAACTGCTATTTGGCATAAAGCCTGTCTGCTCAGACCAGTTCTATGAAAATCCATTCATAAGCTTTGGAGAGAAAAAGCAAACCTCTATGACGCAGGTTACAGTAGAATGAGGCATGGTATTTGGCATCTGTAACATCACCTTTATAAGTTTTTAAGCTCAATCTGTTTTCTTATTTTTTGGAAGCTTGTTGCCTGCTGTGTAGAAGAACTGCATCTTAAGAGGCTCGACACTGGCTTTAACATTCAGCTGCAGTGGTCGCTGCCTATTCTGTGCTTTAGCAGCAGCATTAGCAGCACACTCTGCTGCTGCTTAGCAAAGACCTGATATCTTTGTACTCCATTTTTTTTAACCCTGTAGCTGTACTACGTGAGGGTACTATAGATGAGTGCATGTCTATATAACTTGCTATACGGGCTTTTAAGCCCTGTGCCAATTGTAAAGGTACAAAGACGCATCAAACTCAATTTCTGAAGGAATATGTGGAATTGGAGAGGATTCCAGGGATAGGGCAGGTAATGCTCTATATTCTTGTTAGTGTCGACAAATCCCACACAGAGACTGGTTACCGTCCACTTCCACAGTTTCTCAGGCTCTCAATCACAAACTTACTGGTTCCTGTTTAAGAGGTTTCAAGAAAAGAGTCAATATTCTTCCATTTTTTAAAATGGATGAGAAAGTACAGCTTGACACTGTTCTTTATAAACGTTGTTACTTAGAATGGAACAAATAGTGCAACTTTCGGGTGCTTTTGGGAAATAAATTTGATGCGCTATTAGGAGTTTTTTCATTAGCAGGATAGTGCATCCTTTGTTATTAAAGAACAAGTCATCCATTGCAAGGATGTGACCCAATGGTGTGTTTTTGGACAATGATGTAACTATGGCACAGAGATAAAAGGTATATTAGGTTCAATTAATGAATTGTTTTGGCCTTGTTTCCAGTGTATATTCAAAAAACACAATTTCATCTGGCTTATACTGAAAACTACCCTCCTGGTTTAAAAGCATGATTACACACATTTCAATCTCTATAATTTGGTTTGTTTTTGTGTTTCAAATCAAATACGCAGAGAGAATTTTTAGGATAAACAATGTGTGGTAAACTATATGTTATAGTTTGAACATATATATTCAGAACTGACCTTGCAAGTTTTGAAAACATTTTGGCAAAATGGTCCACTTAGTGAAATCTCTGCAGAGCTTTCAGCTGAATCTTCAGGGACTCTCAGTAGATGAAGTTTGCTTGGTTTTCATATGACCACCTATTATCACATTACTGAGATTCCATACCTAGGTTAACAGTACCATCTCCTTGGGAACCCAGCAAAGTCTGAAACACTGACAGGGACCAAAAGATGTGTCACCGCGCTAAGTAGACCTAAAAACCCTTTGTCAGACAAAATATGCTGCACTGTATCACTGAATGTAATTTGGCTGTGATCATTCAACAGGTAGGCAGATCATCACAGTGGACATAGTAAAACACAGAAAGCCATGAAATCTGACTTGGCTCCTGTCTTTCTGAAAGCTTCCGTGTGTGTTTGCACTGTATGTTTGCACACTTACATGACATTATGCAGCTGCACACACACAGACGGACATATGCAGATTTTAAACACACTTAACATGAACAAGCCCTCTAACGCTTCTATCTATATTCATCTCATGCAGCCAGACTTCTTCCTACTCTCTTCTTGCTGTTTCCCTCCATGTTCCTGTTTTATCTGCCTCTTAGTCATATGTAACACCAGCCTGTCTCCGCCGAAGCCACGCCTGCTGCCACAGTCAGCCCATATGCCTACAAGTGAGATACTACAGCTGATGTTGATGTATTTACCGAGTAGTGGATTATTTCCATTTCACATCCTGCAGCAGGTGGTGATGGGAAAAATATGCTGCAGCCCATTAAAGCTGATATTACAAGCCAGGAGAAAGATGAGAAAGTGTAGCATCACTTCAGGTTTTTGATGTTAAAGTGTTTTTAACTGGGAGTCTCTTTAGTCCAGCCTCACTGTCATTTTATCTTGCCTTGGCTTTCAAAGGCAGCAGCTACAATGCAGTAATTTGCGACATTAGATACAATATATTCTGTGTTTGGGCTTCTTTTGATGCTCCATAAAGACAAATTTGTGCATTTTCACCTCTGTTAATGTGTTTAAATTAATCTATGTGAACTTGATTATCATTAAAGTTATTTTGGCATTGCCTGTGCCTATTAATGTCGCTTCGCTGCAGACAGACTTCCTGAATTTTTGCAGTGGAAGTGAAAAGTGCATAGCTGGCATGACACATAATGACCCGGGTTCAAAATTAGCTAAATTTTGTATTTGTATTCCACTACTAAACTGAATGTACGGTGGCCCTGAGAGCTCAACACACTGCAGCTTATGAAAACACACAGCCTCGCAAACTGCATATCCAAAATGCTTTGCAAATCCAACGAACCAAAGCACATAAACACAAAAGCCACAAAGTCGCATGGCCACTGTATGAAACAGCCCTGAGAAAGAAGCAAAATCACCTCCGCTGCAGGCCAGATTTCTGCTCTCGCTTGAATGTGAATCCCTTACAAACAGTCGCAGTGTGTTCCCGCTCTCATTAATGAGCTCTCCTTTCAGCACCAGGAACAGCTCCCAGCACTCGCTTCTCCAGACACACACATACACACAGACACACACGCGCTTTAAAGTCATTGTCTGGTCAGGCTCAGCCTCAAAGCTGTGCAGCACACTTAAACAAAGGATCTGTCTGGTCTTGTGAAGGCAGCCTCTGGGCACGTAGTACAAAGCTCAGGACTGACTAACTTAATCAGAGTACGAAGAAGATACTTCTCAAGACCCTCCATCACTGTGGTGTAGTAAAGAGACAGGCGGGACATTTTCTGGTCTTAAGTAGCTGGTTGTGATGGAGGAAGCTAATTAGAGGCTAATGGAGGATCCTTGAAAATGTGGAGTGAGGAAAAGAGAAAACTCCCCCAGATAAAGCTGTTGTTTGCTTTCAGACGGGCTGTGAGTGCTGATTAAATTCAGCAGTAAAAAGCAGGAGAGGTTGTCCCCTTTCTTAATTAAATTCAGCACAGTGTGTCTAAATACACATTGGATGATGCCATTGCAGATTTTGTTTGTTTAAAAGGCAAATTAAAGCATAATATACATGATGTGAGTCAAATTCATGTTCTCATTAAACCATTTTAGAGGGGAAAAACAAGCTCAAAACGCAGAAATGTCAATTTTCGAAACGCTTGACTTTTCAGGGATGTGATTTACACATTACAGTAATAACATGCGCATAAACAAACTCCCCGTCAAGTCTACATTTGGCTTCTACCTTGTTAAGAGAGAGAATTGTGACTTAATTGTATAAACCAACCAATTAATTATCAAGCCTCCAGGTAATAATTAAATGCTATCACAATGTAATTAAAAGGGCTATTTTTATGCAGCCCCTTCATCTACTGTTTTCAAGGACTAAACACTTCACCAACTCCTACTGCACGATGACTTAGCCAGAAAGCATGATTACACAAACACAGCAAGGGTGATTGTGCACTTTTGTATGTGCACTTGTGTGTTTATGTGTGAGGCAATGGATTATGACCAACTGTGGCTAAAGGCATCAGAGCAGGTTCCTTTTAAAAAAAACAACAGCAACAAATTATTATGGTTCTTTTGGCCCTTTCAAATCCAAATGTTGCCACACAGGGAGCTCGCAAATAATCCATTATTTTAGAGGGAAACTCCTGAGGTATTAATAACTGCAGGCCAGGGGTCATATGACTGATGGAAACAGCTAAAGTTGTTTTTTATTCACTAGTTTGTCCACATGAATTGTCTTTGAAAATTTGGTATTAAATGTATTAATCTGTCAATTACTAAAAAAAGCCCTGCATACTCTGCTCTGCTGAATAATGGCTAGATGACATTGTTACAATAAAGTTCATTAAAACTATAAAACATTGAGTTCTGTCTTTTTTCACATCTTGTAGTTTGGAGGGGCTGTAATCAACATTTATGCCTATGGGTATGTGACTTTCTTGCTTTAGTTATGTAGAAAATCACTGATTAAATATGTAGAGAGAGGATTCTGGAGTTAATTACCATGTTTAATCATAGAATAACCTAGCATTACACATCACAAATTAATCACATCTGAAATAGAGGACAGAAGAGTGGGTTTCTCCTCTGAGATTGAAACATCTTCCCACTATATTGCACGCAATTTGATTGAAATTGTCAAGTTATGCAATAAATCCTCGTTGATCCTGACGGCCTGGTTCAATACCGTCTGTTTGCCCAGACTAACAGCGGCTCGTATCGCACACACAGAGCATGTGCCCAGGCAAAGGTCAAATCAGCAATAACTGGCCAGACAAACCAGAGGCTTCTGGGTAGACATATGGGGGGAGGCAGAGATTGGTGGCGTATGGCCTTTCCTGGTTTGACAAACAGCTCAGATGACCTTTCTGGGGAGTTCAGTTAAGAAATGCAAAGTATCTGGCTTTCCCGCGGCCCGAGCAGTCATGTTAATGTGAGTGTGCAGGTGACAGGCACGGTCGGAATAATTGCGCGCAATGAAAAACGTTGCCTTATTAGTGTCTCCGCCGGCTAA
The DNA here is from genome assembly GCA_008933995.1 of Datnioides undecimradiatus. Taxonomy (NCBI): domain Eukaryota; kingdom Metazoa; phylum Chordata; class Actinopteri; order Lobotiformes; family Datnioididae; genus Datnioides; species Datnioides undecimradiatus. Next base: position 4,169,783 of record WARS01000023.1, on the reverse strand, counting down.
TCATGGTGCCAGGATGTGTTTCATTATCTGTCGGGGCTGGCTCGTGCGTGCTTGTGTAATGAAGAAGACTGCATATGAAAAGATTGTGGTGGCTGAAGGGGAGGGTACTTAAAATGAAATGGGCATTTGCAATGTAACAGCTCAAATGACCCAAGTGATTAGTTTCATCCCTTCATATCAATCGGAGCATGTGTGTGTAAATGAGAGTGGGTCTAAATCCTGATTTTACGTTATTTGATTATAATATTTTCTATTATAATCCCTGAATCCCCCCACCTTTCATTATTGGTGGAGAACAAACTTTTGCAGTAAACACGTACATAGAAAAAAACCAAGGTTGGTTGATGACAGTCCGTTACCTGTGTGCACTTAAAATAATGTATCAAATTATGAAGAAAGTCAGTGGTAGAAAGTCATTACAGCGTGTGATTCTTCTACAGAGAGTACATCAGAAAGTCTTGAATGTATTAAAAGCGGCAACAGTTGGGACATTTAGTTCAGCTGCAGGGCTTCCCACAACCCAGATATGTTGGTTTCTGTCTACTGACTAAACTTAAGCATTTGAACAATTGCTAAACCTTTTTTGATCCTAGTTTATGTAGACACGTAACAGGTGGATACATCGGTTGCCATTATGCATCTTAATGGCATGTCTTCATTAAAGTGTCTCTGCTCTATAAATGGCTGCATCTTTCAAACTCTCATTCATCTCTTTGTAAAAAGGGCTTTCTGATAGAAACGTCTTCTCTACAAGCCCAAGGGGACAGTGATGACATCATCAAGGTAAAGGCTTTCACAGGCCTGTTAGTTGTACTCCCCAGTGACAGGTAACCCCTGACTGTTTCTTTCACGTGCTCTAGGTATATAATCACATGTGTGTTGTTAAAAAAGTGGATGGAAAGTCTAGGACGTGAGGATGGGATTCAGATTCAGCAGATGGATTTAAATGTGTGTATAATCAGAACTGTCTGTCTAATCTACTATTTAACCGTACAAAATTACACATTGTACTTATTTTTAAATCAGAAAACCTGGCACCGCTTAATCGTCATTAACGAACCTTTTTTTCTACCAGCAGCCACACTTATTTTTGCAGAATTCCCTGTAGTTGATCTGATTAGCTACACAAAGAAAAGGAGTTGTAGAGTTGCAGAACAGAATAAAATAAGAGAAAAGACGGCAGCCAGTATTGTTGTCCTTACACAAGTAGTGTCTACTCCAGGACCGTTTTGTAAAAAGAAAGGCTTACATAGCTTTTTATCTGAAGATACTTGGACTGATTTTCACAGGTATGCCAATCTGTGATTTCCTTCTTTCTTGTCCAGCAAGACCAGCATTATCTACAGAATAAGTTACCCAGACACTGTACTTCAACATAGGAAACAGGAAGTATCACATCAGCACTTCCTGTTAATTGCCTGGTCCCCATAAATAAAAATGGAGTTCCTAAAAAGCATGACATTTCTGAAATATTTAGTCCTTACATTCATAGAAGTACAACTATAACAAACTTAAGCTCAAAAACTTCCCTTTTAGGTTGCACTGATAAGCTTTTGTCTTCCCCCGTTGGCAGTGAGAGTACCTACAAAAACACTGTTGATGACACCATAACATGCTGCAGCCTAGTCATGACTGCTTCCCTCCTCAGCTCTGGTGAACCAATCATTGCTGGCTGACATAAAATGTACCACTACCAACACACCTTGGTGGGAATGTCCCACCAGACACCAGATTTAAAAACGAGGTATCCTGTTAAATACAAAGAGATCTATACATTTGGCAAGGGCCAAAAAGTAAAATTCCCGAGCCACAGCTCTAAATCAATATTTCCTGTTTCCTGTTTCATCCAGCAGTGATGCCCTTACATCTACCCTTTAGTGGAAGCATAACCAAGACACTTTTATTTCTCACCTCCCTGATGTCGCATAAATGCAGGCTTATTATAGTATGGTTGTTGAATTTCTCATACATCAAGAATACAAACAATACTAAAAATGAGTCAGAAGGCAAATAAAGGGAATTAGCTTGTTAAAGGATGTAAACACAGCTTTGCACTTTGTCTGGGATGTTTATTAAAGAATTAAGCTTCTCATGGGTTGACTTAGGAGAGATAATGGTCTGCAATTCCTCCACGCATCGCCTAGGACCGCTTACTACTCTCAAAGGAGGCAGCAGACGCGTGCCATCATTAACGTGGCGCTCAGCCTAGAGAGCCAGTTTTAACAGCCTTTTCCACAGAGGCTGTGACTCATGAGCAACAGCAGTCACTGTAAATAATTTGGGGTACATTGAAATCTGATCAAAAGAAAAGTATGCAGAGAGCGGAGGGAGGAACAGGCAGAGAGAGGGATGATTGATGAGAGGCAGGGGGTAAAAAAAATATTCATGTACGGAAGGAAGTAGTAGAATAAGGGACGGGGCCAGCCAACGTGACATCTGTGCCTATATCAAAGCGACCTCATTGACTCTTGAAGTCTCCTTTTCCCTTGCAGGTTCATCCTGGCTTCCTTTTGTGGCACGCTGTGACGATATCTGCCTCTTATTCAAAATCAGTTTCCCCCTCATCACTTAATGGCACCTGACTGAATCTAATAATAATCTTAATGATGATAATAGCGAAGACAAGCTGTCTAACAGCCAGTGGTGTGCAGCCTGAGCGACTGGAGGGCCACACTGTGTAATTAGAAGCTGTGAGTAATTGCAAATAAGAGGCCTGAGGCAGGGAGACGTGGGGGGGGGGCAGCAACAAACCAAAGCCATTCAATGATGGGGGGTGGGGGGTTTGAGACCTACAATGTGACCTTAAAGTGCACTTAAGCTGATTCTGACCTCTGAACTCTCTGATGGAGAGCAAGTGGAGGGCAAATGTTAAGGCAGAAATCAATAAAGAATCAGATCATCATTAGTGCTGCCATAATGTCACTGGTCTCCTATAATGAGCCTCTAGGTCTTTACCTCAGTGACAGTTTTAACAAATGTTTAAAACCATTGCAAATTGTTTACTTGATCATCTTTAACTTGCTTTTTGCCAAAACAAAAAAGATCTAAGCACAATTTGAAGGTTCAAACAAACAAATCTGGCTCAAAAGGCGCCAAATAGGCATCTAGTTTAATGAGACAGGAGGGACAGAGGACATGTTGGACACATGTCTTACCGAGCCCCACTCCGACGATGAGCCTCCCCGCCAGAAGAACCTCCTTGCCAGGGGCGGTGCTTAGCACGATCCCCCCGACGGTGAAGAAGAAGCTGGCCAGCAGTATGCACGCCCTGCGCCCGAAGAGCCCGTTGAGGAAGCCGCCCAGCAGGGCGGACAGGGCGGCCGCGGCCACAGTACTTGATATGAGCAGCTCCTGCCACAGGGCGCTCAGGTCCAGCTCCCTCTTCAGCAGGAGCATCGCCCCGGAGATCACCCCGCTGTCATAGCCGAACAGGAAGCCTCCCAGGGCGGAGAAGGCAGCCAGGACATAGACGAAGCCGGGCGTAACATCCTGCTGGAACTGCTTGCGCGCAGCCCTCTCCAGATCCCCGGTGGAGGAGGAGGGTGCTGCCGGGGCACCGGCGGTGGAAGCCGCGGCGGAGGAGGCGCCCTGGCTGCTGATGCTGGCGCTGGACGGAGCCTTGATGAGACTCCGCTCCCCTCCGTCGTTCACTTTCTTCCAGCGCTCGCCCATCAGGTTGCTCATACTACGGAGGTTGTAGTCATGGTCGACCTGCTTCCGCGACATATGGGAAACACAACACAGGACAGGGCTGCTGAGTTGTGCTTGACGCTTCCAGAAAAGAAAAAACAAAAAAGAAAACAAAAAACACACTCACCCAGTTAACTAATTTACCCCCCCTCCCTCAGGCTGGACTGACTGTTCCAAAAACACCCACAAAATTATGACGCTGCCTGCTGAATAAAGTTGCTCCCCAGGTTTGTGTGAATCAGTGTATCACATCCCTGTGCTCCTGATGGGAGAGTTGAAGAAGAGTCGGGAGGAAAAGGTAAGATAGGAGGAGTGTAGTGGAGCAGGTCGTCACCACCAGCGTCGGCATGACGCAAAGAAACACTGTTTTGGAAGCGTGATGCTGGAGTGAGGATTTAGTCTGTTACAATTCAATGGGAATTGCATACTGAAGACAGCACAGATTAATTCAACTCAGGAAAAACGCGACTGACTGATGGAGCAGTTTGGATGTGCAGGTGCCAACCCGTGATCGTGATACATTGACCATATTTCATTTTTGGGGGCAAACAAGTCTAAAGTCACGTTAAAACATGAAGAATCGCTTATTTACTAATAAAGATAGTTATCATTTCTAAACAACCGAAGCAGTATATAGGTATATGAATATATAGATCAATGATGACACACACTTTAAATAGACCAGAAACGATTCACCTGTATTGTATGACAGGCTGCCTAGGGCATAATAGGAGAGTGGCTGTCCCCTGCAGGACTGACTGGAGTATTACAGCACAATGTTTCTGTGGAACAGCTTGCATACTTTTCAAGCCCACCCAGTCACAGGATGTCACACACCCTGACTGGCAATAACATCTTTCTCCAGATGTCAATCTTTTCAAAAAACATAGCAACAATCTCATAAGAACCGATCAGACGTGGTATATCTAAGTGCGTGTTAACAAGGAAATGTTCGTCTTGCCACTGGTTTGTCCTCAGATACCAGAAAATGTCAGCCCACAGTCGTAAGTCCCTTGGAATGCTAAATATTCAGTCAGTCTTCTAAAGTGTCCAGTCCAAGAAAAATACATTAATCAATTTTTTCCATCATCAATTCTGTCTTTTTGTCAACAATAAGCAGATGAGTTTGATGGGGATTTGAGAAAACCAAAAACAAGCAACCTTTTTTTTTTTTTTTTTTTTTTTTAAACAGCTGTTAACTACTTTATGTGTTAAAATGTTGTAAATGCATAAAGAAATTGCTCAGGTAACAGTGTTTTTTGCGCTCACACTATGATTTTGTTTTGGAGTAATGCTGAGTCTGTCACAGTAAACTCACTCACTCATTCACCGTTTCTGAACTGGCATCACTGGAGTGGACCCTACTTCGGAGCCAGTTCATGTTTAGTCACTATTGCATAGCTGGCAGTGTATCAATCACTTCACTTACTCTTATTATCGTTAATCAGCAGATTATTTGTCAGACAATAGGGACACTACAAACAGCCAAAACCCCAAAGACATGTAGTTTAATATTAGAACCAGCACAATGTTTGGTTAAATTGACCTGACCTATTTCAGCTCTGTATAAACACTAACAACAGTTTGCGTCGCTAACACAATGGAATGATTGTTGAATGGTGTGGATTAAAAACCAGCCAGTTGCCATATTTTCAGTTTGGAAACATGTTATCACTATTTACTTTAAGCATGACTGAACAATGCTACCCCCCCCTCCACCATGTGCCAGGAAATAAGGGCAAAAAAATGTAAATACTGGTTAATATGTCAGTCATTTTTACTATTAACTGAATGATTGGTCATTAAAATGTCACAAAATGGCAAAATGAAATGAAAGTTTCCCTTGAAATGTATTTCATCCACCCAACTGTTCACACTTTCAAGGGAAAGCAGCATATCCTTACATTTAATAAAGCTAAACAAAGCAATGTTTGTCATTTTAGCTTGAAAACTGCTTAAATCTAAGCTCTGACTCGACCAAACTCTTGTTTTAAAAGCCAAACAAAAGATCTTAATCTGCCCAAAAAAACCTTCCCCTCTCACGTTCAGAACCCTCCCGTTTACACGCTTTACCATCATCATTGCCAGCCTTCCTTGATATTGATCAAGCTAATAACTGAAAACTGTAAACATGCTGCATGGCTTCAGCCTGGAGAAATGACATGGTTGTAAATGCATCCATGTGTATAAGGGGATCAATATGTGGACAGTGGTGTCACACAAAATGGAGAATGAGCACAGTCAGATAATGGCTCGTGACTGAGCCCATTAGAGAGCGCGGGCAGTAATGGGACATGTTTCCTGTACACGTAGTGGGGTACATGGTTTCATGGTGAAAACCTATAATGTGTCTTCTAGGGAAATTAACCTCTTGACTCCAGCTGATTTAGCCCAGGTAGTAGCGGGCCCTAAGTGTGGTGTTTTTCATCAGTCATTCTGCCATTTCCTCTAACTCTGAAGGAAGGAAGGAATAGCAGCTAAAGTTTAAGTGATGCCTGATCTTTCATTAATGGTTTCACATGCTCAAACACAAGTAATACTGAAAACACGTGTCCAGATTTATTAAAAAAAAACGCACTGAACATGTTCACGCTCCCCAGAGGATGTGATACAAACTTGTTCCATTTTAATCAGGTCACTTGATACCTCATTACCCCATAATTTTTCATTATTAGGAAATTGGTCAGGTTAGTTTTTACCTGCGCTTTAGTCCCTGGAGTGATGCTGCGCTCTAAAGAAATTCACTTCAAAATCTCAGACATGAGAAACTGGCAGGCACCACCACCTGCATCTTCGTACAGTTTCTCCTTGATCTCACTCAGTGGGTCTCGTAGTGGGGTGTAAATCATCTGGAACAAAGTCAGGAACATAGTGTAAAAGAGGATGATCAAATACCAAGCGTCACTTTGTCACACCTCATTTTAATGTGCTGACACACACAGTAGTGTGATTTCATGTTTTTAAAGTGTTACCGTCAAGAAACTGTACAATTATTAAAAATAATAGCCTAGCTTGTCATATTTTGTGTTTACTATTTAAAAGAGAAATAGCTCTATCATTTACTGTTTGGATGAACTTGTGTACACTGAATTAATTCAGTGAAATTGTACAAACCAATGTAATAATTGTCATGTCTCATCTTAGGATCCATATTCTTTGTTTCTTCTGACTCACCTCTTTCTTCTCAGACACCCTGCTTTCATGGGTTCCTCACTTCTGAGGTCTGAAGTCTTCTTCCCCCTCCCTGATGTGTTTCACCTGTGTCCAATTATCCCAGCCTTTCTTGTGTATTTAATCTCTGTACTTCCAGCGCCCAGCATTAGTTCAGGATCACCTTAGTGTCTGAGTACTTTTTTTGGATTATTTACCTGACTGCCTATCTTTTCTCAACTGAACCTTTTTTTCCTTTGATCTTCCAGCTGAACTTCCTATCTAGAGTTATGCACTTGAGTCTTCCATGTTTGTCCCCAATTTTGTCAATATGTCTACATCTAAAAGGTTTAGCTGTGATCCATTTTCCATGTTACCTGTCAGGGATTAGCTAGGCAGGAAACAAGGAAATGCAACGGAAATGCTGGATGCTGAGCAAACAATTCAATGATTTAATTTTAAATGAAAGGTTAAGACTTGCAGAGGGTAGTGCCAGACAGGCCAAGAATCTGTCAAACTGAGCAAATTAATACAAGAGATAGCAGGCAGATGTCCATAAAACTAAACAAAGTTGAGTTAAACCATAAATCCAAAACCACAAGGAAATACAAGCACTACAAAGAAACACTGAAATCGGCTGGAACAAAAAGCACATTGTACAATGATATGGTAGGGAACAAAGGGAGTGACACACAATATACAGAGAAACACCAGGAAGAGCAGGCCAACAAGACACAGGTGAAACTGATGAACCAATAAAGACAGGCTGAAGGGAAGCAAATACACAAAATACAAAATAAAACAAGAAATGGTCATAATCAGTATAACTAAATCTCTGAAACACGACATCCTATGTATTGTTTACTGCTAGATATTACCAACAAAAGTATGGAATCAGAAAGGGTTTGGGTAGATTTGACAAATGCTGAGTTGATCTGCACAAGTCTTTCTTGTTTACGATACTAAACTGATAGAGCCTCTTCCCACAACGAAATCTTCACAATCAAGCTTCACCTATACAACAAAAAAAATCCCTCTGCCTTTCTGAAGCAGGCTGCTGTTAAAATATTTATACTATACTGACATTTGTTGACATTTGTTTGATATCAGATGCACTAATCAATATCATCAACTTTTTAATCCTGAATCAACAACTTATCAAATGGCTGTCACCAACTGTGTTGAACCCAGTGAAAATCAGCTCTCAGCCTTTCAGCCCTTCGTAGTTCATTGTTTTAGTTTTATAGCAGAAAGTACTGAAAGTACGAAGGCAACTGCTGACATATTAACCAACATACGGAAGCTCAGAACAGCTGATTTTGGAATTTTTTTAATTCCATTATCTCAACTCCAAGTTGATTATTTCATAATTTTGTGAAAACAAGCTTAAATTTTGCATGATATTAGGTTTTATATGATGAGCATCCGAGTCTCTGTAACTGGGGCAACATGCCTGTCTTTCTAGGTGTCAGGTTTTTTTTGTCTTTTATCATCAATGTCAAGTCAAGTGTGACAAAGCATATAGTATGCTTTAGAGTAGAGTGAGCAGGAAAACACAGGACAAATTGCATCCCGCATTGATTCAGTAAGGGACAGTGTGTTTTATTGATAGGTGGCAGCCCTAATGAGAAGTGATCTGAATGTTATTACTAACAGAAAGATCACTGTGCAATTTGTGCCAGTGCAAGACCTTGATTGAAAAACAGCTTGATGTCTCTGATCAGTAATGGGTGTTCCTTGATCTGACATTTTCAGCTTAAATCAGTTGCTACGGATGTGAAGATGCCATCAATGCATACCAGATGAGTCACTGTTCATCAGTAAAATGCTTGGTAATGTCAGCAGCACGCACTATTTTTTAGTGCCAACACTGGACAGGTTTCGTAACACATAAACATATACAGGACAGTACTTTGTAGTTGTTTACAACTGTATTTAGCCACTTTAAAGACTACTTACATTTGAATTTCCTTCAATCACTACAAAGTTAAAACTGTGAAAGCTCAGCTAAATGTATAGCTACAGTGAAAGTGAAAGAATGTAAAATGTTTAATGTAGTCTGCCAACACTTAATCAACCTGTTAATCCTTTTAGCACCTCACTGATTTTGAATCAGCTCCTAGTACAAGCTTAGCCTGAATAGAAATCTGAGTAGCATCTTCAATGTCATGTGGTGGTTTCCCTCAGTTCTTAAATAGAAAAATAACTAACTACATCCTGGTTCATGGACCTAATGGACCATTTTCCTCACCTAATTTCTTATTGTACACTCTGCTCATGGTACATTAGCAATTGCCAAAACCTAACTTAATATCATACCCATAATGTCTGAAGATGGTGACACAGATAAACGTGCTTTCATTTAGGAAACAGATTTTAGGGACAGGATATGCTGGACTTGTTGTTAATTCCACTGGTTTTCCATTAACGGGTGATCCCTTCCATGTTTCTGACATGATAAACAGACTTTTTCTTTTATGTCCAGTTTCCTGGTGTTTTCACTGAAGCTTAAATGTGGGTGTGTAATTGTGCACGTCTATGAGTACAGAATGGGTTGTTCACACATATGTGACTGTGTGTGTGTGTGTGTGTGCGTGTGTGTGGACACTGCATATATATGCCATGTGGTTGAGGGCTGTGCAATTGTTCCTGGTTTCACCCGCTCTGCTGCAGCAGGGCAGCTTCAGGCAGCATGACCTCACAGCGCTGGATGCTGGCTGCATGTTTTTCACTAGCCTCAGGTAAACTGCAATCATTTAATGCAAAATCAAATTACAAAAAAGTGACCAAAAATGTTTTAAGTTTTAACTGACTAACAGAAAAATCTTAAGATGCAATATTTTAACGCATGCCACATTCTTTAACACGACTTGCTGTTTTTCATTTTCACTTCTAATATTAGTTTATGGATACATTTTATACAGTTTTAACTGCAGAAGTTAACTAACTATAATGCTAAAGTGAGTCCCATAACTTTTTAATTTTTTTTAAAATGATTTTTGGCAATTTTAAGCACTTTGTTAATGTTTTTTAATCACTTAACTTTTTTGATAAGTGTTATGCATTATTATTCAGTGTTCATTAAAGCTGCAATGGTAAGTCAATTAATTAATGAGTTGATTTGTGGATTTTCTGCTTTCCTTTTTATATTGGACAGTAAATGTGTCAAGAAGTCCTTGTGTTTTCCAGAGTTAGTTTGACAGAAGAAGCAATCTGAAGTTTTGCAATTTTTATGTTTTTATATTTTATATACTAAACAATTAAACAATCATTGTGAAATCAATCTGTATATTAAACAATAATTAAAAATACTGCTGGTTGTAGTGTTCATATTGATATTTTAGAATTGCTTTTCATAGTTACTTTCACCTTGATATCATATCTCTCTCCCAGTTGTATGGTTAGGGGAATCAGTCACTACAGCAGAAACACACAAATGTGAGTATAAGTCAATCAACATTGAATGTTTTTTAACAGAAGTTGAAATCGCCAATTATGCAAAATGGTTAAAACGAATCAAATTTTGTGATCAGACACTTGCAAGACCTTTGGCAGTGGTGTTGTCCAGCCTTTCAGTGGTTCAAATTACTACGTGGACTCCAACTGCCCATTCACGCTCACGCGCTTTGTGCACAAACGGGTGGAATGTGACATCATCACAAGGCGAGGTGACAGTGGCCTGCTGGTCCAAGTTGAGATCATCATCAACAAAGTCAGGACTGTTCTGCAGAACGGAGGCATCCTGGTGGAGGAGAAAAGGTTTGGGCTCAACCCACCCTCATCCTTCTTTATATCAAATAAACTGCAGCCATAGAGGAAATCAGAGTTTGATGTAATCACAAATTTTCTGTCTGTATCCGATCTTTTCATCAAATATTATAGTCAAAAAAAAAAAAGTTGTGCAGGCTTACCAACTACAGTAAGAATATGAGAACGCAGCAGGTAAGTGCTTTTCCCAAGACAAAAATAATTTACTCACATGGCATTCTTATCACAGTTGACTTCCTTGGCTGACGCTCTTGATGTCAGTGTTGGTTGATCATTAGCTATGGCTGCGGCATTATTAATGGACTGTGTGTCAGGTTTGGTTAAATAAAACACACAGATTATTACAACATGTTATTGCATTTTGCAAGGTGACTTTTGTGTGAGGTAAGCGGTGTAATGCTTAACCACTTACAATTTGTTTAATATCAAAATGGAGGAAGTAGGGAGAGTTATGATCAGTGAAAAGTAAAATGAAAGACATGAGAAACAGCTTTAATGAAGGGGAACAAATCAAAGTTAAACTTTGCTATTGCATTTCTCTGTGGAAAATTGATCATATTTCATTATTTTTAATAAAAGGTTTTTATTTTATTTGACTTCAAAACCCACTGGGATAACCATCTGCTCTTTGTATCTGTACTCCGTATTTGTTGACAGTGTTTCCCTTCCATACGACCACACCTACCAGCACATCTTTCACTATGGCATCTACACAAAACTGAGGAGCTCGCTGCTTCCTTTGTCTGTCACCTGGCACAATGTATCCGGAGGAATAGATGCTGTGTGGGTGAGGGAACAGTGATGCTACATATACAACCCACGTTTGACATGCATGGGAGAAACCCAGGAATTGGCACAGACACACACATAAAGCATCATCCTAAAAATGATTTCTAAGCTAGTTTGGTCTTTGGAGTATGTATCTCACTGACCTAAGCTTTTCCTTTTACACATGTCAAGGTGGAGCTGGAGCAGGAGCTCATCACCGACATGACCGGACTGTGTGGAAAACACACTGTCCCAGGTATTATAATAAAGAGACAAGATGTACCTGAAATGTCCTAATAAGTTGTCAGTTTGTTTTCATGTAGTTTGCTGTTGTTGTTTTCTTTTTTCTTTTTATGAAATCAGCCAACAAGCAGCAATTGATCACAGAAAGTGTGCTCACGGATGATACCTGTATAACCCGAGATCCTGCTCCCCGCATGAATCGGGTAATTTAACTGTTGCTTTGATAATACTGCTATACTATGTATTTTAAAACAATGAAGCATAAATGTTACAGTTGCTTCACATTTGCATACGATATTCCCTAGTTTGAGATGTTCAGGTGGTTTCTCTGATGCCATTCCTAGCTATGCAGAGAGATATTATCCCACGCCTTGGATTGTGTGAAAGCCAAGATGCATCATTATCTCCAACTTTGTGATGAGAATATTTACAGCTATGAAAGCAGCCAACACATCGGCTGTGCCTTCTTTAGAGAAATTGCTCTACAGTGTGGACACAACAGCTATATCGGGAAAACTTGGAGGTCTATAAGCAAATGTGGTAGGTGCTCTTCATAGCTCTAAGTCTCAATTGTTCATATTGTTAATTGTTAATATACTTGATTTAATGCACACTTGATTCTGTTGTCTGTTTCTGTGGGTGAACACAGCGAAACCAGTTTGTCCAGGAGATCTGGTATATGTAGAACAGGGCACACCCTATGTTACCAGCTGCTCCAACCCAAATCCCAGGTCCTCCAACCAGGAGCTCATCAGCTCCTGTGTCTGCCCAGCAGGTAAGCCTTGTCTGACTGTACAATTTAGCTCCTCACTTCTCTAACTCTGTTGTGTACGAGGCTCTATATATATCCATGTGAGCCTGATAATAAAAAAATGACTGATTCATGTTTTAGGTAAGGTGTTTAATGACAGGGCAGATGGCTTCCACTGTGTGACTATATCCAACTGCTCCTGCACATTTGCTGGCAAGAGCTACTCAACCGGACACAGACGCAGTACCAAGTGTCAGTCATGGTAAGAGGGAAGAAAAACTGTTTTGATACTTGAGGAACATTTGTGTGGAGGCTTGTGCCACACCAGGAAACATGGAAACTTGAGTGAATGTACCCAAATTCAGGCAGCAGACATGGAGTGAGAAGGTTCAGTGTTATTAATAGTAACAGAGCACAAAGGCTTACAGGTAGGCCAAGGCAGGCAGAGTCAAGATTAGGAATTAGTCAGACTGGGCAAACAAATCCGAGAAGGAGCAGACAGAAGTTCATGGACACCATAAATCCAAAATCATGAGGTAACAGGAAAGGAAGACCAAACAAGACACAGGTAAAATACAATCAACATAAAGACACAGGTGACATTGACACAGTTGGGAGCAACAAAGACCCAGAGACACAAGCTGGAGACACTTTTTAAAATACAACAGCAAGTAACCAAAAACAGACAAACAGAAACTCAAAACCACGTCAATCTGTGAATCAGCTATCAAAGAAAAAAATCAATGTCTTAATTTAAATTCCATTCACTTTTCTCTCTGCAGTATGTGTGAAAGTGGGAAATGGCGATGCTCAGAAAATTTCTGCCCCCCCAGATGTATCATTGAAGGGCAGTTTGTGACAACATTTGACGGCAAACAATACACTGTCCCTGGTAAATGCACATATGTGGCCTCAAATGTGAGTGAGTTTGTTTCCCTACTACTCAGACATTTAACATTTACCCACGTTGTCTTGTCTTGATCATAACTGCTCTTTTAAAATTATTTTAAAGGGTCTCAAGTGGAAAATAATAATTGAGTTTTCTGAAAAGGCACCCTCTCTGGAAACAGTCACTCTAAAGCTTTTTGAGGTAGAAGCACTCTTTGAGGGTTTAATATAATACAGTATCATCAATTACATGAATGTTAAGCAAGAGTGATGTGCATTAAATGCATAAAATACTTCTGCTTTTGGGATTGGCAGGACACATACACGTTTTCAAACAACGTGGTTAAAGTTAACAAAGTGGAGATCACTGAACTTCATCAGTCAGGTAAGACATAGGAATTATTTGGTGTCCATTGGATCTATGTGTGAATGTGAATTTGTCATACTGGTTGCCTTTTAATCCTTGATGGTGGTTAGCTTACTTGTAAACCCACTCACTTACCAACCTCTGTCAACTGTCAGATCATGCTCTGGTTTTCTGGCAGTCCTCCATGTACGTCCAGGTCCACACATCCTTCGGTGTGAAGATCCAAGTTCAGATGTCTCCTGAAATCCAGGTGTACATCACCCCACATATAAACCTCGCTCGCACAATGTCAGGTTAGGATCTCAATATACTAACAAACCAAGAAGTATTACCGCTGGCTTTCTCTTTGGGATTTCACTTGTATAACAACTATTTTAGCTGTTTCATGAGCTTCCTGTCCAGATTGATTTGTAATCATAGTCTGTCTTTCAGGTCTTTGTGGCAACGGCAACAATGACACCACAGACGACTTTACCAGCAGCAGCGGGATCATTGAGAACTCAGCTCAAACTTTTGCACAGTCCTGGAGTGTGGGTGCTTGTCCAGTGAATATACCCAGCCAGTGCAACAGCGCTGACAATGGTAACAATGTCTTAAATGTGCTATTAATTCATTCACAATATTTTATTTGTTTTTGTAGGTTCTGCTTATTAGGGACACCATGATTAATGTACATGAAAAATAGAAATGAAGATGTTGATGTTGATTATTAAATACTGCATTTAGCATCTTAGTTATTTAGACGAGAAATACTTCTAAATTTTTTTGCAAACATGTTATTTTTCCAAATGCATTTTTTCAGAAATATTTGCTGATGAAAAGTGCTCCGTGTTGAACAACCCAGCTGGGATATTTGCTAAGTGCCATGGTCACATCCCAACCGATTACTACCACGAGGTAAAAAAAAAAAAGCTTTTGTACTGAGCTAATTCCTGAATTGGTTCTTGGAGGGTTTTGTTTTTTTTAAACAATTCATTTTCACTGATACATAATTGAAAACCCCTGTTAACAAGAAATTGATTTCCATTTCCAGGCTTGCATTAAAAGAACCTGTAACTGTGGCACAAGTCTACAGCAGTGCTTCTGTCTTGCTCTAGACAGCTATGCTAAAGCCTGCACCAGTCTGGGTGTTGTAGTTGGTGACTGGAGGAAAGCTTACAACTGCAGTGAGTTCAACTTTGATAAACAACCTATTCTATTTTCTGCTGACAAAAACCACTGGAGAGCTGTTGAAATTGATCAAAAGAAGAACCCCTCCAGAAAACATAAATCATAAAGTGATGTGGCTTTTACGACCAGATTACAGGTTGAAAAAAAACTTTAAAAAAAAACTTTAAAAAACTTTAAATTAAATAAAAATGTCACATTTTAGTACTAGTGGTTACTTAAAAAGTCAGTGGAACCATTTATGTTAATCATGATGTCATGTCTTAGCTGTGAAATGTCAGAAGAACCAAGATTTCTCCTACAATATGCAAGCCTGCAACCACACATGCCGTTCCCTGTCTGGTCCTGACCCCCGCTGCAAACTGGATGATGTGCCTGTAGATGGCTGTGGCTGTCCAGAGGGAACATATCTGGACCAGAACTACATTTGTAGCTCAAAGGCAGAGTGTTTTTGTCACTACAACAATGGTACAACCCCACCTGGGTCTGTTTTTATTGATGGGCGAAAGTGGTGAGCCGATCATCTGAGTTTTTTTTTCTTCTCTCATGGCTGTTATTTTTTTCCCAAGGCTGTTATTAACCAAATGTTGTTTCTTTTGCAGCATCTGTGAGAGCGGAAAACTCAAATGTTCTGAGGACTGTGGTAAAAATATATATTCTTATGTCATGATCACATCAGTGTCCATTTTATCCATCTTTGCTCCATTGTGTCATTCATCTGTTGATGAAAATTCACTCAGATATTGGTCAACTTTAAAATAAAATTTACAAAAAACCTTTTACTCTAGTTTCTGTAAAAAAACTAAACAGAAAAGACTATTTATATATAATGAATATATTTAACATATTTAATGCATTTAATGATTGTTTGCATCAGGGTGCAGGAATGGGATGGATTGTGTTCATTGTGCTGAAAATCCAGTAAACACAGTTCAGAAAACCTGTGACAGTCTCAGCAAACCCAAGGTAAGTCAACAGATTATATGTTTATGTATATATTATATATGTATACGTACTACTTTTTAGGCAATATATTGTATATATATTGTATATTGTATTGTTAGAGTTAAGGAGGCATACTTTGTGCCGTGATATGATGATGCTTTTCTTTGGGTTTCTCTTATGGTGATGGCTCAAATGCATCCTTGAGAAGATTATCTTTTGCTTTGATTTCCAGGGCGCCAATAACACCTGTGAAAGTGGCTGTTACTGCCCCCAGGACCAGTACGAGGATCACCGTGGACAATGTGTTTCTCTGGATAACTGCACCTGTTTGTACAGTGGCAAAGTATTTGATGCAGGACAGCGTGTCAAAAGCAACTGTAAAACCTGGTAAAGCCTGCATTAGTTAACAGTTAAGAAGGTCATACTCCTCCAAAAACAAATTCAGCCACAATGCACTGCAAAGATTTACACTCTGTCTTTCAGTACCTGTGGTCAGGGCCAGTGGCACTGCAAAGATGAGTCTTGTCCTGGGAAATGTCAGGTTTTTGGAAACGGACAGTATCAAACCTTTGACTCCAAATGGTACCGCTTTGATGGACACTGTCAGTACACACTTGTGGAGGTGAGGTAAAACATGAAAGCAGCATTGAAATAGGCCCCCAGTGTCATATTTATTTTGAAAACGTATTTTTAACTCTCATCTTCTTGCTTCAGGATGACTGTGGAAATAAAGATGGCACCTTCTCTATCAGAGTAGAGAGTGTACCCTGCTGTGATGAGGCGCTCACCTGCTCCCGCTCTGTTACTATCGAACTGCAGGTGGATTCCCATTTTTCTCAACCAAAACACAAAGCTATTACCCACATGTTTCTATCTATCTTTCATATATATATATATATATATATATAGAGAGAGAGAGAGAGAGAGAGAGAGTACATCAGTTTGCTTCTTACTGAAGTCCATGGCAGGTCATGAACCAGTAAAGCATGGTTATAAACAACTGAAACTATGTTTGTGCTGTCTCACCCAGGGTGCAGTCACCTTGACACTGAGCGACATGAAGGTGACCAGACTCCACCATGAAGGCTGGATTCCGTGGGGAGATTCGCTTTACAACATACACACAGTGGGACTCTACATCGTTATCTCAGTGCCAAGCAGAGGGATAACTATAATCTGGGACAAACACACCTGGATCTCTGTAGAGCTGCATGCACGCTGGAGGGTAAGGATTTTCAAAATACATACAACAATAATTTGTACTGATTTATTTATTTGTCCTAATTCTTTTATGTATTTAGACCAGAGCCACTTTGTGTAGGATTTCAAAATGTGTGACTTTGGTAGCATCCTTTTATTTAAGCATTGTTCATCACTGATTAATTCTCAGTAACAGAGTAACAGTCAGCATTTTTTTTCTTTAACTATCTCTCCTGCAGAGCCAAGTGTGTGGCCTCTGTGGGAATTTTGACTTCAATGAGATGAATGACCTGCAGATTGGGGACTCAGCAGGTAATTAGGTTTTCTTTTATGAAGCAGTGAAGCTTTTGTCATGGTGGAAAAAACATAACACCAACACATGTGTTTTTAGTGGCGTCCAGCCCCCTGGCATTTGGCAACAACTGGAAATCTGCCACACCTCCTTGCTGCGACGTGACCACTGAAATATTTCCATGCCAACGCAACACCTATTGCTCAGCCTGGGCTCAGCGGCGTTGTATGATCCTCACAGGGGATACATTCAAAGATTGCCACTTAAAAGTAGGCATTTTACATATTTTGCATGCCACAAACAGCAGGGTCAGGGGATGGATTCCAGTGCAGCTCTTAAATTGTGACACATTTGGGAAGCAGGGTGGCAATGACAGTAAGGACATTGTCTTGAGAATCAACACTAAATCTTTTTTATCTACTATTTGCAGTAGTACACTTCTACAAAGAGTCCTTAAAACTGCTTTTTATAAGCTCAATTTTGAATATTCTGCCATCTCCAGGTGGATCCAGCACCGTTCTACCATGCCTGTGTGCAGGAGTCTTGTTCCTGTGAGTTTGAGGGCAAGTTCCTTGGCTTCTGCACAGCTGTGGCAGCCTACGCAGAGGCCTGTAGTGAAAAGGATGTGTGTGTGAACTGGAGAACACCAGATTTGTGTCGTGAGTTGTAGCCCCCTTTTTCCTCAACAAACATTTAGTTTAAAGTTAAATCTTTAAGAATAACATCTAACTTAAACCCATAAAGACATGATACTTAAGATTAAAACTGTCATTCAGGGGGATCATCATATCAGGAAGCATCTGCAGGCTGTGCTAAGCAAGCTAAAGCTTTGTTTGCATTACAGGCAATTTAAAAGTTTCATTTAGGTGCTTAGTATTTCATACTTTATATAATTTTTATTAATATTTTTTTATCATTATGGAGCATACTGACACTATGTAAGACAAAACTGAAGTAATAAGTTACAGTCCAGCCAATGAAAAGTGTGTAATTCTCACTAAAACTTTGTTTATCATGAACTTTAGCTCTGCTGTAATATTTTTACCTGTGAACCATAGCGGTCTACTGTGACTACTACAACGAGCAGGGCCAGTGTAGCTGGCACTACGAAGCCTGTGGTGAGATGCTAACCTGCGGCCAGCACAACTACTTGACTCATAAGCTGGAAGGTAACACGACTTTCTCAGTTGTATTCAATTATAACGTAAATAATGACTTAACGTTACTCACCATGTTGTATAAACAAATTTAGGATTAGAATAAAATCTCTCAATTTCAATTTTTCTTCATCAAATTTATGCTGACAAAACCTATTTGCACCTGCAATATATACATTATATTTATTTTTGGAAAAGGCTGCTACCCCAGATGTTCAAAGGAGACACCATACTATGATGAAAACACTGGTCAATGCACCAGATTAAGAAAATGCACCTGTTATTTAAATGACACAATAATACAGCCAGGAGCAGTCGTGCTGATAGGGTCTACTGAGTGGTAAGTCCATTTGTATATTTTGAGTACATAAGTATGTATATGTGCAGTCATGCCGCTATTATTATTGTCTCTGACAACTGGATATTTCTGAATTTTATATTTCCTTGGCAGTGCCTGTGAAAATGGGAGCCTAGTGTGTTGTAAGTATGAGTTATATTTATGTACCAACACATTTGCTATTTCATGTGTGTATTACTTTTTATGCAAAAATATAAAATTAGTTTTATGGCAATTGGCTTTTTAAATGTTCCAACTGCAGCTCAAAGCTCTCCACCTACAGCGATACCTGTCACCACTGGAACAACTGAGCTTTTCACAAACAGTACAACAACAACAAACTTGACTTCAACTGAAGCCTGGTCCACATCACTCCCCACCACCTCTGCACCGATAACAGAAATTACCAATGACTCATCTACTACAGATATATGGTCAACCTTGTTTTACCACACAGTTATACCAACAAATAGAAGTACTTCAGCTACCTCTGAACCACCTCTGCTTTCCACTGCTATTGAACCAACAACTATGACTACCTTAATTAAAACTGAACCGTGGTCAACAGCACTACCAACAAACTCTCCTACACCAATCGGCAGCCATTACCAATGTCTCGGTACAGAAAACTGGTCTGAAGAGCCTTCGACCAGCTCTACACAAACAACTGAGGCTTCCGTAACTACGGCCAAAACATGGTCAACAGCACCACTCACAAGCTCTACACCAATAACTGTTGCTATGACTCCACCTCCAGCTGCAGCTACCATAACTATGACTGAACTGTGGTCAACAGCACCACCAACCAACTCTACACCACTGACAGCCATTACTGCAATGTCTCGACTTCTGCAGAAAGAATTGGTCTGAAAGAGCCGACCAGCTCTACACAAACAACTGAGGCTTCGTAACTCGGCCAAAAACATGGTCAACAGCACCGCCCTACAGCTCTACCTGTATTGCTATGACTCCACCTCCAACTGCAGCTACCATAACTATGACTGAACCGTGGTCAACAGCACCACCAACCAACTCTACACCATTGACAGCCGTTACCAATGTCTCGACTACTGCAGAAAACTCGACTGAAGAGCCTTCGACCAGCTCTACACAAACAACTGAGACTTCCGTAACTACGGCCAAAACATGGTCAACAGCACCACTCACAAGCTCTACACCAATAACTGTTGCTACGACTCCACCTCCAACTGCAGCTACCATAACTATGACTGAACCGTGGTCAACAGCACCACCAACCAACTCTACACCATTGACAGCACGTTACCAGTAATCTCCGACTACTGCAGAAAACTGGTCTGAAGAGCCTTTGAACAGCTCTACACAAACAACTAAGGCTTCGTAACTATGGCCCACAACCACGGTCAAAGGCACCACTCACAAGCTCTACCAATAACTTTTGCCTGCTCACACTCCAACTGCAGCTACCATAACTATGACTGAACGTGGCAGCACCACCAACCAACTCTACCATTGACAGCCGTACCAATGTCTCGACTACTGCAGAAAACTGGTCTGAAGAGCCTTTGAACAGCTCTACACAAACAACTAAGGCTTCCGTAACTATGGCCACAACACGGTCAAGAGCACCACTCACAAGCTCTACACCAATAACTGTTGCTACGACTCCACCTCCAACTGCAGCTACCATAACTATGACTGAACCGTCAACTTAGCACCACCAACCACCTCCTACCATTGACAGCTGTTACCAATGTCTTGACTACTGCAGAAAACTGGTCTGAAGAGCCTTTTGAACAGCTCTACACAAACAACTAAGGCTTCATCAACTATAGCCCACAACATGGTCAAGAGCACATCCCACAAACTCTACACCAATAACTGTTAACTCACGACTCCACCTCCAACTGCAGCTACCATAACTATATATATCTGAACCGTGGTCAACAGCACCACCAACAGCTCTCACCAGTGACAGCTGTTACCAATGTCTGGAAGCTACTGCAGAAAACTGGTCTGAAAGAACCTTCGACCAGCTCTACACAAACAACTGAGGCTTCCGTAACTACGGCCAAACATGGTCAACAACACCACCACCCACACCAGTGACAGGTGGTACCAGTGTCTCAATTACTGCAGAAAAATTGGATTTCACAAGTGAAGGATTCACCAATACAACATCTTACACTGAAACAGGACCACCACCCACCACTCACAGTGTGTACCGTGTATTTTTTTCTGCATATTACTAGTGTTTTTTCATTTCTTTTTCATTTCTCAGTCACTTCCTTAAATTACCCACACAATGATTTTGTCTGTCTTTCTTTTTTGAACCCACAGTTTGCAAATGTAAAGACCTGAAGAGGAACAAAAGCTGGAGATGTGGTGAGATGTGGATAGAGGACTGCTTCAATAAGACTTGTATAAATGAGAAGCTAGAGCTTACTCCAATTGTTTGTCCGGAGCCTACAATTCCGAACTGCCCCAGAAATCAGGTCACAAAAGTGTCAGATGGATGCTGTGAAACATGGAAGTGTGACTGTAAGTGTATCCATGTCTGTCTCTGCCACTGCTTTCCTTTCATTTCTCATCCTCGTTTTATTCCTGTATATTTGACAGTTGCCTTTCTATATCTAGTAGGACAGAGTCTTCTGTTCTGATTTAGAATAAAAAAGTGCTGCTCCATTAATCAGCATCAAGAAATCTTGCTCCCATTATTTTTTTGTGATCCAAAATATTGGAGAGATGTAAAGTTTGACCAGATGATGAGCGTCTAACAAAGTGTTTCATGGGGATCCAAGCAATAGTTGTTGATATATTTTATTTGGACCAGTGATGAACTGACTGACTGACTAACTATTTTTTAAAGATTTCTTGTTTTCTATTCCTTATCCGCAAAATGTACCTTTATCCTTTCCCACATTGTTCATAGGTCGTTGTGAGCTATATGGGGATCCCCATTACATCTCTTTTCAAGGAGTAGCCTTTGATTTCCTGGATGTCTGCACCTACGTCCTGGTTGAGGAGCAGTCACCACTACATCATTTGGCTATTATTGTGGACAACTTCTACTGTATGCCAGGCATCAATGACTCTTGTGTGAAAGGCATCACCCTGAAATATCAAAACAATACAGCCAGACTCAATATACTTCCACAATCATTTTCAGTAGAGGTAAAATATAACAACTACTGCATTTATTAATAGTATGTCATGTCACCATACCTCCTTATGTATTGGATATTTCACTTCATAGATGCTAATAATAATAATGATAATTCAATTCAATTCAATTCAATTTTATTTATATAGCGCCAATTCACAACAAAAAGTCATCTCAGGGCACTTTACAAACAGAGCAGGTCTAGACCACAATCATTACTGTTAGTTACACCCAACAGTTCCAGCATGAGCAAGCACTTGGCAACAGTGGCAAGGAAAAACTTCCTTTTAACAGGCAGAAACCTTGGACAGATCCTGGCTCTAGGTGGACGGCCATCTGTCTTGACCGGTTGGGGGAGAGAGAGAGAGAGAGAGAGAGAGTACAATATAGAATAATGGCAGCAAATGACAGCAATAGGCAGCAGAGGACACGGGGCAGGTCGGTGGAGCCACAGGTCAGATGTTCAGCTCTGGAGCCACAGGTATCTGTAGAGAGGTACAGAGAGAGAGACCAGAAAGAAACAAGCACAGCACTAGGGGAGAGAGGACACAGAGTTAATGGAGTTTAAGTAGAGAGAGGGAAGAGGAGGAGTGTGGAGACGATCATGGGATGTCCCCCAGCAGCCTCGGCCTAGTAATAATAATAATAATAGTAATAATAAAATAAAATAATAATAATTCTAATAATCATTTGATGTGATATGGGGTATTTTGTCTTCAAAGGTCTGAGTATGCTATCATATCTCTTGGAGGAATGAGACAGTTGGTTTAATACTGATGTTATCCCCACTAGGCGAAAATGAATGACCTGACCATAGAGCCACCATATGAGGAGGAAGGGTGGAAGTTTGAGACCACAGAGGACAAAGTGTCGATCTACCTCCCAGAGATCCGCTCTTATGTATCCATCAGTCCATATTGGAATCTGGTGGTCAGTCTGGCTATGGAGCACTTCCATAACAATACCCAAGGACAATGTGGTGTGTAATGGACTGACATATGTCTGACATATGTCTTTGTTGGTGTAAGGCGTAAAGTTTACAGATTACGTAAATAAATTTGAAATCTCTCAGATTCTTGTAACCATGTTGGCTGCTTTCATAAATGTGCTTGTTAAGCTTAAAGCTGCATTCAGTCATTTCTGACCACTAGAGGGCATAATCAAGAAAATACAGACCCAACAATGCATGTGCCAGCTAATAAACTAAAATCCAATTCTTACACCCTTAAAAAAAT
This sequence comes from Datnioides undecimradiatus, assembly GCA_008933995.1. Taxonomy (NCBI): domain Eukaryota; kingdom Metazoa; phylum Chordata; class Actinopteri; order Lobotiformes; family Datnioididae; genus Datnioides; species Datnioides undecimradiatus. The sequence continues at coordinate 4,146,683 of WARS01000023.1, read as the reverse complement.
TAAAGCTGGATCCATGTGTCAGTAAGAGAAGCCTAAAAATGCATTCAAACTGGCAAAATACAGTTGGAAGTTGATATTTCTAGTCTTTTGATAGATGTCAATATAAAATTCCTGATGCAGGTTTAATGAGTTTTCTTCTCTAGAGTACTAAAAAAATAAGACCCTGCTAACTGTGTAGCATGAACAAATCTGTAACTCTGGTGGCCTACCATGGATAGATATTTGAGATGCCACTGCAAAGATGATATCCTGGATATATTTGTATGATATATATCAGATTATACATCCTTTTCTCGCCCTCTTCTCTCCAGGTGTGTGTGGCGCTGGATCGTGTATCCGCAAAGGAGGGCAGATTGAGGATGATAGCTGCTGTGCTAAGACAGCTTATGACTGGGTGTACAATGACCCACTGAAGCCAGCCTGTGCTTTTGCCCCGAAGGATGTACCTTGTCGCAACCCAACTGTTACACCACCAACTACCTTCCCCATGTGCAATGAGATAAAACTATGTGAGCTGCTACACCACCCGTAAGTTCCACACTCACACACACATTTTTAGGGAATTGGAGGTAGAACTGGGAGTGTGTACAACAATCACAGTGTATGGCATTAAAACAATACTATTAAAAGTACCTTTCTGACTAATGTAGACACGTGGTAGCCACATACACCCTACCCACTCATGTTCCAGCAGTCACCCTAACATTCAAGTAACTGTGTTTGGTACCCTAGCAGCCACCACCTGAAACACTTTTGATAGTTTCTCCATCACTAGTTTTCTGTTTCTTTTCATTTTTAAGGAGCATCTCCGTATGTTTTGAGTCATGGTATATTAACATAAAATCTAACCTATTCTGTTTCTTCAGAGTCTTTTCAAACTGCAGCAGGTATGTGAACCTGCCCATTAAAAAGGAGAACTGTGAGTTTGATTCATGCAGAAATGGTGTTTGCTCTTCACTGCAGCAAGCTGCAGATGAATGCCAGAGGGCTGGTTTTTGTATTGACTGGAGAAGCCTGATGAATGGAAGCTGTGGTATGTACCTTTCATCCTTTGCCTAATGTCTTGAAGATGTACTTGCACACCTTTCTGTGTTTTATGGACTTGACTGAAATGAAATATGACAAAATTCTGATGTTTTATTTATGTTTCAGATGTGCAGTGTCCAAAAGGATTGGTTTACAGGGCATGTCATAACAAAGAGGATGACATCTGCCATGGGGGGTTTGTAAAAGCTAACTTTTACAAAAAATTAAACTTGGGAAATTTAATTTAAATAAATTTCTAATTCTCTTCTGGTTTGGCTGGACAGAGTACTGTATCCAGGAGAGTCTACAGATAGCATTTCAGGCTGTTTTTGTCCCAGTGGCCAGTTCAGGGCAGGAACTCACTCAAAAACTTGTGTGTCTGCATGCCCATGTGAGTACTATGGCCCACAGTACAATACTGACACTTACACCCAATCTTTGTTTAAAATCTTGCTCAAAACAATGATTTGTACATGCACACACTGGAGGCATTTCAACATTGTTCTTTGGTCCATCAGATTGCAAAGGACCACTTGGTGAGCCCAAACTGGTATGTATCTTCATCTCATCAATACCAAAGCAATAATATATGTATCTACATTGGGTTCTTGACATTCCTGACTGTCTTCCAGCCCGGTGAGGTGTGGCAGTCCGGCTGTAACACATGCACATGTAACAACCAGACTCGGACAGAGAATTGTGTTCCAAACGCTCCTAAGACACCTGTGAACTGCAGTCCAAATGCTGTACTGGTAAACAGGTCTTGCTGCGGTGACCAGATTTGTGGTAAGCACTGGCACACATAGCGTTGTTCTATTTGCTCTTCTGTACCTCATTACTTCATGTGTTATTTTTCAGTTGAGAAGACATGCAGTCATCATGGAATAACGTACAAGGTATATTGTGTTTCGTCCAATAGAAATCCTTGTATGTGACAAGGAAGATTCTTCTCTCTTTCAGTTTTTGTTTGATTTGACACAAATCATTGTACAGTAATGTGTCTTGTCATTATTTTTCTTTGTGTGACAAGGTGGGCGACAAGTGGAAGGATGCCACCAGTCCCTGCATGTCATTCAGCTGCACCACAGAGGGAGTTCAGATTGAGACGAGAGTCTGTCCCACAGAAAACTGTCCAGAGGTACTGAAAACCCTTCTGTCCCCTCACCTCATGACTGTAACATCTTAAGGTCTCAATAACTTTTATTAATTGCATTTTCCACCAGTAAAGACTTACATTTATTGGGTTTTGACAGAAAGCTTTTATTTCCGACATCACAGTGAAACATCTTTTGCACCTAGTTACACGTTTAACAAATATGTAGAACAACAAAAAGGTGACTTTAAACTGTTGCGATTTATCCAACAGGTAGACAGAATTTGGGATGACCATCACTGCTGCTTTACATGTAAGTTGAGTAAAAATCAATAAAACCTATTTATAACTTGACTTTGTCACATTGTCTTTCAGTTTGCCTTATTTTGACATTGCAATTCTAACAATTGAACCATCAAACGTTAAATAATTAAGAACCGTCCTGCTTTCAGACTCCAACAAACAGGAAAATAGCTTAAGATTTTTCAGGTTTTTGCTCACACTCATCATGCTGCGGCCTGTATTGATTTCAGGTAACCGCAGCTGTTCTCCAAAGGTGACCAGTGTCAACATTACCATAGACAATTGTACCACTGTCATGCAGATGCCTGTGTGTCAGGGACAATGTGTGTCTGAGCCCAGGTGAGACGAAATATACCGGTCCCTGACTGATAGCAGTAGTTACAACACATCCAATGAACACATCTAAACTTTTTTTATGTCTATACTGAAGATTCAGCTTAAGGTGCATTTGTCACTCCAGCATGAATTTTTTTGCCTTTCCTGAACTTTAACAATAGCATCTCTCTCTCCCTCCCTGTTTTTCCCCCCCTCTTCTCCTTCTTTCTGCCTCCCTCCACATATTTCCATCTCAACCTCCTCCCCTCATTGCCTCGGTTCACTGCAACAGGGTGATGATAGACGGTGACCTGCAGGTGGAGCAGATGTGCCGACACTGTCAGGAGAGGAGCTCAGAGAGGAGATCAGTGACCCTAAGGTGTTATGACCTCACTACCAGACAAATTGCCTACAAGCATATCACCAGCTGTGAGTGCAAAGCCTGATCAGGGCACAGGCAATAGCGAAGTCTAATTGATTCTGTGATGTATCGCTTTGAATTTCCAATCAAAATCTTATACTTTCAAATTTAATGGGTTATGAACTTGAATAAAGCTTATTGCCATGCAGATTTTCACATTTAAGAAACTTGCTTTGATATTTTGGTGCATGACAATAAAAACAGTGAGAGAAATGAAAAAAATATGTTAAAAAATTGAAAAGTGAATAAAATGTATCTATCTATAATATAGAATTATAGTAGATCTACATCTTGGGACATCTGTCCTTTCTGGTTTTGACTTCAAGAGACAAATAAAACAAATCATTTGCTAATCAGCAAATTTTGTTGTGTGTATCTTTTTTGGTGTAGCTCAACTCACATGGCCTCTATTCATACTTTTTCATCCTAAGTACCTTTTGGCAGCCACATTGGCCTGACCTTGATCACTCCCATTTTCATGCCAATAGCAAGACCAATTACAAAAACAATAGTGGTATCTATAGCCATTCAGGTGTTTTTTAATTGCCCAAGCTGACATACTGCATCTGTCTCTGAGATTTCCACCTAAATACAAATAAGTTAAAGGATCTAAATCTAACATCTAACATATGGAAATAATGTAAAATTCATTCTGTATGGATACATTCAAACAGGATTTAGTAAGAAAATGTACTTTTTGTGGTTGGTTGTGGTTTTATGGTTGGCCGTTTAGGATTTAACACTACACAAATATGATTCAGCAGCAGCCATGGTGCAGTTCTATGCAGCTGGTGTTACTGTTGCAACTATTATGTCAAAATATTCTGCAAAAGTCAATGTGTCCAATGTGTTATTATTGAATTTTATTTAAATGCCTTATATACTCTAAGCCTTATCAGGTGATGTGCTGTGAGTGATGATGTGCTGTGCTCAGCCATTAGAACACAGAGAGAAAGCCATTGTTAAGGACTTTCAATAACAGGAAGACTTTGATCAGGCCTTGGAAAACACCCAGCCTTACAAGAGCTGAGTTTCTCCAAGAGAGGAAAGCATTTCATTCTTTGAAAACAGCAAAGTTAACAGAAACAGCAGGCTTTTAAAATAAGCTTTGGCCAGCTTCACGCTGTTGTTGTTTGTTGTGCGTTCAAAAGGATGGATACTCAGGAGACTTACGATGTTCACAGAGGAGGATGTGCGAGTGTTCATAGACTGTGAATGTCTGTGTCTGTTTGCATTCAGTGCACCTCTGTACCTTCCGGTACTAGTCGGACATGCATCCCACTGGACCTTACTCACGTTTGGGTTTGTGTGTGTATGTGTGCCTGGAGGTTGGAGGGTTTGGAGGACTTTTTATTGACATGATCAACAAGTGCACGAGTGGTTGGGTTACTTATTACAGGTGATGTTGTAGTTTGTTTGTGATAAGACTCTTGCTTTAAGCACAAAGTCCTGCTACTGGTGCCTTCAGTCACTTTGCCACATCCCTCCTATCCCTCACAGAACTGCTGCTGCCTCTCAGGTAAATGCTTTTTTTTAATGTTTTGCTCTTTCTAATTCTGCATGAAGTTCTTTTCTAAGGTGCACTGAGGAAAAAGTACTATTTACCATATTTTATGGTATATCGTCTGCATTGTGATCAGAAAACCAACCAACAAAGTTTGCCAACAAATCTAAATTTCTAAGCTTCTCCAAAATGTATGTTCCATGTATATTCACTCAACATAACATTACAGGGCGGCACACACTGATCAACCTTTTGTTATTATGCATGTTTATTTAACAAATACTAGAGGAAATTGATAAGACTAAAGCAGTTCTTTTCAAAGTTTTATATATTTAAAAGAAATGCAAGTAAATCACATAGACACTGGACACTGGACACAAGGTTTTCATACTTTTGTTCCCTGTGTGTATAGTGTCTTTGTTTTTCATAACTCTACAGGAAATTTGGTGGCGTGTTTTCTGCTTCCTTGCATCTGTTGAGCACGCAACAGCATCATGAGTGTGGAGTCCAAAAAACCACGTGAGGCTTGCTGCTCCAAGCTCAAGGTCAGTGAAATGTTACCCCTTCCCTAAATTACAAAGACTGAGGGAAAATCCGTCACTCGTCATAACACTGCTTTTCACACTGCTATACTTTTACCTTGGTACGTCATTTCTATGTCAGTATTATCAGCAGCCCACAAATGTTTCACCACATGAGGCAGTAAAAGGCAAAACATTAACGAAAAAAGCCAAATTTTTCTCCAAGCCAGATAAAACTTTGAGACTTTGTCACCAGTCCATAAAAAGTGCGTCTTTTCCTGCTCACAGAATGGGAACAAAGCTGTTTGTGAGCATAAAGGGGTGTTAAAATGCACGTTAATCAAGTGCATAGTGATAAGGCTGATTAAGGTAGTCAAGTAACCCCTGAACTGCTTTTTAGGAGGAGAAACAGTTGTAAGGTTGCAGTGACCTGTTTTCATACTAGACTCAGAACTATTTTTTGACTGACCAGTTCCATCAATCAGCCAGTGTTTGCCTACTGCCAACCTATTGCTATTATATCAGTATAAGCGCATACGTTTCTGACAAACATACAATGTAAAGATTATTTAACTACAACATATTGTTTAATAAGATGAATTGTTCAAGTGAGGAGCATTCTCAATACTTTTGTATAGTCATGCAAGTGTGCAGTATGAGAAAAACATATACATTAGCCACCACATCTGCAATTGGTGAAGTTAGTTCGTGCTATGTAAGAGTTGATTTCATCAGTGAGTTCATCACCCTCTCTCTGATAACAGACGGATCATATCAGGAAATGAATCATGATCTCTGAGTAGTAATTAATATTGGATGATGATATTGATTTGTAGCAAATAATGTGAAACCACTGTATTTATTGAAAAGTAAACATGTCTTGAACTCTGAAGGACCTTTTGGTTGAGTGAGGTGGTGTTTTGTTTGGTGAGCTTACGCTGCTGGCCATATAGTTGCCTGAACATGTTCACAGAATAGTATGTAACCTACAACCCAGTATGATTCCCTTTAATCTTTAACTGTCACTCCCATTTGTGGCAAGGAAATGAATGCACGCGAGTAGGATTTGAACTGGTACAGCAAATAAACTTCAATAAGTAAAGAATGAAGTTGGAGATTCTACTTAATATTGCTTAGTTTAACCCATAGAACCAAAACATATGAAAGATTTTTGTCTTTTCTTGTTCTTAACCTGCATTTGACAAAAATAGTGCTTGCACTGCGATCATCCATAACAAACAAGATGTGGCAATGTGATCCAAACATCTTTGCATTCAACTTACCATTCAGTTTAAATTAGTTTAATGTAAATGAATGAAAATGTAGTCGATACTGAAGGCAGGTGGGAAGTACTGCATGTCTTTAAATATGTGTTAGGTGTTGTGTGTACACCAAATCTAGTCACTGACCCCCTTAAACATCTGTGCAAGGTGCAATTACTGCTTATCCTTTGTGTTGGAATAAAACTCAAATACCTGCCAAGTCATAGCGTGACTGGAACAGCAAAGAAACAGATTAATCCTCTCACTCGGAAGTCTTTGAGAAGAGATTATTACCCAGGTATTCACTTTACAACAGGCTCGTATTCACCGTTTAAAGATCAGTCAGAGTGAAAGCCCTTTCCACTAAATCTAATAAAATGAAGAACTTCCCCTGATTGCTCTTGTTTTAAAGAGGAACAGCTGCAACTAACACTTTGTTGTGTATATTTGTGTGTTTGCAGCTTTTTCTGGTCTCTCTGGCTTTTGTGTTCTTTGCCAAAGCTTTTGGTGGAGCCTACATGAAGAGCTCCATCACCCAGATTGAAAGACGCTTTGATATCCCCAGCTCCTTCATTGGGGTCATAGATGGCAGCTTTGAAATGGGTATGTGTGAGATTTTGTCTTACATTTTAAATGATAAAGTTTGATTTTTCTCAGCTACATCATAGTAGTTTAATGAATGAAATGGATGATGATTGCGCTGATGTAATAGATGGAAAATGCCATTGATGTTTTGGGTAATGTGCTTTTTTGCTTTCTTATGAAAAAGTGAGATGAGTAAATTGATATTCTTTTATCTGTTCACTAAATATGAAGCTACAGAGAGCAGTCAGCATAGCATACAGACTTGAAATGAGTAATAACAGCTATCATGTCCCTCTCATAACAAAATCCACTGCAAACTCGTCAGTCATCCCATTACATCTCCTTTCCATCTTCCTTTGTCGTTTCTTGAAGCACCTTTTAATGGAAAAAAGTCCCTGGAGGTCTTTTTTGAAGTTTCTGGGAAGGTTTGGTTTTTGTATGAATTAAACAAATGAGATGTTACGTGGTAATTAGAGAACTCCAGAAGGTCATTGCTTACAGCCAAGAAGTAGTCTGGCATATAACCCTCATCAAACCACTTTGTCAAGTCTTTGTTTGGGTTCAGTAAAAAAAGATATAAGTAGAGAGCTTTAGAGGTGCTGATACATGTACTTTATGTGTGTGTGTACTGGCTACATGTTTCCTCTTACAGTCTTTAAGCTAATCCACTCTAACTGTGGACTGACTCTCTCTTTATATTTACCATACAGATAATACTGTGGTATCCACCCAATCATCAATGTTTCTCCTTCCCAGGGAACCTGTTGGTGATAGCTTTTGTAAGCTACTTTGGTGCTAAGCTTCATCGTCCCCGGCTGATTGGTGCTGGCTGTGTGATCATGGCTGTTGGATCCTTCCTCATAGCCCTGCCTCATTTCTTCCAAGGACCGTTAGTACACAGTCTGCTTTACCTTCTTAATAATTTCATTTTCATATGTGCAATACTGTGGCCATGGTAATCTATCCTGCAGGATTACACATAATTAATTATAATAAAATTACATGGTTTGGGAGGTATAGCTGCATGTGGATGTAAAGAAACTTTTAGCAGTTAATAACTGACCCAAAATGAGAAGAATCAAAGAAATACACTTATTGTTGGTAAAATAAATTAGACTTAAGATCTATTTTGCAAAAGGCAAGAGATAAGATAAGAGATTATATCATGAACTGTATCTAATTCATTTTATTCCAATGTAAACATGGTGGGATTAACCTTTGTGGGGCTCCAAAACATTTTGACATGTTTATTTACTTTGTTGCCCTCAAGCTCAGTGCACATAGCAAACCACCTGACAATCTGATCTGTGGAAAATTCCTAACTAAACTTTATTATGTTCCCCAGAATCAACTATTACACAGACTTTTGTGGCCCCTTGGAGTCTGGGACCCTGAGAAAATTACCTGCTTTACATTTGCAATCTTAAAGTTTTTGTTAAAGAAATATTACGATTAAAAGATATGCACAATGTATTTGGCGGTATGTTTGCCTTGAGTGACATACCCTAGGTCTTGCTGCTCGCCTCATATAAATCATGAGAGTGCATTAAAAGTGTTACATACATGCTACTTTAAGTCTATAATCAAGAAATGTCTTCAAAATCTGTACCCTTTATAAAGACTGATGTTTTTACTTAAATGGATCGTTTGTGTAGCCGATTTATATTCTTCAAATCTATTTGAGATTTGCAGTTTGAAACAGTTTTTCTATACAAATTCTGTTCCCAGGTATAAATATGAGACCAGTGTGTCTCATAGTACATCTGTCAACAGCAGTGAGAGCGCCCTGCCCTGTCACTCCAACCACAGCCTGATTGATGCAGATGAGACACCTGATTCAGAGGCCAGGACAGGTACATGACAAACACATTCACTGCATTAGATATAAGGTCTCTCAGTTTTGTGGTTTTTACTCTTCCACTTTAGACACCAACAAATCACAGCATTCATGGAAGCTGAATATTAGCATTGCTCAATACACATCACGAAGCCAGTTTTTCCTCCCTCAGCTTGTGAAAAGGCAGCTGGCTCGTCTCTTTGGATCTATGTATTCCTTGGAAACATGCTGCGTGGAATTGGAGAGACACCCATCATGCCTCTGGGAGTGTCCTACCTGGATGACTTCTCCAGAGAAGAAAACACTCCTTTCTATTTGGGTTAGTTATTTTCTACTCCTACCATCACTTGTTTGTTTGTGTGATATATTGCACACTTAACTATCATAACCATGAATATCGCAGCTGATGAATATCACAGTACTTCTTTTTTGGTACTTTATATGCCAGCCTGCATCCATACAGTGGGAATCTTAGGACCTATGTTTGGCTTCATGCTCGGATCCTTCCTTGCCAAGATCTACGTGGATGTTGGATTTGTGGAATTAGGTATGGTACTTCTCTTAGTGAAAAAGGCATAACTGTGTGTTAGTACGGTGCAGCGTACAGAATGCATTTATAGTTTTTTTTTTAGTAAATTTCTCATCTCATCAAATTTCTCAAAGCAAAAGTCCCCTGACAAGTTCTTGTCAACTTTTAAAAGAAACAAATTACACAGCCCACCATAGAAGGGTTCTGGTGAAGCTGATTATCACCCAGAGCCAGACAAATATTGTATTATTATATTATTTTATGGTGTATAATGCAGAAAAAGATTCTTGGGGTAATCAACAGTGTCAATTCAAATTTATCCAGCTGTGAGACATACTAATGGTCAAACAGTTTCAACAGATTTTATTAATTACATGATCTACACACCCTGGGGGTTACACTCCAGCTCAAAAATTCACCATATTGCTTCCATATCAGACATTAGTGATATTTTTTGCTCTTAAATCAGGTTTGGTCTTATAAATCCTATGTTTGTCAGACTCTCGTATCCATTGACTGAGAATATGAGCTGCACAGAACCCACAGGGTACTAAAAGATGATACCCATTCCAGCCACAGCCTGTGAACCTTGTTGTGGTTGTCAAGCGACACAGAAGTATCTATTTGCGTACCACCACATTACGGAGCAACTTCTGTCCTCAGGCTGTGAGACCCATTGACCTGTCCGCTGAAGTCCACCATAAAACACTTTTTTCTTGACTCTAATAAAGTGTCTACAGCTATTATTTCATTATGCAATCATGTGCTGTAGAATGACAAATTAACCTTGAACTTTGTGTCATTAGTGCTTATCCATTAAATCACTATTACCCTTGACTGAAAGGACAGAGTAATTGGCAGTGTGCAACACGTAACCCTGCTGTTAATGAAAGCGCTGTTGAGCTAACCAGTTAACCCTTCCTCTCTGAACTTACATTACAAGGTATTATCAAAGGAGCAAAACAGTTTTCCATTAAGTAAGCTTGAGATTTCCCAATGTTTGATCTTGTTGTCAAAGTAGGACTAGAGCATTGTTTACTGCATGGATTTGAGTTGTTGACAGTCCCTGAATAGGAGGGGCCATTGGTGAATTATCTACTGTCTTTGTTTGTCTTCCTCCTTCAGACAGCATCACCATCAACCATAAGGATTCCCGGTGGGTCGGGGCATGGTGGCTGGGCTTCATAGTGACGGGCACTGTGATCCTGCTGTCCAGCATCCCATTCTGGTTCCTGCCCAAGTCATTGCCCAAGCAAGGACAGGAGGAGAGCGAGAGTAAAAGCACAGAACTTGCCACTGTAGCAGAGCAGGAGAATTTCCTGCCAGAGGAAAACCAGGATCATGAGAAGGAGAAGCCGGTCACGTTTGTCGAGCTGGCTAAAGGTAACACCCAAGTTTTGCTGCACAAAACACCATCAACCACTGGAATTTGATTTCCCAGCCTAAACACCTGAATTCAAACACACTTCATCACATAAGACTAGATGTAAAATTACTCAAAAATTAGGCAATAATGTTTATGTTTTAGTTTTGTGCTCTAGTTTCATGTTTTACAAAAACACCCAGTTAGGTATCTACACTACCATTATGTTCAAATAACATCTCCTCAAAGAGACCTTATCAATGAGCAGCAGAACAATGCACCCTTAAACAACTTCTAAGATTTTAAACACCAAGAAATGTGTCACTGTGCAAATAGCTTTCAGGGTTAATGTATTTAATCATTAACCAGGTATAGCCCAGACAAACCAGATCCCAGACCACTAACCCTGAACCGGGACCTATAGTGACTACCCATCATGCACCCTGACCAGAAGGTGAATAACACTTCAGGGCAGGGAAACACTTTACTTAAACTAAGGCCATAATGCATTGCACAACATTATATCAGCAGCAACAGTTTCTCCGAAATATTCAAATTTAGAAAATATTATGTTGCTTCAGTTTCAGCAGGTAGACAATATACATGATATGCCAAAGGAAAATAAGTGTGGTGGTTAAAAATAAGAAATTCATGTTAGTTTAGATAGTGTGCATTAATATAGTGCGTTATCACAAAATATATAAAGTATAATTTGTATAGATTGTGAAATAATAATATTACAATTTAATATATACAGACATTTAATTCTAAAAACTGCTGCCATTCTGCAGGCAAAGACTCAAGGACACTTGAGACTGAAAGGCTAACACTTTTACACACTTCTTAAGGAAGCAAATGTGTATCACAATATAACTATTTTGCTCTAATCTTTCTTTGTGCTTTGTTCATCACCAGATTTCATTCCATCTCTGAGGAGACTGTTCAGGAACAGCATCTACTCACTGATGATCCTCACCTACCTGGTGGTTGTGAATGGCTTCATTGGCATGATCACCTTCAAGCCAAAGTACCTGGAGCAAATTTACGGCCAGTCCGCTTCCAAGGCCATTTTTCTCATAGGTACAGAGCAATAATCTGACCCACATTCACTCAGCTTTAATGGCACTTTGTAGCCTAAGGCAACTGAAACAATGATGTTATTGGAGGGAAGTGTGATTGCAAGAGATAACGTTGACTTGAAATGTAAGCACTAAGTGGCCCACTGTGGGCTCTCCTTTTGTTTGTGCCAGTAAAGTAGCACCTTGAGCTAAGATTAGCTTTTTATGACTGTTAACCAGGACGGCCAGCTGTGTTATTCTAGATATTTTAAAGTGATTGTTGCACAATCATCCACTATTATGAAATGTAACATTAGTACAACAAGATTAGTAATGTAATATTAGTACAACAACAATTTACTCTGGAACTCTTAGTGTTCTTACTATTTTTAAATCTAAATGCCTCATTATGTGTCATGGACTTGACTTTTTGACAGCATACATTACCTCTTAAAAGCAGCTGCTTGGTTGGATATCTCAAAAATTATAAAAATAGTTGAAAGTTGTCTGCTGAAAGTAATGATAAACAGTTAAAACAGATAAACATAATGGATAAGTGATTAAAATAGTCAGTTAAAAGTGAATGGATAATGAATAAACATTTGAAATAGCTGACAACAGGTAAAATGGTTGGAAAATGACAGCTGGTGTTAATGAGTTTATTTGGCATGGCTGAGGGGAACCTCAAACAAACAACAGCATCAACATACAGTATCATCAAAGGCATCATAGTTCCTCAGTTCCCCTTATATTTGTTTGTGTGAACAGCTCCCATTCTCACGTGTTTACCCCAGCATTACCCATTATTATTATTATTATTTTTATTGCTTCATCTCCTTTACAGTATTTTTAGTTTATTGATCCTTTTCATTTATTCATTTATCCAGGTATACTGAACCTGCCAGCAGTAGCTCTGGGCATCATCACTGGAGGTTTCATACTGAAACGTTTCAAGCTGGGTGTCATTGGAGCAGCCAGGGTGTCAATCACTGCCTCCATCGGGGCCTTCTGTCTATTTTTCATTCAGATCTTCATCCACTGTGACAATGCAGAGGTGGGAGGTCTTACCGTCTCATACCAGGGGTGAGTGTCATGCAAACCACTCTTTTTCATTAAGACAGACATTAGTGAAAGGGTGGGTGCAGAGTTTTCTATCACTCAGTCTTTGTCTGCGTTTATTTGTGGGGTTTTTTGGTCTTTCTGCAGACTGCATGCCTATTTCTAAAGCCCTATTAGTGCCCTAAAACGTTTGCAACTGATGATAAGAATGATATCCTTGAAAATAAAATTTTGCTTCACTGGACTTATGTCCTCATGGATGTCTGTTCATATCTGTGTGCACCAGGGTTCCTCAAGTGTCCTACAATCAACAGACTTTGCTGTCTCAGTGCAACATTGGCTGCTCCTGTTCACTGAAGCATTGGGACCCTGTATGTGCCTATAACGGAATGACATATGCCTCACCCTGCCTGGCTGGCTGCCAGGCTTCCACCGGCACTGGCAAGGAAATGGTAAGACTGCAATATATATTTGTCACAGTAACAGATAAGACTGGGAGGTGAAAGGTGAGGCAGACACACAGCCAAACATAGGTAAACAAGAGGTCTTCTTACACATCACATCAACAGACCAGAACACAATGTAACTAGACAGGGGACATGCTTGGACTTGATATTTCTTTAGATTTCTGTAAAGTACATGCCAATACATAACCCTAGGTTTGACTGACAGTAACAGAGTTAGGCACGTTTTGTGTGGGCTGTTTTTAGAAACTTCAGGAAAGTAATGATCCCCAAAATGAACTAAATTACATTAACAAACGTTATCAAACTACTAAACATTACAGATTTGGTTTGAGATGCGTTTTACAAATAGAATAACGTAAGCTACACAATTTTATGTAGCTAGTCAGCTAATAAGCTATGCTAAGCTAATGTAACATAACACACTATCTATATTGCTGACCTAGTATTTCTCACAGCTCTGCACTGCTACAGCTGCTGCAGCGTTTGTCTAACATCTCAGTTGTGTTCCAAGCTCTGATCATACAATATGAGTGATGTCATAACAAATTATTTTATTATTATTTGCAAAAAAACCCCATCTGCCTAAACCATGTGAATGCAGAATTATGTCCAGTAGCTTTTCCAGAGCATGGAGTGAGAGTGGTTGTCAAATGAAAAGGATTTGTCCCTTTGCCGGAATGACTGTGCTAATGAACTTTATGTATAATTAGTACTTTAGTCTCTAAGCAGCATGTGAAAGCAGCACAATCCACCCACAGCACTCACATCTTTTGCTTCTGGTTCTGTAGGTGTTTCATAACTGTTCCTGTGTTGGAGAGACGATGACTCCAGGTATGAACACGTCTGCAGTGCTGGGTCAGTGCCCCAGGAAGAGCGACTGTGATCGCATATTTAAAGTCTACATGGCTTTGTCTGTGTTGGGGTCCTTTATTTCTGCCTGTGGGGGCACACCAGGATACATCGTACTGCTCAGGTCAGGGGTCACCAAAGCTTTCCAACTGGATCTAATGATTGAACTTATCCACTTGTGTCACATGTAGTGATTTTATATTTTATGGCATTATGTGTGAACATCACAATATGGTCATTGTGTGACTGTAACAGAACATTGCATCTTGTGGATTCTTTCAGCTAAAATGCTAATATCAAGGTCTGACATGATAATCTAAATATACTTCCAGGTCTATACATCAAGATCTGAAGGCACTGGCTTTGGGTATGCAAACACTGATAGTAAGAACTCTGGGTGAGTAAAGAAAAATACCATGACTGTAAATTGGATTATTTAGCTCAAAGGACCAAATTTGTTCTGAGTGACATTATGTTTCATGTCTTTGTGAATGACAGCACAAAACACACTTTTCCATGTGTTTTCAGGAGGGATACCTCCTCCAATATATTTCGGAGCACTGATTGACCGGACCTGTTTGAAGTGGGGTAACAAGCAGTGTGGTGGTCGTGGAGCGTGTCGACTGTATGATGCTCATTCATTTAGGTAGGACTAAATGCGTGTGCTCTCTTTCTAAAATATCTCAACCATAATACTCCTAGTGAAAATGTGTTTGACTGTTTAAAGATAACATTTAGAAACATCTAGATTATTTTTTTTTTTCTGAAGTACAAAACAACAGCACTTTAAAGGTTCATGTATTGAGCATTAACTTCTAATATCTTGCTTGATAATTACTAGACCTGCTTGTAACCCACTGTAAAACCATTTTTGTTCCATCAATTAGTTAGCTTAGCATGTGTGTGTCACAGCTTGGCTACGAGGTGAGAGCAGGACCCAGATGCAGGCAAGGACAAGGCACAGAAGATCTTTTACAGTTTATTTAATGGGCTAGGCTTATGGATGGTAAAGGCAGGCAGGGTCAAAATCCAGGAAGTCAGTCCGAACAAGGCATGGTAAGAAAAAAAATCCAAAAACCAAAAATGCAAAAACCAGAAATCCAAATTTTCTATGAACAAGCACAAGGAATCAAGGTAGGGACATGGACTCTAACTTAACAAATGAACCGACACAGAACAAAGGCAATGGCACAACTTAAATAGACGGGGGAGGGCAGGAAAACGAGACACAGGTGAGACCAATCAACTAATCAGAAACAGGAAACAAGCAGACAGAAACATGCAAGGGAAAAACTTTTCAAAATAAAACAGGAAACAAAACAAACTCAACTCAGAACCATGACAGTGTGTAGGTAATTTTTTATCTTAAATATATATCTCACTAGATACCCTAAGTTTCTACTAGATTTCTATGTTTTTTACACAGTACCAAACTTTCATTTAATAAATATGTTTTAACACAGAGTAAAAATTTCAAATGAAAGCTGTTTCTGAAATGGATCAAAAAATACTAAACTCAATTGTTTCTGTTACATTACTTCCAGACTGACATTCATGGGGTTGATCTCTGGATTCTACTTCCTATCCAACATGCTGTGGGTAATCGTCTACTTCAGACTTGTCAAGAGACAGAAGAAGTTAGCACTGAGGAATCAGGCCAAAGAAAACGGACTGGAGGGTAACAGCCAGGGCAAAGGACACGCCAACATCAACATTGACAAAAACAAGGATAACACAGAAAAGGAGAGTACCATTTAAAGTGTCTCAGAAAGGCAAGCAGCATTAATGCAGATGAATGACATAGATTTTCCATTGCCTACTGAGCCACATACATGGAGGTCCCAGTGTGGTGATGGAGTTGTCAGCAAATCTTTGGTCTTTTAGCAGTACGCTTCTTTTTTTTACACAGTTATTGTGCTGAAAACATCAACTGCTGTCTGTTCACTTCAAAGGTCAAAGATCCTGACTAGATCTTAGTTTTAATATGAACAACCATCAAATGACATTAAATGATACACACAAAACATATCTTAACAAAAACAATAATGTACATAAATTTAGGTCACTTATTTTTTAAGTTCTGCTTAAAAACAGTCAGGAAAACATAAAAGGAACATATACTGTGATATTGTGTGTTCATAAAAAAAACAATTTCACTTATGACCTTGTTCAGTCATGAAATATTTCAGAAAGATGTCAGGAAGTCAGAGCTAAACATATCAAATATTTGGATAAGCTTGTGTCCACCATTTATACTTGAATAGTATAGGTCAGGTCATATCTCACCCTACAGCTTTTAAGTAATTAATGTGCTGGGACAGTTTGGCAAACATGTATACAGTGTATTCACAAAATATGTACAGTGTATAGTTTTTATGCAAGTACAGGACAACTTAAGTGTTCATGGCCTGAGATGCAGCAGCATCCTTTCTTAACATGAAGTATGGTCGGTGTTTTTTTTCAGCTCTTGACAATGTTTTCTTTAGTATCTTTCATTTAGCCGTAATGCTTTTAAGGAGAGTGGCTAAGGTTTCACCTGTGTTTGAGTTTAGTAAAAAAAAAAAAAAAGTTAACATTTGTGTAGAGCTTGTACTTGTGTAGTAAATGAACCGACACAAGGAGTGAATCAGATTGGGATGCCTGAGGCGTTATTTAGAGAGTAAACAATGTGTAACAATAGCTGGTATAATTTGGACCATTGTAGATCTAAGTAACTAAACACTTGATTTCTGTTGCAAGAAAGGCCCCTTTACCAAAGGACAGATGGTACCTAGTGTAGTGTAACTGCAGAGCTGTGCTGCGCAAGTACAGTGCTTTGCTCAGTAATGTAGGTTCATAGATTCAGCAGTGACAGAGTCTGTGATTGCTGCAGAGTCTGTGAGAGCAGCAGAGATTTACTGAGGATAAATGCATTTTCCTGTAACAACAGATTAAAGCAATACAAGTCTGTGACATTTAGCACTAGGCAGGAGACAGTAAGGCTTTTTTTCCATGCTGAAAAAAACCTGTCACTCAGCAGATTACATGATAGTCTGATAACCTTTATTCTGTCTATTAGCAGTGTACCCCAGCAACATTTGACACGTCTGCATATTACCCCTGACATTGCACACACTTCTTGTTACATCACACCATTTTATACAAACACTAAAGGTCATGAATGTTCCAAAAATCCTCTGACTCACCAGTGTTTGTCTGGAAAAGTTCACGATAATTTGGACGGTGGACTAGGAGTGAGTGGAGTTTAACTCAAACTTGATTGTACTATATTTCCACTCTGTTATACACTGTAGCTTTTAATTAAAATGTAACATCCATTAATATCTATAATTACTGTAATGAAAATGAGAATAGAAATTTATAGTTAGATATGTTTGTTTTGTGTCCATGGTTTTTTTTTTTGTTTTTTTTTACAATTTTGTTGATTGTCCTTGAGACATAACTGTAGTAGGTATTAAAGACACTTATTTTTGTCCTTCAATTTACAAGTGAGTTTCTTATCCACTTTTCTTTTCCACATGAGCAGTGTGTCCCACTATGAACTACAGCTTTAATCAATATTTAATAACAGATCACATTACTTGTCAAAAGGCTCTCTTTTGTTAATTTAGAAAGAGATTCCATTGTAATCTACAGTTATCCTCATGTCAACTGTGCTTTTTAGCATCTTTCAGCTCATTGTTTTGATTTTCTTCAGTTGTTTTTGGCCAATTGTCAGGCCGAGACAATGGACTGGACTCAGACGCAGAAGAGTGAGGCTACAAAGACAGGCTTTTATTGTGGCAGAGGCAGACTCTCGCTCGCAAAATAACCAGGCTATGAAAAATTAACTTCTATTAAAGAAACTAAACAGTAACAAAAACCACTCCGTTTGGAGGACAAAAACCAACTCTAATCTAATCTAACAAAAAGGCTCTCTTTCAAAAACAGAGGCTCTCTCTCTATGATAACTTGAACTCAAAATCACTCACTAGGAGGAAAAACTGTCTAAACTGAAACTAATGATCAAACTCTAAACTATGGTACTTGACAAAACACAAAATCTCTCTCTATGAGGCTATGGACTACAGGCTATGAAATTTACAATAAAAAATCTCTCTCAAGGAGGCAAAAATACTCAACAATGACTTTTGCTCAGGATGACTTGACAAGACTTGACTTTGGAAACAGGCTGGGGTGATCAACGGACAAAACACTGGCACAGGACAAAGGGAGACGCAGACTATTTAACACATGAGGGTAATGAGGCACATGTGGACACAATCGGGAATCAGGGAAGACAATCAGACAGGTGGCACATGAGGAAGAGTAAGTGACCTGAAACGAGAGGAGAGTTACTTTTCAAAATAAAACAGGAAATGACAAGACACAAACCAAGACAAGACAAACCTCACTACAGTGTGACACCAATAATCCCCAAAAACTCACCATACACTGTGCACCTAGTAACACATGGCAGGCAGCAAGCATTTAGCTACTGAATATTTTGGAACATACTGCAACTAAAGAGCTAAATGTGAATTATATTAACCATGTGGCCAGAAACATTACTCCAAATGTATAAATGCTATATCAAATCTAGTAAGCAACTGTTTGCAATGGGTTAGCCATATCAACTTTAAATGTCATAATATGTCATAATATTGTAGTGTTTACAGCATGTTGCTGCTACCCCCGAGTTGTCAGTAAAGTCAAACGCTGGCAGCACTGTGAAGCATCAACTAAAATAGTCATTAAACAGTCTGAAACAGGACACAGACAGATGTGTGCTGCAGAGCGTTGCTACATTCCCTCATAATCTTAGTCAGTGGTTTGTTCAATTTCATTTTGCCAATGTTTGTTTGTTTCATTTACTTAATTTTAATCACAGTACCAGCGTGCGCCCTCCCAATTTCTCTGTTTTTCTGAGTGGATTAACAACAGTATACCTCATGGGCATCGGCGATCGCCTTGCTTAAAGTTGAAGGTTGTTGTTACATAACCCGGTTTATCAAACTTTGACTCCTCTGTGTTTACTTTGTGCCTCACCAAATGCACTTTTCTTGTATTGGACCAAAAGTGATGGTGAACCCATGATGTAGATTTTTTTTTTTTTTACATTTTACTTTGTTATGCAATATACAGTAACTATAATGACAATAATTGCAATATTTAATAATTGATAAACCAATACACCAAGGATGGTTTACTTGAGAGTAGGTGAGATTTGAAAAGTTAATGACATGGAAAAGTTAGAATCTACTTCGTGTCCCCCCTTTACTTTATTTTTTCCCAGTATCATGGTGTTAATGAACCTGTGAGAACCTGTGTGCTTTGCCTGGTCTTACCAGCAGGCTGTACTCTAGACAACAATATGTATACTGCAAAGTCACAGAGGGTGCCTCACTGCTTCTATTTGCACCAACCAAAGTCATTCATGCACAGAGAGTCTGTAATGCAACATTTAAAAATAGTATCATTAATAAACAAAAATCAACAGATTCATTTGCAACAGGAACATTAACTTAGTCGTTGGCGTCCTAATGCATTAAAAAACTAAATTCCTGTCTGAATCTACCTGAAATACAGTGATAAAAGACATGTAAAATATTTTTTTACACTGCATGCAATATGCAAAAGCAAGGTATACATTTTCAGAGAGGAAAAATGGTAAAAACTTCATTCACTGTTACTGTTCAGGAATGTGAAGGCTAATCCAAATCCTAGGAATTTCTGAGAAACCAAAGCTGATTGTGCGACCTGCTGCCTGGCCACCTGAACCCCCGCCAGTCACTGGACTAATAGAGCCTTCCCGGACACATGTTTACACTGAGACCCACTGTTAACCCTGAGACACACTTTTCCATGTTTGAGGTCTTCATCAAAGCAATTCAACAAAACCAAAGAATGGATACAACTATTTTTAGGCTCAAGTGTCCATGTCTATTTTGTAAGTGCTATCAGCAGATTCCTGAAAGGCAATTTGGACCCTCCTTTGAGTCTAATATTAGAAAAAAAAGTCCAGCAGGCCTGGTTTGGAGTTACTAATCTGTCTCCCCTCCACCTTCCCCCTGTTCTCTTGTTGCTGTGCCCCTCCTGGACTCACTGACTGGCATGTGTGTGGAATAAAAATGTGCAAGGCCTTTTGTCTGACTGGTTCCAAGTAACTGTTCTGCCCTCAGACAGGAGAAAGGGAGCTTGGGAAGAACCTCCCGAAGAGACACATGGATGCTTAAAGACGAGTAGAAGAAGAAGTAGAAGAGGGGACACTGTAGTCCCTTCTGCCTGGAAATGAGCGAGGTATTTTAATAAACGTGCTCACTAGTTGCTTTGCAGTAGTCATTTTGCAATCTATTTATCTTAATATAACTCATTTCAATTATTTACATTTCTGTAAATGCCTCTAATAAGGCTAGGAATCAGACTTTAAAGGCAGGCTACGCTTTGGGTGGAAGCATTAACCCGACTAAACCACAGGGGGATTATTGAGCTATGTGGTAAAAACACACAGGTTGATTGTCCTACACCATGTAAAGTTTGCTCCTTTCAAGATTTCCAAAGGACAAATGGATCTTCTATCTTGGATTCAACCTGCAGCTCACTGAGCTGAGAGGACTGTGAGGAGAAGACACTGTTGGACTTCACACAGGTACCATTACAGCTCCTCACGTTACAAAAAAAAATAAAATTGGACTGAACTGACAGGAATTGCTCTGCATTTGAAGAAATGTTTTAATGTCATGTTTAAATCAAATCAGATATTTTTTGAACTCATAGTTCATCATTGGGAATCTGAAGGCTTTAAAACATCCAAACACCATGTTGATACATATTATGTTGTAGTTTATTCTTTATTGTATGTGTGTGATGTACATATGATCAATGAAGAGCTTGGTAAACTACAATGTCTTGTAAGGATGATGCCCACATCTTTCAATTTTTGTAATAATTGGTGATAATTTAAAAATAATGATGTCTGATTTACATATATATTAATATATAAAACATATCTGTGTCATAAAATAAATGGGTCAGCCAGGATTAAAGGTGCGATATGTAAGAATTTTAATTTTAAAATATTCAAAAATGAACAAACCTTATGGACAGAATGCGAAGAAATAACAGATTTAATGTTATGAAAATGATGTCTATGTGCTGCTGCAGCGACATCTACTGACTTTAGCTTGCCATCTAGCTAGCTGGCCAGTCCTTTAGTCAGTTGTGGGAGTCAATAGTGTAATAGTGTAGCTCAGACCTCTGTCCTGTTGTTCAAACTGGGAGATGTGCTTGAGAAGAGGATTTGTTTTAGTTTCCACAAGCTAATAACTTTTAGCTGTTGAATCTAATAATAATTACAGTAAACTCACTTTCAACCTATTTTCCTGATAAAACATAAAAATAGAGCTGTACACTTTCAGAATTCTAGTTTCTGTCTAGTTTTTTCTTTTTTAATAACAAATCCAGGGTCTGCTCCACCAGGTGGTCCAAAGCTCCTGTACAGTGACTGCGCAGAGTCAGCTAATAGTATTGTTAGTGTATCTACACAACCTCCTATTTGTTAAGCATGTGAATTCAATAGGTGGTCAGTTCGTACATGTTGCACCTTTATTTAATTGTATTTTAACATTTAGGGAAATATGCAACCTCCATGAGAAAATTGATATCACCTCATGTTTGGAGATAAATACGTAGCTACAGTGAGTGGCTGGTTTTCTTACTTTAGCATAACAAATTAAATAAAACATTAAAGAATAATGTAATGCTAGAAAAGTCTTGAGTTGCAGGTAAGCTAGCTAGCTTTTCCCCATTGCCGCTTTTCATGCTAAGCTAGGCTAATGGACCTTATATTTAAAGTGCAGACATAATAAATGGTATCGAGCTCTTCCTCTAACTCTCCACAAGAAACATAATTCCCAAAATGTTTCCTTTGGTAGGTTGACCCTTCACTTCACTGCTGAAGGTAATATAAGCTGTTATTCCTTAGGAAAAAAACCCATTTGTAATATTAAAGAGTGAATTCAGTCAAAAGGTGTTTTCTTATCTTAAGCCCTACCTTTCCTCTTTTATTGTTTATTTGCTGTGCATGTTTTTCTTGTGTGTGCCTTGAGGGCAGGCAGGTCAATGGCAAACGTTGGGTGTACGATGGAGGAAGCAACAGAGGACAGAGACAGGATGACCAGTCGGCAGGCTTTGTGTGACCCCAAACAGAAGAAAAGAAAGCGTCCTGGCATCTCCACTCTCAAAGTACTAAACCGATCTGAAATCAATACTTTAATAGAACCATTAAATTGTAAATCTTTGCTTAGTAGACTTTGTTCAGTTGTCGATCCAGCGTCAATACCTATGAGAGTGAGAGTAATTCAATTTTTTATCAGACTGTTTTCTGCTGATTATTTGTAATTCTTCACGGGCTGTAGTTCATTCCTCTGATGCACTCAGAGTAAATTGTTTGAGATAAAAACACAAGTTAAAAGCCTTAAAAGTATGGTTGTGCTGTTGTTAGAGTTGTCTCTTCTCAGCAAGGGTTTAAACTTTGATAAGGTTGTATGATGGATAGATAAATGATTTTCAAAGATAGGCTTTCCCCCAAAGTAGGTAAAATCAAGCCAAGTGCAGATCTTAAGTTGTTTTCAAAAATCTTGTCAGGGTTACATTTCTGCTTTCGATCAGCATATGAACTTTTGTCAAACACTTCAGTATCAATCCTGAGAACAGCCTTGCCTGATTGCAGCACTACATCAGCATGTGCAGTGTTAATGGATCATTTCTCCCAAAATACATCAATATGACAATTTTAAACATGACTTTTCTTCATGGGTCTTAGCTCAGTGTCTAGATATTGGATTTCTGCTTTATATCCTTGAGTAAAACAGTTTTACAAAGAATTCAGTACTTTCTCATTCCAAATGCTTTATGTAATCAACTGTCTGGGTGATACCACACTGCTTTAAGGACTCTAATGAACATTTTCAAGAGGATTTAGAGCTCAAAGTGGTCCGCACTTGTCAGATCGAGTCACGTGTTAACTGAGAATGAAAGCCTCTGAAGCAATAAAGCATAATAGATGAAAAAAATGTACACAGCAAAGTGTGCAGAAGGAATTTCAATAATCCCCAGTGGGAATTAACTTTGTAATAAAGTGACTGCACGTTGCCCACTCACCGAGTCAAACCAAAGATTGTGGGGGCTGCAATGTAGGAGCCAGATACTGTTTCAAAGCATATGTAAGCAGCCTACAGACTGCATGTGAGATCAGTTCAGTAGAATATAGAAATACAAATGAGAGCATCAACCAGAACCTTAAAACTGTTTTAATAGAACCATTAGATTGTAAATCTTTGTTCAGTTGTCGATCCAGAGTCAGTACCTTTGAGATTGAGAGTAATTCAATTTTTTATCAGATTGTTTTTAATTAGGTTCTTGTAATTTTAGGATGTAGTGGCTGTAATTAATATTTTTGTAATAACAGTCTATGAAATGACAACTGTTTGGAAATAATTTGACGATTGTTAAAGAAGTCACTAGTAGGAATAATGAACATACAGTTATCGTCTGCTGCTCCTTTTAGGTTCAGATATTATATCAAGTTTCAGCTCAGTTTGCAATTTTAAAGTTTCAGTTCATTCTTACTGCTTTCATAGTATCATATTCTTTAAAGTGAGAGTTTTGAAAACCCACTGCTCACTATTTGGTCAGCTTCAAACAGCAGACAAACTCACTGATGAACACAGTTGGAGCATTTAGCAGCTAAAGAACCACAAATTTTCTGCAGGAGTTGGTGGAGACCAAAAGCAAAGCTGAAAGAGAGTAAATATTGGACCTAAACTCATCAGGGCACCTGGATGTGTAAATAAACAGCTGTTTGTTGTTCAATTTGAAAAGTGAAGCTCTGTCAATTAACAGGTTTATAGGTTTTTGATATTTATTTCTCTGTCAAAGAATGTGTTCTACAGCATTTTTAAAATCACATTTGATACATCGATGGAATTGTTGATTTTTTATTACAAAACAACTTTCCAGTTTTGGTATGCAGTACTTATTTTAATACTTATTAAATATTATTATAATTATATTGATGACTTTTATTTTCTTTTGTGTTTTCTAGTTGTTTATCGTGGCGCTGTCCTTCGCCTGTTTCTCCAAGGCTTTGACAGGAACTTATATGAAGAGCTCCATCACTCAGATTGAGAGACGTTTTGACCTCTCCAGCACGCACATTGGCCTCATAGATGGCAGTTTTGAGATGGGTACTATCTGTTGGTGATTTCTGCCAATGTTTCATGTTGCCTCTGTTGCTTATGATTTTTTAAATGTTTCAATCTTTTCTTCTGATTTTTTTGGATGTAGGTAACTTGTTGTTTCTAGCTGTGGTCAGCCATTTTGGGGCCAAGCTGCATCGACCCAGACTCATTGCCGTGGGCTGTTTTCTCATGGCTGTGGGGGCCTTTCTCACTGGCCTGACACACTTCTTCATGGGACGGTAAACATCATCAACAAACATCCAATTTTTAAAGCTCTTGTAAATGACTCAAAATGATCTTGTTGAATGTCTCATTGTGGCACTGCTGGTTTTCACAGCTACAAGTACGACACAGTCATTCATGTGTTACAAAATGACAGTGTGAATATTGCTGCCTGTGTGGATCCTCTGACAATGGACGATATACCTGAAATTCAAATAGCGCCTTCAGTGGAGGACAGCGCGGGTGAGAATGATTTAAGAATGAAAAATGATTTCCACTGACATATCTGCAATTTGGATTTCCATTCACCTAAATCAAAAATATGCAAGGAATCACACTTAACTTTATTTTATTACTTAATGAAAAGTGTAATTTGGCCCTGCCCTTGGATGATACGGAATTGAATGAATGTTGAATGTATATTTCAACAATTATAGACAAATCCATCCTGTTACTATACCACACTGGAAATGTCAGGTTGCAATGACTGTGTGAAAAACCATTATAGTTAAATTAGCATTATGTAATAAACCAGTTAGATACCTTTGCTATGATCGGTGAACAAGAAACCACAGCAGTAGCAGCAGTAGCATGTACAAACAGCCCACCTTAACATTAAATGTGGGTACAACCATCCTTGGAATGCACTGATCCTGGTCTGACCTTAAAAGCTACTCGCCTCCCGTGCTATACTGCTGAACAAATACACAACTGTAAGAGGACAGATCTCTAAATCCCCTGCTGCCAGAACCAAACAGAGACACAGGGTTCACAAGTCTGTATGCCGACTGCAGAGCTTATCAATAAGAGCTGAAAGCTGAAAAAGGAAAGAAAAAGGAGACCAAGTTATATGTGAGTGTATCAGGTCTAATGGTATTACTGAGAAAGCAGACATTGGTTGTATTTATGGTAATAAATTCTGCCTGGACTAATATTTTTCTGTATTCTTCAGTGTTTCGAGGAGCTGCTTTTGTTCCAATTAGTTCTAGTCTCCTAAGACTGGCTTCAGTTGAAATGTTGCGCCCGACTTTCTTTTGTTAAGCCATAATTAAATCCTCTTCTCACAGAAACATGTCACACACCCACAGAATGCAATGTATTGATCTTGTTCAGCTATTCTGATGTATTCTGATGAGATGTATTTATAAAGAAACACAAAATGAAGCTAACCTACAATGCAGTGGTATACACGCTTAAAGCAACATTCTATTAAGCTAACCAAATGAACATCACATTGTATTCATACATCTGGTTTTGAGGCAGTCTGCACAACCAAGGTGGCCGACTTTATTTTCTCTTTCTCACTAACATGTGGGAGTGGGTTCTATACAAAGTTTGATGTTTTTTGTATTCAACCTTTCATAAAGTCTTCTTTGGAATACAAAATAAAGAATCTGTGAATGACACAGACAATACATACACACACAGACAAAACATGCACATTCACATACATATGCTGTGCAGTGGTTTGAACTACACATTAACTGAAGGGAAGAGCTTGCACAGAAATTTTGCAAGTTTTAAGATGTTTGATGGAATAAAGTTGACATATTTTCTACCTTTGAGTTTAGGAAATGCACTGTTTTTCACTAATTTACTACATCAAAGGTAGTATAAAGCAGGAAGTGTAAACATCATCTAAGACTGTGAGGAAATCAATATCATGCACTCCTGTGTGTGTCTTTGTGAAGCCTGCATGAAAGAGTCTGGCTCCAACATGTGGATCTATGTGTTCCTCGGGAACGCCCTGCGGGGGATTGGAGAAACTCCGGTCACGCCTCTGGGCATCTCCTACATTGACGACTTTGCTAAAGCAGAAAACTCACCCTTCTATATAGGTAAGGTGCAATGTTCATTACTGATTTTGGATATCTAGTGGTAGTAGTCCTATATTACATGTTAGTAGATTTTTTGCAAATTTCTTAAAATGGACACGTTAAGTTTTCAGTCAAACCTCCCCGTTTAGGTCCCAGCAGTAAGATGAACAAATTTTGTAAAAAATATTTTGTTATCTGCAGCTTGTCTCCAGACCATTACTCTCCTCGGCCCCATGTTTGGTTTCCTTCTGGGCTCCTACTGTGCCAAACTGTATGTTGACATTGGATATGTTGACATGGGTAAGCATAATCATTTAGTGTTGTATCATAAATTATCATTAGTCTTCACTCTGAAAGCTAGTCCTTAGCATGAGTAGTCGGCTCTTATCTAGTTCTGTTCTTAATCAAGGATTTCTGAAAGTAAGTAGCTGAAAAGGTAGCTGAAATTAGCTGAAATGATCAAAATAGAATTGTATTGTGTCCCATTTGAGGTGAGTGAGATGGTTGAAAACCACTGCCCAAATGCCTCCTGCGTAGAGAGGCCAGTAGAGTGAAACCAAGGAATGCTCTCTGCCTGGAATTTCATGTTTTGACAAAGGACAGATTGTGTCTATGTCTGGAGCTTTGGTTCAGAATCATTTTTCCTCAGTCTGCTGCTTGTGGTGCAAAGGTCTGACATGCTACCATAAAAATAGGCTGCACACCTGTCAGGACAGCTTAGTGCAGACTTTTTTGAGTTTCCCTATGAGGGATGTGACTCGCACAAACAGATGAAGTAAAATCAATAATTTATTTGCTAAACAAACTTAATCAGTCCACCTGAAGCATGCAGTGTCGCTACTCCCAGATAATTAGGACGCAATGAGCCTCAAAGAAAATCTGGCCCCTTGACACAGAAAAATTATTGATTAAAATAACAAATAAAAGTGAAAAATTAAACACACATCAGTCTTCCTGCACCTGCTCTGCACTCACTTGGTAACTCTGTCCTGTCATCTAGAAAGTGTGACCATCACTCCTAAAGATTCTCGCTGGGTGGGAGCCTGGTGGATGGGCTTTGTGGTATCATCTGCTCTCCTGCTCATCTCCAGTATTCCCTTCTGGTTCCTGCCACGCTCACTGCCGAAGCAGGGGGGAGACAAGGCCAGGCATGAGAGCCTGGAGGGGAAAGAGGATGCCCACAACAACCACAACCTCAAGTTGACTGATATTGCCAAAGGTTTAGATATTCCTATTATTTATGACACTCCTCATTTTTAGTATAGATTTGGCAGTCTAAATTGCAGTGAGTGTGCAACTTTATGGTCAATTGGTCATTGGTCAAATTTTTGCTTTACTTTGACAGGGTTTCTTCCCTCACTGAAGCGCCTGTTGGGAACTCCTGCCTATTTCTTGCTCCTTTGTGGGAGCATCCTGAAGTTCAACTCTTTGATTGGTTTGTTTACCTTCAAAGCGAAGTACATGGAACAACAGTTTGGACAGTCTGCATCCAGAGCCAACTTCCTTATAGGTAAAATAGAGTCGGTTGTATAGCGAACTGAACTAATGCTAAGCTAGGTTCACTGAATCCTGGGTGAAATGTTGGAGGTCATCCAACCTCTTTCATTGTCTGACTCATATGCTAGTAAATATAAGTTGATAAATATTCATTATTCATTAGCATGTGGAAATGCCTTCATGCCAGACCCATGGGTCAAACACAGGACTTTTACCCAAGAGACTGCCTGTCAATAACATGTGAAACCAAAACTCAACATTGACTTGGTCTTATCCTAAACCCTTGCCAAACTGCAACGGTTTTACAATGTTAGTCACATGCTAAAAAGGCTGTCTCACAGAAAAAGCAGATGGCAAACTTTCCTACCCTGTATAACAGATAGTATGGTCTGCTTACAAGCTAGTACAAATCGTGTATTTAAGTATATAAGTATTTAAAAGATCCCCTTTGTTCTGCCTCTAGGTGTGTTGAACCTGCCGGCCGTGGCAGTTGGGATCTTCCTGGGAGGGCTGCTGATGAAGAGGTATAAACTGAGTCTGGTGTCAGGAGCTCAGCTCTCGTTTGCAACATCCTTCATGGCATACCTGCTCCTACTGCTGCAGTTTGGTACCAAGTGTGATAACATCCCTGTGGCTGGGCTCACCATCTCGTACAACGGGTCAGTGCTTTATCAAACTTTATCAAACCACAATAATATACCATATGAACTAATCTGAAAGGCACAACCTGAAGTTAATATCAAATATAACCCTTATTTGCTCTGCAGCACACGGAGTGTGTCATACAACAGAGATATGCTCTTCTCTGAGTGTAACAGAGACTGCTCATGTTCAGCAGAGGAGTGGGACCCAGTTTGCTCAGACAGCGGCATCACCTACATCTCTCCATGTATGGCTGGCTGCCTCAGCTCCACTGGATACGGCAAGAACACAGTAGGTCCATGAATGCACTAACATACTGTGTTCAAGTAAACCTGCTTATCAGCGAGTTTGTGGAAGACATCTGGATTCAAACTCAAATCATCACCATTTGGAAAATGTGTTTGAGTAGCATTACTATAAACTGATAAGACATGTTTATCAGCAGTACTGTACAGCCCACAACCCTCATTCCAAAGAAATACTCCCTAGAGGCCATGCTCTTTTTTTTCTTTCTCTGACCATTTACCAAGTCTCTGCATGCTCTCAGTTACATTGTTACTTTATCAAAGTGTGAACCCATGCTCTTTTCTCTGCAGTTCCTACCAAGAGCTCATTTCAAGGTCCTTTATTGTGTTTATTTCAAAGTCCCATATTTCAGAATTCTGTATGTAATTACATTAGTCACCTGTTTAAATGATAACATGTTTTCCTTGATGAAGGTTTATCAGATTTCTTGATAACACCAGCCACCAGAGTCAGCCATACTAGCCAATCTAATTTCAAAGACCCAATTATTCGCCTACACAGCTTTCAAATGAATTCAGTCTTCATGCACAGAATAAGGTTTACTATAATTTTTATTTAACTTAATTATTACTGTTTTAAGTTATCTATCTATCCAACGTCATTAATGTGACATAATAACGTAATTACAACATATTGGCTTACTCTAACACTTCTATGTCTTCCCTTTCTTTCCCTTTACCAGGTTTTTCACAACTGCAGCTGTGTGTCCGCCTCCTTCCCTGCAGGCAGCAGTACATCCGTAAGGCTGGGTCAGTGCCCTCATGCCAAGGACTGCAGCCGAAGTTTCACCTCTTACATGGCTGTATCTGTTCTCAGCTCCTTTATCAACTCTCTGGGGGCCACACCCGGCTACATGGTCATCATTCGGTCTGTGTCTGGAAGTAATGGTGGCTGGCAGTAATAATGTCATGATATGTTCCTGTATATCATTCTTAACAATCTGAGCCTAAGTGAGCTGCGTTTACCATATTAAAACAGACCGTATTGTTTTAATGTGGGAAACCAAATTAAAAATCTTATTTTACCAGTCAGTCATTTGCATTTTATGGCAATTGTTGAACACTTTTGGAACTTTTGTGGTTTCTTGCTGAGAGCTACACCCGATGCTGCTCTCATGTTCGTTCAATGTTGTATATGAAGAGGGCTGACAGGACAACTTACTAAGAGTGGGGCAAAAACATCTTAATTGCCCTTTGGTTATCAAACACTGTTCAAACCAAGGTAAAAAAAATAGCAGTAAAAATCCAATTAATATTTTTTTCATAGTCTCTGTCATTTTAGCTAGTTCTTATCACCTGATACTAAAAGATTTTTTCTAATGTTTTTTATATGATGAATTGCAGCAAATGATAAATTTGCATTTTTTATAAAAAGAGGTTGTAATGCCATGATAGACACCTTAATTGTTTGTGACTGAGTTGCTCCACTCCTGAATAATACAGTACAAACTCGGGCCCCTGTATATTACATTATTGATATAAACTGGCTTAATTTTTGTACAGTGGGAGGGAGTGGAGATGCATGATCCATTTCTACATACAGTCTAAAGGGTAAATATGAAGTTACAGCCAGCAGCTGGTTAGCTTAGCACAATGACCTAAAAACTGGCAAACAGCATTTAAATGTAAACAAATGTACATGTTAAACATGCAACATAGTTATACAACGTGTATTTTAAGATGGGTTATGTGTGAGACCTTTTATGTCCTGGAGCTGGTTGCCTGATAACTTCATGGTGGAAATATTGGCGATATTTAGATTTGTTAAAAGGTGAATCTCATTTCAGACATTAGCATAGTTTTGATTCTCTCAGCAAGAACACAAATAAGAATATTACCCAAAATGTCAAAACCTTTGCTTAAAGACACTGTTGGGCACAGCAACTTTCTGTTTTGTAAATGCAGATGCATCTCACCAGAGCTCAAATCCCTGGCACTGGGTATACAAACCTTGGTAACTAGGACTCTTGGTAAGCTTTTTTACTTCCAGTTGCATGTAAAGTATAAATTTTCTTTTTCTTTTTGATTTGCTTTTCCGTTTCTAATAGATCCCAAAGCTAAAGCTCTCTTCTCCGGTAAACATGGCACATTTTGTCTTGTCTGAGTGCACATTTTTGTATTAGTCTGGTAATCTGATGACAGATCTGGTGACAGTCAAAATAAGATAATAAGAAAAACACGTTTGAGGGGCTTAATGTTTCTCTGTATTGCACCAATAACAGTCCAATGACGTAACAGCACACATTTGGATGATACTTTGTCTGCAGGTGGAATTCCTGCTCCAGTGTATTTTGGAGCTTTAATTGATTCAACTTGCCTGAAATGGTCAGTCAAGAAGTGTGGGGGCAGGGGGGCATGTCGCATTTATGATTCAGCGATGTACAGGTATGACTTTGAGTAGCTGAATTAATATTATGTATTATGATTATTTTTACATTTTTATTTTACATTTTATTTCTCGCCATGACTGAAGACACCACAACATTGTTTTTGTTTTCTATCCATCTTTTGTCTCAGGATTATCTTCTTGGGTCTGATCACTTGTCTCAGTGGTTCCTCGTATTTCTTCATCATTGCTGTCATCATCCTCCTTCGACGACAGTTTCGGAAACCAGAGCAAGAAACAGAGATGCAAAATGCAAAAGCTTCAAAGGAAATTGAACTTCAGGCACCATCGAATCCTGCTGAGAACCAACCCAGTCCTCCTAAAACTCCCACACTGCCTCATGATGCTCCCCAAATTTGCATAAGGATAACAACGGAACAGGCAGAGGGCAGGATGGTTTGTGGAACTGAGCAAGATGGCAGAGTCATCACCACACATAACATTCAGGAGATGACACAATTAAAATCCCTGAAAGAGACCACTGTTGAGTTTACTCCTCTTCCAAGCGAGGAAGAAAAGATGGAGATGGATGGGCAAAAGTTAGAGGAGGCAGCAGAAGAGAGAAAGGACGAGTTTTGCAAGGAATCAAATCCACAGGTGGTAAAAGAGGAGCTGGACCACCACATGGATGACACGAAGGAGTTTGAGAAAGAAACATCAACAAATAACGGCCAACAAAAATAAGGAGTTTGCCCATATGTTCTAAAACACGTGGTCAAACAGGAACATTGAGAACCATTCTGGAAATGTTACTATATTTGACTGTAAGTCACGTTTACTTGGATTGTCAAGAGGGATTGCAGTTTTTTTCTTGGCCATAGCATGCTCCATGCTAATAGTATTTAGCCCCCCTTGTATTACAAGATAGAGCTGTTATCTTACACTTACATCTTACAGCTGTAGAAACATAATACAGTACTTGGTATAAAATGGAATAGCACTGGACGTGCACATGGACCAACCATTCAAAGTTTTGACTCATGATTTCACAGCAGCCATGCAAAGCACACTGAAAAACACTATAGAATGAACTTCTGGGCCAAAATAAGTGTTTTTCTTTCATATGTCAATAAAGACACCCTTGAAAATGTGATCTTATTGTCACATTTTGCTGACTCAAAAAAAGATATGAAACCCCCCCCCCATACAAATGGTTTTATAGGGATAAGCTGCTAAATGCTTCACTATGTTCACCAGCTAGTCGCTAACATTGTCAGCCTGCTGTCTGGAGTTTAGACAGGAAGTGCAAAGTCTGTGCATTTGGACTTTTTTGTCATTTTTAAAAAGCAGCTGCCTGCTATTAATGGAAAATTTATCTTAAACCTTGAAAATAATAATAAGACCAATTTTAATTTGTGTAAAAGTTTGGATGTGTTTGCTTGGACACAGGCCCCCTTTCAATTATTGTGGTACAATGGACAAAAAAATTTGTATAAAAATTTGAAGATCACTTTCATTCCTCTTCTCTTATGATGCTTTCTTTTAGCCACTCACTACCGAGACTAGCTCACAGAGCAATGGTCAACAAGCTCTTCAAGTATTCTTTCAAGAAGAAGAGGTTCACCACAAGCCTTATTCTATGTGTGAGCTGCCTAGCAACATTAGTGCTTTTATGGAGAAGAGATATCCATAGTATAATAGGGGTGGAGGAATAAATGCATGTTTGAGCAATATTTACCAGACAAAAAACAACATAAACCACCAGCTTTCCTGACCAAAGAGTCATTCAGTTCCATGTGAACAAATAACTGGCTTTTATTTTCCCAGTGCAGGTAGGTGGTGTTGATGTGAACTGTTTATTTGTGTCTGTGAATGCATCATGGGCCAGGAGGAGACACACTGGTTACATTTGTGTGAGGGCTCATCTCTTGACTACTCAACTAGGCTGTTGTTCAGACAACATCTATGGGACTATGGGCTGGAGCTGCATTCCTCTAATTGTGTGTATTTATTGCACATACACACCTGATTTTTTTTTTTTATTTAAGTAGTACATCATGCAACAGTAGACATATACACAGACAATAGCAGTGGTGATGGTACTGTTACCTTGGTGCTATAGCCGCTATATAAAGGGGGACCTTTAAAGTATGAAATCAGAGTGGGATTACAAGAATTTCTGATACCTGGGGGTGGAGGTTCACTTCAGCTTCCTGTAGTTAGTTGGGGTATCGGTGTCTTTTGCTCAGTGATGGGAGCAAGACATTACTAAAGTAGTCCAAGGGACAAGAAAACAGAATGATACAAGAGACATGTTTCCCCAGACTCTAGCTTATAAAAATAGATTATAAATCCTACACACACCACCCACTTTCTCTCCTTTTTTTGTCTGCTGTCGTTCCACCTTGTCCTTTCTTTCAAGCTTGTGCTTGTTCACCTTTCTTAACACCCCCCTCATATTAACTAGGGTTGCTAAATATTTAATAGGTTAATTATTTATTACACTTTTTGTTCATCATCCAGTGTTTGCAAATGAGGCAGGATTTAATTGCATTAACAGGCATTGACATGCCCTGTTATACATGGCCAAATTAACCATTTGTTTTAAGGTTAGGACCTTGAAATAGTTGAATTGTTTGTTCTGTGTTTTACTGCCCAGATAGGTCTGGAAATAACAAACATGAGTGTCAGGGAAAGGTGGGGTAAATTGAGTCATAACTGTGTCATTTGTGTATTTTGTGCATTCAGACTTTATAATCTCTGTTAAAGTCAAGATTTCTGAAAATTATGACGCAATTGTCACTTTGTCTGCCATTACTGAACGTTTGCTGGTGTTTACAGGAAACACAAGGAGGTGTTAGTTGGACCTTGGTGGGTTTGGGGGTGTTACATGTCCATTAGGGCTGCACTGTATCACTCTCTTAGCTCAGAGCTGTGGTAAAAACCTCCAGCACTTACCAGCAGCCTGCTGCCTGTGGTGCATGAACAGACAAACGTCAGAAACATGGTCATGGTTATCAGTTTACATTTCTTTTGTTTGCATTCTCAGATAATTACATTTTTTATGAGGGCTTTCTTACAGCCATGGGTTCTAGCTCTGCTAGTGTCCATTCTCTGTTTCATCCAAACAAAGACCCGCTATGGCTGAAAATACAATAGTTCCTCTCCAAGAAATGTGGACGTGGCTCAGTTGATGTCATATATTTTGATGCGCCAATCAGTGTTTAGTCCATAAGTCTGATGACAGATGTGGGGTTGTTTTTTCATAAACTTTAGTGTTTTCTTTTTTCCACATGGGAGCTGTGAAAAGCTGTGATAACATACAATGATGTCATCATCATTTTGATACTGCTAACATTTTAGTGAACATTTTCCTGGAATACATCTAGTGGACAGGGAGCAACAAAAACATTAATTTGGGAAAGGCCTGGCTCATCTTCTGTTAAATACTCACCAGACAGTCACTGACCGGCTGGACAGGAACCATACAGTAAATTTTTAAGACTTTTTGTTGAACTGAAACTTGCCATGATTGAAAACAGTGATGAGAGCTATGGGAGTCAACCAAAACTGCAAACATGTGGGTAGTGAAAACAAAACAATGAGCTGAAAGAGTCCAAGATGCTCCTCAGAGCTGGAGAGACCTGCAAATCTGGATGATAGTGCTCGGTGGGTTTATCACTGAAAGTAACATCCATTTTTAGGACACAATGTCTCTTAGTCCCAGTTAATGTGCTTGTAAAGTGTAACTCTCAAGTTTTGCCATCACTTCATTAATTAGTACTTTTTCAGTTGTTTGTGACGTGTCCCATCAAAATAATGAGCCACCATTCATTATTCATGATAATCCATCTTCACATTTATTATTCATCGTCGATGAAGCCCAAAGGGATGCAGCAGGGCCAGAGTTTGGTGACCTGAAACTTCAGTACATGTCTCAAAGTAAATAGAAAGACAGCTTTCCTCTCCCTAGTGTGGGTTTGTGGCGGGTCAGTCCCATCACAGGCGCTGATGACAATGATGACGAAGGTGATGATGATGATGGTGACGTACAATAATGTGTGCGTGTGCACTGTGAAAATTTGCATTTTTCTGCATGTGCACAGGTTTAAGAGTGTACATTAAGGAGCATCCAAGTGTGCATGTGACATATATAATACCCTGCCCTTGGACTTTCCTACACCCCCGTACACCCCTCCTCCCCCCTTGTCCTCCCCATTCTGTGTAAATGAAAATGCAAGGCTATATTTGGAGAGAGCTGATGTCACAAGTGGTTTGAGCGATGAGCCTATAACTGTTGGAGTCGGTTTGTGTGACAGTCTGACAAACCCTGGACTGCTCCAGTGACAGACTGGGATCTGCTGCCTACTGGCAAACGCAACAGAAAGTAAGTACCCTGTCTTTCTTAAAGGCTTAGTTTGGCTTTTATACAAGACATGTGCCTTGGTCTAGTGTATGGTCTGCTCCAGGAAATGGACTATGCTTTCATTTGGTATCGCAAGGGTATTAGGTTGTTTTTACCAGGTTTGAATGCGATGCTCAGTCTCTACCTCTTTTCAGATTGGTTTCAAATCTTTAAAACTCACATTGTGTGTTTGTGTTTGTGCAAAAACAAACAGAACAACTGTATATTTTAAATTCAGCATCCAAAGGGTTTCACACCAGATATTTCATTTTGCATTACATGAAGAAGAAGCAATTTGGGATTTTCCTTTTAATGTAAGGACGCATTGTAGGCCAATAATTACAGTATAAACAAGCCATACTTTAGAATTATAACAAAATTAATATTTAACAATTTTGATAACAAATTGACTTGATTTATTAATTATTAATTCATTTCATTTTTTAAATGAATGTTTTGTGTTTTCAGGCTTTTAATTGCTACTCTATGTCTTATTTGATAATAAAGTAAACATTCTCTGATATTTTACAGACAATGTTAATAGATAGATTCATGAGGAAAATAATGGGCAGATGAAAATAAAAATAATTGTCTAAATATAATAACCAGTAGGTGCTGGTGGATCATTGTCACTGAATCACTGAGCAGAGCTTTTCTGAGCAAGGGTTTTTGTTCTAACAATGGTGACTCTCTAAATTCAGTATTTCCTTAGACAGACTTTAATATTTTACCAATATTTTATGTCTGACATTCAATGTTTTTTGTGTTCATTTTGTACATTATGTATTGATCATGTAGCTAAATAAATCGCAAGTTTCTATGCTGCTGTCATTTATCTTGGTATAAAGGTAGAAAACAAACAAACAAAGCTTAATTACCACAAGTTAAACAAACTGTGCATTCACTGCTTTGACTGGACCCTTTGTATCAAACTTCTATCTATTATGTTGATTCAGGTAATCACTATGTATCACCTGAGGGTGCCTGTGCTTCTCCTCATGCTGCCTGTGTTTCTGCGCTGCGTAACCACAGCTCCAAGTTACAGGTAAATGTATATACATGTGTCTGTGCAATGATTTGTAAAAATAAAAAAAAGTCTAAGATTAGATGCAGGGTTAACAAAGTGGCAAGCAGTTTCACTTTCCTGAATTGCCGATCACATCAGACACTTAACTGACTACTTAGATACTTAAATGACTATTGTCTTAACAGGCACGAAACCAATATAGGAGTTTAACCTGAGGTCACACAAGTAGCTGAATATAATGCAGATTGTGCAATAAGAAGCGTTGTAATGTTCTGTGTGAGGAGCTGCAGGGCACTGATAACTCCGGAGGTGGAAGCCAATAGTGCTCCTCTGTGGGAAAGTGCTTCATTGTGCAACTCGGG
Source organism: Datnioides undecimradiatus (assembly GCA_008933995.1). NCBI lineage: Eukaryota > Metazoa > Chordata > Actinopteri > Lobotiformes > Datnioididae > Datnioides > Datnioides undecimradiatus. The sequence continues at coordinate 4,109,668 of WARS01000023.1, read as the reverse complement.
GCCCACTAAGTGGCCACTTTTTCTTCTTGCTCTTGGGGTTAGTGGACATTTTGAAGAGGGTATCATCAGCTATCAGTGTGAAACGGTTTGGCCCTTTTTTCCCTCTGTGATTCAGGTACTTCACTCCCAGCTCATCCAGCGAGCAGGAAAGTGCTCTGCCAGACACTGAAGGCTGGTTAACTCCCGGGCTAATCTCCAACCCATTCCTCGGCCTCATGGGTACACGGCCGCAAAGGGGGCTCACAGCTATGAACAGGTGACAGCATATACAGGAATCAGCCACTGTATTAAATGCCCATTACATGACACACACTGTCTGTAAGTGTTATGACTTTTCTGTTTTATCCCCAGTCACCACATAGAGAAGAGAAAGTGCAACACAGCCACCTGCGTCACCCAAAGGCTAGCAGACTTTCTGGTGCGCTCCAGTAACACTATCGGTACAGTCTATGCACCGACCAACGTGGGATCTGCCACCTACGGCAAGAGGGACCTACTGCAGCCTCCCAGCTATCTGCCTCTCTAGTACCAACTGAGGAAGCTGCGCCAGCATTCCCAGTGCTCTAATGATATAACCAGACATGTTATTTAACAATGATGTTGAGAATAATGTTAATAATGATGACACTGATGGTAATTATAATGATTAATAACAGAGTTTTCCTGTTTATTTTATAAACTTTAAGAAACAGTGCCTTTAATTTAAAACCATCGAAGTCAATATATGTTTTTTTTCCTGGCTTTGTGTGTGTTGTGGCTCTGTTGATGCTGTATAAGTAATAAAATAAAACAAATAAAAGAAAACAGATGTAAAGCCATATCCAATAAATGTTATCTGTTGGTTTTGATAATAAAATTGTGAAAATACACTTTGGAAAATCTTCATGCATTTTAAGCCACGTTATTGTATATCATGATGCAGCAGTGCATGCAGGAGATATGAGCTGTTGGCTTATCATCAGCAAGCACTTCATGACCCCATGCCCCGTGTTTCTCTGTAAATGAGGAGAGACATCCAGTAGATTAGATGAAGATTTACTACATTAATAATGACATGCTTTGGTATTGTTTGCTGGGAGTTGCCACAGGTTACCCAAGAGGAATGCGTTACTCCCTATAAGAAATATACGTGTTTATATTGACCTATAGAGTCATTGCATGGCTGAGTCATTGCCTAGGAATGGAAGCAGACGTGGTGTTTACGCTGTTAGCTTAAATTTTGTGTTCAGTCTGTTCATTTCTGAACTCTTCAACTATTAACAACCATTTCAAGGAATGACTTTGGAAATATGCTTATTCATTCTTACCAAGAGTTACAGAAGGAAATTGATACAACTATTGTGTCTGCACTCTAAATATGTAGCCAGAGCTAGTTAGCTTAGCTTAAGCTAATGGCTAGACTCAAGGGGTAACTGCAAGTGAAAGTTACTGGTCCAAGCCAATGGTCTGACCAAGCTGTTACTCTGACATTTCAGTTTTTGTACATATTTAACACAGAAGGTATTGCATGTTCATTTAGAAAGCTTTTTAAAGTGTTCATTTCTGAATTTTGTTCCTTTTGAAAAGAGCCAAACTGTTTCCCCCAATTCCTGTACCTGCAAAGCAATGCTAAGCTAACGTTTCAGTGCTAAAAAAGAGAAAACAAATAAGAAAAATGTACACACTCTACATATTCCTGCAATATATATGTCTTGAATTAGTTTCTTTTTTGACAATAACAAACACAAATTCTATCAGAACTACAGTAAAGTTGCATTGTGTTGCATTCATTTTTCTGGAATATTATTCATTTCATTGAAATACCTAATGTTACATAAATTCTTGTAATTCCTTACATATACAGTGCAAAAAAGTCAACATCAGTAATAGTCTCATAGACGTATCAGTCTAACTTCAGCCTATATGCATTGCACTGCAAGTATCCAATCTAGGTATAATGGGAACATTAAATCAGTGCTTTTTCCATTGATGGGTTTGATAGTGAGTTAAAAATGCTTTACTAAATTCAGATGCAGCATGATTTTGATATTAAAATCAAGAGTGCCATAAATTAAATGGATCCACGTCAGCTTATCAATGAGAAATAGAAACAATGTTGCATACACTGATTACAGTCAGTGTTTCTATTGTATTAAAAAACACCATTTGTTCAAATTTCTTTGTGCAACAGAATTGTGATCAAAGTACTGTTCACCATGCAGTCATGTGTTGTCTTCCTGTAGGGGTTATTCAGGGTAACGTAATGAAAATCAAGAGGGGATGTATGACGCACAGCATTAACCTGTGTTTGATTACCAGTGACCCGATCATCTCAGACACTGACAGCAATACTCCCATGCATGGTTAACACTGGCATAAAAGGTTTTTCAAAAATAGAACAAGTGCTGGCTTTTGCTGATGAATCCAAAAACAATGCAGCCATTATCCGCCAAACACCCTGACAGAGAATGGGGATCGTGTCAAGATCTGTCGATTACTTCATGTAAAATCACAAATGGCTCTGTACTTCACACTGTTATCTGGTGTGGAGTTGTTTACCACTGCATTAATGATGGCTGACGAATGTTTTGATGGAATTTTAGATCTGATTCACGACCCAATGACCACATTAATCTCTGACATCAATGACACAGGTGTGAGCCAAATATAAATAAGAGGGTTGCCCTACCATCAAAATTCAAAACAAAGGACTGTAACCTGCACTCACTGCAAAATTGATTTTATTAAATACAGGAACTAGAACTAGACAACAAATTAATCACTTTATATTCTTAATATTTTCTGATGCTACCAATAACATAACAATCCTTTTATTGCCAATGCTGCTGTAACAGACTGAATAAATCACACATACTCTGCCCATCAACAGATGCACATTAAACATGAACATAAACCTCTGTATATGGGGAAACTTATCAAGTGGTCAGTTTTATTTATTACAGAATTCTTTGAATCTGTCAGTGCTTGTTTAACTTGAATACCCTTGTATGTTTGTCCTTGACACTGTATATAAGAAGTAAATGAAGATATAAACTTATATGTAAAGATAAAATCCTCTGAAAGATATATATACATAAATATATATATATAAATATAAATACACACACACACACACACACACACACACACACACACACATACTACTATACTATACTATAATACTTAAATGCCAATTCTGGTAAAACAGCAACAAAAAACAGCAACAAAAAATTACACCCTAAAAAATCCTTTGTATTAAATACACATTAAACCCTAGAGATTAAGAGAATGAATTTAACAATTATCTTTTAAAAACTACTTACATATATGTCCATAAAATATTACCTTTATTTACAGGCCCAGTAGGAAATGCACAGGTGTTACTAGTTACATTAATGGCTCTGTTAAATTTAATTGCAAGCCATGACTCTATGACACCAAGCCAACTTACACTATGGCAGGATCCTGAAACTCAAACAGCTAAATGTATTCAATAATGCCAGACATTCCAAATGTATCGTTGTCATTGTGTTTGTGTTGTTGGCAGCACAATTGTGGCTGAGATACTTTTTTTATTATATTGAATGTAAATTATTTTGTTAACAATAAATGGTTAATATTGTGTTAATATTGTCCATATTTGTCTCTTTTCTCTAAAGATTACTGTTGCCATATAAGTCTTAAAATTAATAGCTCGTCTTTCAAATTTACTTCTGGTAGTCAATGACACCCGTTCGTACCTCTGTGCGAGCGCTTTTCTTGCTGCTTGCCGTAGTTTATTGTAAACACGGAAGCTCTGCTGCTACGGAGCTGTGTTGTCATGTGCTGAAGAAGCAATTAGTCAACTAGCTTTCAAATGACTTTGCTAATGGCATTTTGACACTTACACGTATTATTTTGGGGTCTTAAATGTTTGTCAGCGAGTCCACAACAAGAGAGAAACAGAAGACAGACTGTTTAACCACATCCCGGTATCGCAAAATGCAAGCTAGTGTTAGCTAGATACCGTTAGCTTTAGCATATTCAAGGCAAAGAATGGCAGATAAAAAAGAGAAAACGTTTACGTTTGTGATAGTAGGAGGTGGCATCGCGGGTGTGACATGTGTCGAGCAGGTGAAAACTAATCGATAAGTAATAAGTTAGGTCTATGCAGAATGAAATTTGATGTGTAGGCTGTACAACTGTAATGTATTTCATTTAGTCACTCAACATTGACCCTAATCTTCATTGACAGCTGTCATCCCAGATTCCGTCAACTGATGTAGCCCTGATAACAGCAGGTCCCCAGATCAAGGCGGTGACCAATTATAAACAGGTCAGAATGAAGATGATGATAATGATGATGATGATGATATTTAGACTGAGAATAAACGCCTGGACACATGTACTTTGACCAAATAATGAAAACATCACATATTCAATTATTATGTTTTCACTGACTTGTTCTCCTTGGCAAGGTGTCCAAGACACTGGAAGAGTTTGATGTTGAGGAGCAACCATCCAGTGTTTTGGAGGAGAAATTTCCCAACCTGACTGTCATTCACTCTGCTGTCAAATCACTTAACACTCAATCACATGTAAGTAGCTGTTGCATGTGTGAATTAGATGAATACAACAACGCTTTCTTTTCTGTTATGCTGGATTTCCATCACATGTTGCTTCTGGTTTGGTATTACAGAATTAATAAGAATTTGTGACCACTATTGAAATTTGTATGTACCTCACAACTGTTAGTAACATATGCCACACATGTTGCAATACCCTATTAGTTGTTTACAGAGTATAGTGCTGTAATTGCACTAAAATTCCTGCAACATATAACAATGGCTTATTGGTGATTTTTTTTATCAGTTTACTATCGCCACCTTGTGGACATTTGCACACAGCAGCGGCCTAGAACCTGTGAACAGACTTGATGAATCACTACACTACTGTATTTCTGATTCTTCTGTCTTTTCTCAGTCTATAGAAACTGCAGATGGACGTGTTTTTGGCTATGAGAAGCTGTGCATCTGCAGTGGGGGCAGACCCAAGCTGCTGACTCAAGACAACGCTTATGTGCTAGGGATACGGGACACAGACAGTGCCCAGGTAACACCCCATCACTCTGGATGTTTTGTTATTGCCATGCACAAAATTCCTAAAGACACTGACCCAAAATTACCTTCTTGCAGCATCACAAAGCCATTTAAAATAAAAACATCCACAAGAAAATAGAAACATCCACGAGTTATATTTTCCTCTGTACATCATTGTCTTCATTTCCTTTATACCGGAGAATGCTCCTGCTAAGGTACAGCAACTTCTGCAGACCTGGGACACACCTTTGTGTACAAAAGTGTAACTGCGGCAGCTGCTTTGTCTTGCTGTATGTAAGAGATAAAGTGCAAATGGATGTCTAATTTTAAGATAGAAACTGTGCAGTAATCTATATTTAAAACAATAGGAATGAAAATATAACCTCCTTAGATGTAATAAAACAAAACATATTGATTGTTCCCACTGGTTGTGTTCCAGGAGTTTCAGAAGCGGTTGTCCAAAGCAAAGAGAATCATGGTTGTTGGAAATGGAGGAATTGCCCTGGAATTAGTGTAAGTAAAATGTTGAAACACTTAAAAGGGACACTTTTTGTGTTGTCATTCCTTCACTTCATATTTATTTAAATTAAAATGTGCATGTGTAACTGAAGAGATTTCAACCTGCAAGAGCATCCTTCATATGACATAAATTGTTTCAACAATGTTCTACATAGGTTTGAGGTACAGGGCTGTGAGGTGATCTGGGCTGTGAAGGACAAGGCCATTGGAAACACTTTTTTTGACGCTGGGGCAGCACAATTCCTAATCCCATCGCTAGAGGCCGACAAGCCAGAGAGAGCCACTCCCTGTAAGAGGCCGCGCTACACAACAGAGGAACCTGCACCCGGGGCATCCCAGACTTTTACAGCAGGTCATCACCTTGGGTTTATTCAAATGGCTCTTCCTCTCTTATGCTACAGTAGAATTTGTTCCAGGTTTTTCTTAGTTTGTTTGTTTGTGCGAATTTCTAGATAGAAGTGCACAAGGGCGTGGTTCTGGTACTACAGAGCCTGGCAGCGCCCTCGGTCCAGACTGGCATGAAGGAATCGTTCTCCAAGGAGCAGAGGAGGTGAGATTGTATGTGCACCTTTGTTACTGAAATGATGGAAACTGTGGTGATCCTAACCTTGGGCAGATTGTCACCCTCTGCAAATCAATCTGTATGCATCATGAGTTTCCTCCTCCTCTAATGGATCTCTTCTCCCTGCTGGTGTGAGCTCAGGTGTCTCGCAGAGTTTTACTGGAATACCAGTGTGAGGTGCAAAAGATCTTCTCTTCCGAGGAGCTGCTTAGTACCCCACAGCAAACACACAGACACGAGAATGGTGAGAACTAGATGTGCTGCTCTGATCTGAACTCCAACCGAGCCTTTCCTCGCTCCAACATCTCATTCCTCAAGCTTTTCTCTCCTCCCAGGAGGATCCTGGCCACTCTATGTCCAGCTGACCAACGGCAAAACATTTGGCTGTGATTTTGTTGTCAGTGCCACCGGTGTCGTGCCAAACACTGAGCCATTTCTCCATGGCAACAAGGTAGGTAAAGGAGACATAAGCTCTCTTGTGCTCTTTTAATTGGGTCAGCTCTGAGAGCCTCCTTCTTTTTTGTGCCTGTTGACAAAGTTTGATGTTATGTAATAATTTAATATGAAGTGTTGCTGCTATCTTTTTGTTCGTGGTCTAATAGATCTGTTCCCACAAGCCTTTAGGTTCACAAATCTGTGGTAACCTTTTAAAAATCTATCCTCCTGCCAGACAGATATATTTCAGAATACGTGAATTTGTGTGACAGTATGACAGATGCAGATCATGCAAACTCTCAGCAGTTGTTTGTTAGTACCTCTAGATGTCACTGAAGGACAGATGACCTGTTATCACTCTGAATTATTTAGAGGAATATGAATAATACTTTGTTTTTTAGGTTTGTCTCTTATTTGTGAACCCAATTTGTGATCACACTTATTTTTTCATCTATGTTACATATTTAGTTTGCAGTGGCAGATGATGGTGGCCTGCGGGTAGATGATCACATGATGACATCGGAGCCTGATGTGTATGCTGCAGGGGATGTGTGCACAGCATGCTGGAAACTCAGCCCACTATGGCAGCAGGTAAAGTAGTGTTATTGCCTTGCTGACTAAACTATGTCATCTTCTATGTCTGAGGATCTACGAAATATCAAAGATTCTATTTATGGTCACATCTCTCATGTTGGCCACAGTGGATCACAGCCAATTACATGTAATTCAACAGCACTGTAAGAGTGAATCATTAAAAGAGGCTAAAGTGGTTCTCCCATCAATCATTAAACACATGTACTGTAAGTCTGTGTTAAAGCTGATAAAGAAACTTGATATCGTTAATATGAGTTAATAAGCCTGTTTTTGACTGTACAGACAATATTTGAATTTACAGCAGGATAACACTGACAATCGATACGGAAAAGAAATCATAATATATAATAAAATAACTTCTTTTGACCTGTAAATATACTGGTTAGATTCTGTGTCCAGTCAGCACCAATTGATTTTTTTCTTGTCTTGAAATTAATCCATTTAAAGTAAGGCGTGTTTATTTAGATTCAGACATGAGGCAATACAAAGTGCTCTAAGGGGGGACTTAAAAAAATACATTCAAAATAAGATTTAAACAAAACATTTTCCATGACATCAATAATAAATATGTGACAATTAAATGTCCAAGTTTAAAAAACTGCATTTGAAAGACGCTAAAAACAAAAGCAAGCAAGTAGGCAAAATGTCTACAGATTAAAACTAAGTTATATATCAAATTTATTGTTAAACCAAACTGAACAGTAGTGTTTTAATCCCTGATTTAAATGAGCCAACAGTATGATCAAATATTTAAGATGTTCAACAGGTCTGAAGCGTGGAAAGTAAAAAGCTGCTTCACCTTGTTTGGTTGTGAACCTGGGAACACTGAGCCAACCTGAGGGGTCTGGATGCTACATGTATATCAAACATGTATTTAAGCCTGAGACTGTTTAATGCTGTAGAGATAAATATTGTGGTTTGAAAGTCTATAATCTCACACAGTGCAATGTTAAATGCTGGTGTACTGTGCTCCACTTTCTTAATGATAGCGCAGCAGCAGGATTCTGGATGAGCTGCAGCTGCCTGATTTAACTGAAAACAGTTTAAGTTCTTGTGGCATTGCCAGGGGAGATGTTTCCAGTTAGAGTGTTAGAGAAGTTTATACAGAGGCCGAATAAACATTATGTCTCCTTTGTGTGTGTTTTGCGCAGATGCGTTTGTGGACACAGGCACGTCAGATGGGCTGGTATGCTGGCCGCTGCATGGTGGCACACGCCCTGTCAGAGCCAATAGAGCTGGACTTCTGCTTTGAGCTCTTCTCACATGTCACCAAATTCTTTAACTACAAGGTACATGACGTTTTACTGCAGGGGAGCGAAGTTACTCAAATAATAAACCAGTATGTTAATCATCAACTGTGCCAATTCTTACTATTTTTCATTGCTTTCAAGACTTTCAAGGTGCTCTTCACTGTTCCTCCAGGCTCATTCACACTGTGCTTTTAAACTACTTCCTGTCTGCTGGTCATTCCACAGGTGGTCCTTCTGGGAAAGTTTAATGGGCAGGGGCTGGGGCCAGACCATGAACTGCTGGTACGCTGTACCAAAGGCCAGGAGTATGTCAAGGTGATACAGAAGAGAATAACAACATGTAGCTACTGTAATATGTTTGAACAGTGTCAGTGTATTTTATGTGTGGCTCATTTCTCAACACTTTACAAACTCTCTGGAGCGACATCTCAAGTTGTTTGTTTGTTCCTTGTTGGACATTCTTGTGGTGTCAGCGGCATCTGGAAAATATGCCATCAGAATGATTTTAGCTACGTGAATGGAGCCACTGTTTTTCTCTGTGTGTCTGATCTCACACTGGTGATGAGTCAGACGCAAAACAGGATCAGCTGATGATTTGTTAAAAATGGTCGATCTAAAGGGACTGCATCTGAAGATGTCTTTCCTCACATATCATCATAGTCATTTCAACCACTGCAGGATAAATCATCACATATTCATATTCACCTTCACACACATTAACCCCGTATTGCCGTTTCAGGTCGTGCTCAGTGGAGGTAGGATGGTGGGGGCTGTACTGATTGGTGAAACAGACTTGGAGGAGACCTTTGAGAACCTGATCCTCAACCAGATGGATCTGACCCCATATGGAGAGGAGCTGCTCAACCCCAACATTGATATTGAAGACTACTTTGATTGACCATTAGGGAATGGGGGTTAAGGAGCATATTAAAACATTTAAAAAAAACAAATCATGCAAGGAAGCTAACATTAATGAAGAAATATGGATTTATGGAATTTGGGGTTATGTGCTAATGGGTTCTGTGTTTGTATGAGGTTTTTTTTTGATGAGAGGAGCGATCCTCTCGGTTCTTATCAATGCATTTGTATGTTTAAAAAGTGTATTTTTGCTTTAGAATAAATTATTTTCTAAACCAAACATACCAAATGAGCACTGAATTAGCACTGAGACTATTTTCATTTAGACATCAAGGTAAATTCATCATTCCATAAACTTAAATGAGACTGATATGAGACACTGACACCTTTTTTCTCAGAAGAATAGGGTGTGTTCAGGTGTACACGGTGGTTTAAAAAAAGAAAAACCTGTTGTTGCCTTAAGTTGTCTTAGTGGCACTTGATCAAATTTCAACCTAAACAGTAACTGCGGCTCCTCCTGTGCCTCAGCAGGCATTATAACAATACACATTATCAAGCTTTCACAATGCTGTCTTTTGTTCCTTGGATATAGTGCTCACTGGGATCTTGCTGCTTGAAAATCCAAGTTTGAAACGGCAAAGAAACATTAGAAGTAAAGTGGAAAGAGTAACGTTCACAAGGCGAATTTCAATTACTAAAAGATGCCAACCTCGCATTTCATCTTGCTGGCTTGACTGCAAATTTGTACACTTTTCATAGGTTAGTGTTTTTTGGGTCAGTGGTTAACCAGCAGGAACCTACCCACATTCATTTTATATGTTCCTATTGGCTAATAAGGGTTGATATGACAACCTTGTGCTCTCTGGGTATTGCAAAACAGGTGGAGAGCGCATGGAAGGCATTAATAACTATGTAATAAGCATGCAAGTATTGAGGCGATAGTGAGGATATGTTGCAGTTCTTTGCCCTAAATTACAAACGAGGTAATAACTCACAATGTCAATAAATGTGAATAAAAAGCACTTTTCCTGGAGAGGGAGATTAGGTCTCCCTGGGCCAGATGACTCCCTGTTCATCCACCTCAAATGGAGCTGCCTACTGGTAGCAGAAAATGACCCACTGAATGGGCTGGGCAGTTCTCAGGTGTTTTCCAGTGTGGGCGGAGAGCTGGGCATTGTTTACTAGGTAAATCAACATTGCCCATGGTGCCACCTATGAATCAAGATAAAAATCAGAGGCTGCTACAATAGAGGGTAGGACAATTGTTGCTCTGTGGTGTTTTATACATTATGTAACCAAGCAACAAGTCAGATCTACCTATCTAGAGATGTGTAAAACAGATCTCAAACTTTGTTGTAGCGAGAATGAAAAGGCATCATGGAGGACTCCAATGATATCAAGTACATTAATAAGGGCTAAGCCTCTGCTTTAAAGGATCTCATGGCCTTTTTTTAATCAGTTGTGAAATATTTCTTATTCGCAGGTTTTGCAAATTGCAGTTGCAATACTCGTGGTGTTTTTGTGATGTGAGCACAGGCTTTTTCTCATATGCTCCTACTACACTCATAAAACTGGGGACTCGTGTAAGCCATGCAGTGACGCAGTAAATAAAATGGTATCCTTGACTCGATTATTATGAGAAACGGGAACAGAAATACATTTTGTGTTCATATAAAGCATAAACTTTCCCCTTTTTTCCATAACAACTAACATGCCAGGTATGTGTGTGTGAGACTAGAGAGGCGGATTAACTTGAGTTCAGATGGATTTACCCTCTCCATGTCAGACTACTGGCCTCCGCTGCTCTGACATTTAAAACGCTCAGACCTGACACAAAGCTTATTTCATTCAAGCAGATTACGGATGTGACGTTGCAGCCTGGTGATTGACGTCTGCCATCACTGGGCGCTTGTGTGTGTTCCCTGAGAGCCACCGGCTGATATAACCATTGAGAAATTTCAGTCAAGTCATCATTTGTAGTCGCATTTATATTATAATTTCGCGTGTTTTGTTTGTTTTTTTGGTCACGTTGAAGGTTACCATTATTTTAGAAATTATTTTACGCATGACGACATTTTTTATGGCTTAAGCACCGCCCGCGGCACGCGCTGATAATTTGAGCACGCGCTTCCCGTGAGTCATTCAGCTACCAGCATGCACCGGGAGAGCATTTTTTTCGGGTGGGTGGGATTTTTTGAGAGGCGTTGCCGCACACTGAGTACTCAAGGATTATATACCCCATCGTCAGTCACACCTATTCATAGATTGCGCATTCTGCCGCTGCGAACAGTACGAGTTATCTCCAGAGTTCAACAAATTCCAAGAAATAAAGGTTCAACCATGGCCAACTACATTCACGTACCCGACGAGGCTCCCGCTGTGCCCAAAATAGATGTGACAGTTGACGAGAGCGACTACAGATCCGGTGCACTGAAGCTCATCAAGGAGCTAAGACCGAACTGGAAGCCGTCCGAGGTCAAAGTGAAGGTGCCGTTTATTTTATTTTAAACCTTTTTTCTGTTGCTCTGCTTTTGTACGACACGTCTCCGCAGTCTAACTAGCTTGTATATGTCTTTATTCGTTTGCTAAAGTTGTATAAAATCGCCAGAAAGTTACGTTAGCTAGCAACGTGTGCCCATATTAAAAATCTCCACTTAGCTCATATTTAACGTTCAGCTCTTGAGAGAGTGACGTCGCGCGATACCAGCCATTATAATAATACGGCGGGCAGATAAAACCCGATTAAGTGTGTAAATATGCCATAAAAAGCTGCTGAGACCCACAGACAGATGGTAATGTTAGATAATTTCCTCGCCATAAGTCCAGCCCGGGAGATACTGCGGTATTTTTCCCTCGTTAAGGGTTAATATTTTGCTAATAGCATCTGCGTCAGCGCAGATCACGATCGAACAGCGCAAGCCACATCGCCGCTTTTGGCGCTAGCCTGCGAACCCGATCATTTGCATCGCTGTAGCAGCGACACTGTATTCAAGTTGCACGCATGCTGACTGCAATGTAGGACACGAACAGTTTGAGAGGTAATGAATGATCAAAGCAGCTGTGTAGCTCGGAGGTGGTTTTACAGACAGACAGATGAATAGGTGTGCCGATGGAGAAGAGGCATGCCATTCATCTTGGCCCGAAGTCCGCATCATGTGTGCCCTTTAACTTTAAGTTTCTGGAATTTATGAGATTGACGGGGTTGATACATGACTCTGTGTTAGGTATAGGCCACAGATTAATGGGAGTCTCCTGTCTATTCTTGTAAACTTCTGGAAGAAACGCCAATGACTCATGGAGCATGCGCACTAATCCGCGCGTTTACCTTCTGCATAAGGTGCTTAATCTAGTTTTTAAATATAGAAAAGAGAAACACTGTCTCCTAGCATTACAAAATTCAAGAAAAGCAGGACATTATAGCCTGGACAGACACCCCCAGAGTGACTTATTTTCCTTTCCACTAACAGACTGGTGGGTGTGGCTCCACTTTGTGAAGTCAATGAGGATGGGAGCTGGTCACATGCTCCACCACCCTTGTCTATATTCATCAATGAGAGTAAAGTGGGAACTCAGCAAATGCCTGTCATTGCTTCCTCCTGCAAAATAAAATTCCGGACAGTCCTGTCGTTCTCGGCCAATCCCTTATAGAGTCAACAATTAGGGCTGGTATGTTGTTCCCCTCCCCACCTCTCAGTTCAGCTTAAATCAAACCAGACAAGCCCTAATTTCTCATGGCTACATTCATTCCTCCTCTCTTTTGTGTGGTTTGCCGGATCCCGACTCCTCTCAGAACTTATGTAATCCTCAAAACAATGTGGGTTTTTCAGGAACCACATTTAAATAGTATAATGTGGAGGATGGTAATATTGATGTCATCCTGGATTCACCTGTTTTCCACTCTTTCTTCTGTTTGTCTCTGCAGTTTTTCACAGACGGAATAACCAATAAGCTGCTGGGCTGCTATGTGGGTGCAGTTATGCAGGATGTGGTCCTGGTCCGTATTTATGGCAACAAAACTGAACTGTTGGTTGATCGAGAAAATGAGGTGAAAAGTTTCAGGGTACTGCACACACACCGTTGTGCCCCACGCCTATATTGTACCTTCAACAATGGCCTGTGTTATGAATTTCTGCAAGGAGCTGCCCTGGAGCCAGAGCACATTCGCAGCCAGCCTGTTTTCAGGTAAAGAAAAAAGTTGCACAAATAGTCTTTAGGGGTGTTTACACAGAGTCATCTGACTTTTAGGGTTTGGTTTGTTACCTGTCAGTGCTTGCTGCCCTAAGGCGAGGTGTACAGGTTTGACAGAAACACACACACACACACACACACTCTAAAATTCACTCATACATTTAAGTGAATGATACTGCATTTCTGAAAATGGATGATCAGATTTGAAGAGCCGGTTCTGGTTCTTTGTTACGTGTAGGATTATTTCAGATTTTATGATAGATATGATAGAAGAAAACAGTTAAAATGTTATTTTATACCTAAGAGTATTCTAATAAAAGTCTGTTTCTTATGTTGTTTCCCTATTGTTTCTTGTTGAAATATTTCCTTTTTTCACATTTTGCTACTCTAATTCAAATCTTCATCTACTTTGCAGGCTCATTGCCAGGCAGCTGGCCAAATACCATGCCATCCATGCCCACAATGGCTGGGTGCCACAGTCTGATCTGTGGCTGAAGATGGGCAAGTATTTTGCTCTTATCCCCAAGTACTTAAAGGACCCTGAGCAGAATGCCAGGTGAGGCCCCTTTGAGGCAAATAATAACCGATATTCTGACTGATAATGTAAACTGGGATTATAAAGTATATTATGGGACAATATAGATAGAGATAGATAGATAGATAGATAGATAGATAGATAGATAGATACTTTATTAATCCTGAGGGAAATTTAGGTGTCCAGCAGCAGTGTAAAATTGTAAAATTGTGAAAACACTTGCATGTATAAAAAACTTCAGAAAATGGAGAAATGAAATAAAGTAAAAATAGACATAAAATTAAATAAAATAAGGTGGATTAGGGTAAAGGAAATTAAGAGTATATAAACATACATACATATACACATACCTATACACATACACATACTTATAAATATGCGTATATACATATACATCTACATATATATCTATATCTATCTATCTATCTATCTATATATATATATATACACACACACACACACACACACGCTCACAAACATATGGTGGGGTTATGGTGAATGTTTGGTGGTGTCCATCATAAGCACAGTCCAGGACAGTCCTCACTGGGAGGAGTTGAAGAGCCTTCCTCAGCCTGTCAGTGGAGCAGGTCAGAGACAGCATCCTGCCACTAAATGTGCTCCTCTGCCTGGTGATGATGTCATGCAGAGGGTGATGGACATTGTCCAGGATGTGCAGAAGCTTGCTGAGGGTCCTTTTCTTTGCCACAGATGTAAGAGAGTCCAGCTCTGCACCCACTACAGAGCTGGCCCTCCTCACCAGTTTGTCCAGCCATGAAGCGTCCCTCTTCTTAATGCTTCCTCCCCAGCACACCACAGTATAGAAGAGGACACTGGCAATGACAGTCTGATAGAACATCTGCAGCAGCTTCTGGCAGAGGTTAAATGACCTCAGCCTTCTCAGGAAGTAGAGCCGACTCTGTGCCTTCCTGTAGAGTGCTTCTGTGTTAGCTGACCAGTCCAGTTTATTGTCTGTTTGTACTCCCAAGTACCTGTATGTCTCCACACGGGCCCCCTCTATGGACACAGGCTGCAGGGGGGGCACTGACCTCCGAAAGTCCACCACCATCTCCTTGGTCTTGGAGGTGTTGATGAGCAGGTGGTTGGACTTGCACCATGCCACAAAGTCCACAACCAGGTTCCTGTACTCCTCCTCCCTACCATCCTTTATACAACCCACAATGGCCGTGTCATCAGAAAAGTTCTGCATGTGACACAGCTCTGAGTTGTATCTGAAGTCCGAGGTGTACAGGGTGAATAGGACAGGAGAGAGCACTGTCCCCTGTGGTGCTCCTGTGCTGCTGACCACCGTCCCAGATGTGCAGTCCCTCAGACGCACGTACTGGGGTTTCTCTGTGAGATAGTCGGTAATCTAGTTGACATGTTCTTGACGAGTCTACACCCATCTCTGTCAGTTTGTCCCTCAGTAGCAGGGGCTGGATGGTGTTAAAGGTGCTAGAGAAATCAAAAAACATGATCCTCACAGCACCACTGGCCCTGTCCAGGTGGGAGAGACATCGGTGGTGCATGTAGAGGATGGCATCCTCCACTCCCACCTTATCCTGGGGTTGAAGGTGGTGTAGCAGCAGCCGCTCCATTGTTTTAATGATGTGGGACGTCAGAGCGACCGGTCTGAAGTCATTCAGGTCCCTGGGGTGAGGCTTCTTGGGGACAGGGGCGAGGCAGGATGTCTTCCACAATGTCGGGACTGTCCCCAGTCGCATACTAAGGTTGAAGAGATACTGGAGGGGCTCCCCCAGCTTGGTAGCACAGGCCCTGAGAAGTCTAGGACATACTCCATCTGGACCGGCAGCCTTGCTGGGACGTAGTTTCTTCAGCTGTCTGCTGACCTGAGCTGCTGTGAAGTAGGTAGGGGGGAGGGTGGTGTTATCTGTCTCATCAGAGGATGGGTTAAGTGAAACGTTGCGGTGGGGGTTGTGGAGGTGGGGGTAGTGGAATGGCCTGCTACAGTGACAGTGGTGACTGGTGGGGGAGGTGGAAAGGGGGTGTTAGAAGGAGGAGAGTGGGTGACATGACTGGCCACGGTAGCAGCAGGGGGGGAGCCAGGCGGTCAAACCTGTTGAAGAAGTCGTTAAGCTGGTTCGCATGCTTCAGGTCCCCCTCCACAGGACTTACCCCCCTTTGTGCCACAGCCTGTGATGGTCCTCATGCCATCCCAGACCTCCTTCATGCTGCTCTCTTGCAGCTTCTGCTCCACCTTCCTTCTGTAATCCTCCTTAGCGTCCTTTAGGTGGACCTTGAGTTCCCTCTGCACGCGCTTCAGCTCCTCCTGGTCACCATCCCTAAAGGCCCTCTTTTTTTCTATTAAGGAGGTCCTTTATGCTGCTGGTAATCCAGGGCTTGCTGTTAGCAAAGCAACGTACAGTTCTGGTAGGAACAACAACATCCATACAGAAGTTGATGTAGTCAGTAGTGCAGTTAGTGACCCCCTCTAAGTCCTCACTGCTTGAGTCCTGCAGCACACCCCAGTCAGTGGTCTGAAAGCAGTCCCTCAGTGCTACCTCAGCTGCAGGAGATCACTTCCTAAAGGTGCGTGTGGTGGTGGGTTGCCTCACTACCTTTGGTTTGTAGTGAGGCTGGAGCAGGATCAAGTTGTGGTCTGATTTCCCCAGAGGTGGCAGGGGGATGGCCCTGTATGCATCCTCAGCATTAGCATACAGGAGGTCGATGGTCCTGATCCCCCTGGTGGGACAATCCACATACTGGACAAATGCAGACAGTGTAGTGTCCAATGAGACATGATTGAAGTCTCCAGTTATCAGAATGAAGGCTTCGGTATGCAGCGTCTGCAGTCTCGCGATCGTCGAGTGGATGACGTCACATGCTGCCTCCGCGTCCGCATGAGGGGGGGTGTAAACACACACCGCGATGGCGTGTGAAAACTCTCTGGGCATGTAATAAGGCCAGAGAGGCCAAAAGTTCAATGTCTGGACGGCAGATTGTAACTTTCACCGTCATCTGCACCATCTGATGTTAATAAACAGTGCGAGTCCCCCACCTTTGCGCTTCTCGCTCGCCTTCGCGTCTCTGTCCGCTCTGACCGTGGTGAAGCCGGGTAGATCCACGTTAACATCTGGGATGCCGGCAGTGAGCCATGTGTCTGTGAGGCACAGCGGACTGCACTCCC
Organism: Datnioides undecimradiatus; assembly: GCA_008933995.1. Classification (NCBI taxonomy): domain Eukaryota; kingdom Metazoa; phylum Chordata; class Actinopteri; order Lobotiformes; family Datnioididae; genus Datnioides; species Datnioides undecimradiatus. The sequence continues at coordinate 4,092,525 of WARS01000023.1, read as the reverse complement.
TGTAGGTCCTCACGTTTCTCACCAGTGCAGCCAGCTCGTCCATCTTATTGACCAGTGAGTTTACGTTCCCCATCACAACCGACGGAACAGCGGGCTTGTACTTCATCCGCTTTACCGCACGTCTTGCCTTTATCAAAGCGCCGGCGCTGCAGCCTCTGTGCGAGCGCCTCAGCTCCTGTGGTAAGTGAGGAGCGTCCCCAGCACTGGCCATTGTCCTGAGTGCAAACAGCTGGTCCCTCGAATAAACGAGCCCACAGCCGTCTTTCCGCCGTGAAAAAGTATCCATAGGATAAAGTATACAAAGCACTACACACGTGTAATGAGGGCGAGAAACAAAGTAATAACAAAGCAAAAGTAATAACAAACGTGCGGAGTGCTACTGGATGGCTGCCACTCACGTCGGCGCCGTTGTTATGAATCCAATATGATCACAATATAGTCATATTAAGTCATAGCCAAGTCATCCTGCTCTCTATTTAACTAGATATGACGATAACGAAACCCCTTTAACCCTTAAACACCGAACGTGTCGCCGGCGACACGTTTGCGCAAGCGTGCTTTGGATTACAGTAATTACGTCATGGTTTGTGCTATCGGAAAAAATTAAACGGTTTCTGAAAGCTGAGATGTTGCGCTTTACAGCCAAAATGGAGTTATTACGGTAATTTCACTTGCAAATGTCCCAGAAGCCCGCGAAGCAGCCGCTTCGTTCCCACTACACACAGCAGTGGAGAAAGTTTCCATTTTATGGTCTGTTTACTCACATTATGAGACACAGACTCTAGAATTTTACTGGAAATAGTTTTATACTCTTCAAATTTCAAATATAACATACAAAATCTGCAAATATAATTACAGTGTTGTTTGTTCACTAAAACTCTAAAATCCAATTCTGTTTTTGTCTTTTTCAACTGTCATCACACTCTTCTAACATGCAGCTAATAGTATACAACAGCCAGGTATTGAAAGTTCCAGGTAAAATGGACAAAAGCACTTACAGGACAGGCTCAGGTGTTAAAGTGTTAATGAAGGTATATGATAAATACGTTGTTTTAAACCTTTATAAGAAGACTTATTTGTGAAAATGGGGTCCTGTTGTACGTTGTTGAATTCTATGGCTTTGCTTCTTAAAGTGTTTTTGTCCTCTGTTATCCCCACGTTGAAGTCACAAATGACCAAAAACAAAACCCTGTGTGCAATTGCACAACACAAGAATATTTGTTTTCAGTCAGTTTCACTTGTACATGTCTCGTGTATCTTTGGAGGAAGTCTTACCTGGAATTCCTTTCATAATCTCAGCAGGCATGACTTCATTTTTACAACCATGTACTTCCTTAGCGATAACACAACAGAGTGAATGGTTTCTCTCAGAGACATAAAAGAGGAGCACACTAACAGCAAAAACATTAACATTGTCAGGCTGTTGCATTACACTTTCATTATTAATCAATTAGTACTTTGACTTCTTTTTTTAAAGTATCAATCTTGATGAAGCTGAAAGCATAAGACACATATTATCTGACTATTATATCTTCAGCTAAATGTGAAGGCTGCATTTGTTTCCCTCTGTCCAGTTGGTGTCGGTGGCAACACACAAGAATTCAGGTGTGCTCCATCACAACAAACTGGGTTATGATTAACCTTCTGCAGTAACATGCTTCAGGCACTCTGGCACCATTATGTCTTGATTGTTTGAAAATTGCGTTGGCAACAACAACTACCTTCATATGAGTTGGCACCCAAAATGAATCCACAACAAACACTGACTTTGCAGGCTGTTGATGTCCATGGAGGTCACCTAAGTATTAATGTGGTTAGTGAACCTCTGGTGAAGACCTCTTTTCAAGGTCTTTGAACCACACGTTTGACCAATCAAACTATTCTGGCCTTTAACTTGGTTGCGGTCTTTTGAACCACAACCAAGTTAAAGGTAAGTTAAAGTACCATCAGAACGATCAGTGTTCATTGTATTAATGCTCTCAAACATAGAATCGTTAGCTTAGCACAGCCTGACAAATTAACTAAACAAACCAATTGAAGGTAGGGTATTTTTCATGTCTTAGTCCCCCTTTTTTTTTTTTTTTTTTTTTTTTTTTAATAAACACATTTTCTAGGAAACAGAAATGGACCAAAAATCCTTGATAGAGTAATCCTGTATGTAGGTACCTCTATTAGTGTTTTGGTGAAATTACCTCAACAGTAGAACCAAATCAAGCGGGCAGGATTTGTGGCTGTAAATAAGCTGTAGAGAGAACTCAATACAAAGTCACAACATTTCTCTTAACCTTTTCTAAGTCTTTTATTTAATGATCATTGCTTTCAGATATGCCCAGTGCTCAAATTAGGTTTTTGTGGGACACAGCTGGTGTTGTCACGCTAGGCATCGCTGACAAGTGTTTTGTATTTCCAGTTAAATTGACCTATTAAATTGCATAAATAAGAGCCAGATCATGTGGTTTCTTTGTTGCTGACTCGTTTTTGTTGCTGTTGCTCAATCCTGAATTAACTTTCACTAATTTTAACACAAACTGTTTTGCGCAATGCCTGTCTGTACAACTGGAATACATTATTCCCTCTCTTCCCTTCTCATGCTTCTTATTTTCTGTTCCTGTTTCACCTCCTGTCAGGTTCCCCCATACTGACTTCACCTCCTCCTGCCCAGCTATTATTACTTTTAACTCTCCTGCATCTGTCAGTACTGCGCACTCACCCTCTTTGACTGTCTGCCCCCTCCAGGTTGAGCATGGAGGTGCCCAGCCCACGGTGCCTCAGAGAAGAGCTGGTGTGGCTCCAGCAGAGCTTGTCGGTGCTGGGCTCCCCCGTAGTTCTCTGCCACAACGACCTGCTCTGCAAAAACATCATCTATAACCAGGAGGCAGGTGAGTATAAACTGCACAAGTGCAGTCATAGACATTACTGTGTGACTGAATCGTGTTGTAGTGTGAACTGCATTGGTCCCTGTGCCCAGGTAGGATTGCATTAACTGCACTTGGTCAACGCTAGTCACATGCTTCACTCATTGTCAGTGTTTGCGTTCGGCTGCAGGCAAAGAACTAGAACGGTCAGAAAAGACAACATAAATTAAAGTGTTGTGTTGATTGATGGAGTGTTATCTGCCTCCAGTAAATTTGGCAGTTATATATTGAATATATCTCTTCCACATTTTAGTTTCTCATTGGTTTGTTGAGAGGTGCAAAGTGAAGCAGTTTCTTATTTGGATTTCATTCCTTCTCCCTAAATTTTCTGTCTGATCTGTCATTCTAATTCTGTGATGAAAACAGAGATCGTAAAGCACTGCTAGCAGCCTGCGCAAACAATGCCATTTCATCATACCACATACAAGTCTGAGTTTATGTATCAGTTTTAATGACAACACGTGTCTTTGGTGCTTTAGCAATTTTGCTGTTTTGGTTTTTAAACAGTAAAAAAGTCAAACGACCTGCCCTCAGGAAAACCATTAGCTTACTTTTGCACTGAGCAACTTTACCGATCCAGTCAATGGGACTGTACCATTGTCTTTGTAGCAGAGGAATGGCGGGGTAAACTGGTGAGAATGAATAAGACATGGGGGAGGGGGGACAAAGTCCTTTTTTTTTTTTTTTTTAAAATTATGTATGTGGGAGGTGGGTTTTTTTTTTAAGAGCTGTCAGCCTCCTCGCCCGTTTGCGACGGGGGGCGGGGGCCCTTCTCACAGCTCCTTGTGTCTAGCCTTTCTCCCTTAGGAATGACAGCCGAGGCTGTGGCTGCCCTGCGCCACCCTGCCCTGGGGAGGCAATGGAGAGAGACAAACCTCACGCACAGTCGGCTCTGAGGGCCCTAGTCTGCTCACTGCTCAGGCTAATCGGGAAGAGTTCATGGCAGCAGTAGGAGCCGCATACCTACTTATTACCCTCCAATGCTACTTGCCCACCAGTTGTCTTACAGTCACTAGGCTACTCAGCATCATGTTTTTTACTCACACTGATGTTTTTTTATGGATTGCACTTGCTGGAAGCTGCAACACTACTTTCCGTCACTGCTCCTTACCCCACAATTTTCACATAATAGCATTAGTATTGATCACTGATAGGACCATGTTAGTAAACAGTTACATCTGCTGATATTCTGTCTTGTCTTGAATCCAACAAATCCTGTGAAAAAACAAAACCAGCTTGAAATTTATTTCACAAACAAGTATGGCCCTGTGTTGCCAAACCCCTTCATTTAGCTTCTTCCTTCATTGTTGTCCACTATCAAAAAACACAACAGTGAGCCTCACTGACATGTTCAGTTGCACCTCAGTCAACAGTGTAGTTTATTTTGAGTGTATACCACACACACCATCAGGCTGCTACAAATACTTCACCCAATGTATTAATGTAATATATTATTATTTATATTACTGGCATCGTGTTATACGCTATTATCCACAGCTGAAGACGGTCCTCAATAAATTAACTATTGCAGTAACCACTGAGCCATTTAAGAAAGAAATTAAAATATTTCTGACCACACCCTTTTTTCTAAAGATGTCCCCTCAGAAGGAATGAATGGGCGAGGTAGCCTCATGTGTCATTGCCTTTGGTCTTTTCTTGGGATTTGTTCATTTTAACAAGAACACAGAAGATCATCAGCTTTATTCTTTAAAGCTGAAACATGCTTCTGCCAGAATGTGGGGGAAGTGCCTTCACCACACAGTAAAGCATTTTTTTGTTTAACTGTCGCTCACAGAGAGCTCGACGTGCACACATTTGAATCTGCTTGTCAGTGCTCAATGGTTTATTGAAATTAGGTCATCAGACCAGTGTCAAATTCCAGTAACTTTTTGTACATTCAGTTGTGACACAGTTGTCCTGAGTGCACATACTGATATTAAGTATAGGTCTCTTGTACAGACATGTTAAAGTCTGCATGCAGCAGCTTTGCAGAACTGCAGAATCATGTTTTATGCTTTGATAGATACGGCTGAGATTATCAGTGCTTCTCTTTGCAAGCATTATTGATTAAAAGCCAGAATAGAAAGGAATCTTTTTCTTATACCAGTGCCTTTAGTGTCATCACACATATGTTAACAATAGAAACACAACAAGACCACACCTACATCATAAAAGTCCAGGAATTTCAGCCTAAGTCCATAATTCTTACTTTTTTGACCACACCCACTTTAGCTGGTTAAACCATCACTGAAGTAAATGTACAGCCTTTTTATTCAATCGACAAACAGTAGATGCAAAACGAGACTAAACAGCTACCACACTGCTTCCTGTCAGTTCGTTTCTGTTGTTGTATTTTAAAACCACTCGTCTGGCCAATGCTAAAGCAGACATGCCACCACTTCCTGTATTGATAATGACATAAACAGAGGTGGTGGCAGACTGTCAGTCAGTTTTACAAAGAATCTTAAAGAAAATTATATTCCCAGAAAGCGCTGTATTAGATTCCTTATCTCTCTTTGTCTCTCTTTAGTTTGTCTCTCAGCCTCTAACACAGGCTGCTTTAGATCGTCTGCCCCAAGACTCAGATGTTCTCAAAGAAAAACAAATGTGCACACTTTTTACTTGGTCCCACAGGGCCACAAGTTCTGCAGCTCAGCAGCCAACAGGAAACCTCTCAAAGATTCTGTCATTTGCAGAAGCTGCAGGGGTGTCACGCTATTGGGTTGACAGCAGACCAATGGGAAGGGAGCATTGGAGGGGAGTGTTGCGAGAAGGGGAAGTGAGGTTGCATGTGTGAGGGGTGTGAGGGGTGGGAGGGGAGAAAAGGAATGGGAATTTGGCAGCAGGTCCTGATGTTTCGACACTGTGCGTGGGAGCAGGAATGGATAAAAGACCAAATATATCAGTGAGAGAGTGAGCATGTGTGAAAGATGTGTTTGCCCCAACCTTTTCATCTGCTGCACAGGGGGGGCTATAGCCACTGCCTGGAGGTGTTCAGTTGTGTCCCGCTAGGACCTACACGTCGGCTGGTAACCCACCTCAAAGTGTCTTTCTCTGTAGTCCAGCACCACCTCAAAGACTAATGTTCTACATGTTAGGGCAAAGAAATTATGCCAAGGCCAAAAACAAACCAAGAGATTTAAGAGGAGAGACATTTAATGACAGTTTTATAAAACAATGTCTCTGTAATGACGGGCTTGTAAGTAAGGGTTTGTATTTTGAGACCAAGCACTTCATGACTGAATGCTTTCCCCCTTTGTTAATTGTTAATGCAGACAGTTCTTATCATCCGTCATACAGCAACACATTCTTTGAGCCTTCCCCTCCCTGTTCTGACAGATTCAAAGTCACAAGTCACCATCAGCTGTGATCTCCTTCCATATTTCATTGACAGTACTTTTTTACTCAAGTGTGAAGAAGAATGTAGTTTAAAACTTGAGCAGGCAGGCTAGAACAATCCAAGGGTTAACTCCAAGGTCCTAATAAACCTCACAAGACAAATTGTTAAAAATAGGTGTGTTGAGAAGCTGCAGTGTGTTTCTAAGAACTATAATTCCAGTTGGCTCCCAGCAAAAACAGTTCTGAGGGCACGTATCAAACGGTGTGTTGCTGTACATTTGCTTTGGCAGCTCACTGTGCTTTTCTCCACACCACTTCAGTGTCTTTGTATTTTGCCATCTTCCTCTCTTTGTCCCTCTGCTTTCTTTGCCACCTTTCTCTTTTTTTTTTCTCTAGCTCCCATTTCTTCAAAACATAACTTTGACTTGTCCGGTTTTCCTTTTCATTCTGTGCATGTATCCAAAACAAACATTGTCTTACAAGCCAGATGTACTTTTTTTTTTTTTTTTTTTTTTGTCCATCTAGATCTTTGTACATGTTCCATGTTTTGCATCAGAATTTGCACATTTTCATCTGTGCTAATGCATCCCAGCTGCATATTTTGCGGTCTTGTGGAAAAAAAAAAAAGATAACCCAGTTACTGGGGACATCTAATCTGTTAAGTAAAACATCACTGCCACCATGAACATGTGTGACCTATCTATATCTATATTCTCTTTTAGATTATTTCCCATGTAGTTCTTACCCGATAAGAAGATGACATAAAAGCATAAACTTTGCCATATTTACTTTACTAAAGCTTCCATTCTGTTTATATGTAGACTCTGACTTCCTAAAGTCTTAACAGCATGAATGTGTTCTTCCGCAGCCACACTTCAGTGCATGTGTAGGAAGTGCGTGTCAGCAGTTAATTTTAAAACGAATACCCCTGTGGTTGAAACTTGCCGTACTTAGCTCCTTTTTATTTTCTGTGCTGAAGTCTCCCTCTACAGTCTTGCTTTCCTCTAAATGCAAGCTCTTACTCCCTGCCCCGCAATCGGCAAACTAGCCCGCCAGTCCAGACAGACAGGAAGAAAGTTTTAAGAGTATGAACAGGAAAAGCTTTGACATTCTGAGTAATCAAAGGGAAAAGACAACATCATCATTTTATCCCTGCTTCCTGTGTCTCTGTCTAAACAATGGTGCTTCTCTTTCCAGGCAATGTAAAGTTCATTGACTACGAGTATGCTGGGTACAATTACCAAGCCTACGACATTGGGAACCATTTCAATGAATTTGCTGGTAAGTAGAACTTGCGCCACTTGTTTTGTATACAACATACGAAGTGCTCACCGAATTACAAGTGTTTTAAACTCGCGTGTTTATATGTGACAGGCCTGAATGAGGTGGATTACAGTCACTACCCAGATCGGGCCTTTCAGCTGCAGTGGCTCCGCTCTTACCTGGAGGCCTACAAGGAGCACAAAGGCCAGGGCAGTGAAGTGACTGATGAAGAGGTGGAGGTTCTTTATGTCCAGGTCAACCGGTTTGCCTTGGTAAGTGAGACATGATTGATTATAGAAGTGCACATCTGCACCTGGATAATTTTTCTGGTTCAAGTTTTAAAGTTTGAGTTTGGAAGACCAAGACAGTTTCTGATTGGCAGATAGAAGGTAGTTCTCTGAATACATATAGGCCTATATTTCTAATATGGCTGTATGACATAATAAAATACAGTTGTGTATTTTTGCTAATCTGGTCAACAGTAGCCACTTATGATTGGAGGAAGAAAATGAAGATAAACATTAAGATTGTAATCTACTAACTGCTTGTGGTGGGTTGTGTTTGTGGAAACACTCATTGATGGGCCATGAGGGTTGGTGAAACAAAGAATCTAAGTTATATTAGCCTTGACATAAATTGTTCAGTCAGGGACAAATATTGCTCTTTTCTGTCTCAGCTGTTCTTTCTCTAGCGGCTGCACATATCCTTTTCCAATAACAGTCAAAAGGAACAAATAGAAATTGAACATTTGTAGAGTACGGTAAGCGTCCTGGGGGCTCATTCTCAATTTTCCAGGCCTGCTGCCAGGTGTTGGGTCAGCAAACATGGATTATTGCATGATGTGGGTTAAACAACGTACGGAGTGATGTTTACTGTAAAAACCTGTGCTACCTGCTCTTGGTCTTAATGAAAGATGGTTTGCGATGGTTGTGCTTGCTGATGCAGCCGTCATATAGGAGGCACTCATAATGACAACCAGTACGCCTTGCGAGGCCTGGCGCTCTCCCCTGAGCCACATTGTTTACTGTCAAGAGGAAAAGAGGGCAGTGTGGAGGATGGGCAAGTGAAGCAATTGTATTTCTGTGTCAGCTATTTGGTGTTGTTGCCATAGGGCTTCTGCTGGCTCTGTATATGCTTGAGTGAGCTGTGTTGGGTAATTAGAAACGACATTTACTTTTAGAGAGAGAGTACATGCTAATCCTTTGTGTTCTCCTCCGTGTCTAGGCATCACATTTCTTCTGGGGTCTCTGGGCGATGATTCAGGCCAAGTTCTCCACCATTGACTTTGACTTCTTAGGGTATGTATAAACCTATAAACACACTTTTATCATTAGGTATGTTATCTTGCTTCTGGAGGTACTTAATCATATGTTTTAGAACAAAATGCAGAGCATCCAGTCTGATATTATTTGTGTGATCTCTATGCACAGTGTGTTTTTAAAACAGTCTGATATTTTTGCACCAGTCTCCGCCTGGCTAAAGTGTCATGTACATTTTTATCTTATTGCTGACTCTGTGTATGTCTCGACTCTCAGATATGCAGTCCTGCGCTTCAACCAGTATTTCAAGATGAAACCAGAGGTGGCTGCACTGAACTTACCAGAATAAGAGCCCCCATCCCCTCATCTTCTCCTCCTCCTACCCTTGCTCCCTTCCAACCTGCTCTGCGTCTCATATGACCAGTGCAGAGCACCATCTCGGGATCTACGTAGGGAAGAGCCAGACTGAGAGTCTGTCCTGTTCCCGTGCCTACAGGGTCCCTTTTACACGTCCTTCTCTCCATAGACTGAATAGACCACAAACTATGTCCATCATCTGCTGTCACACCTTCTGTTAGCCAGGATGCACCCCAGCCTTGGGCTTGTGTGACCTACTATAGTGTTAAGCCCACTAACTGAACATATTGTGGTCATTTCAGTTATTCTAGTATCAGTTAGGGCACTATCATGATATCAGCGTGTTGTATTTGTAAGCAGCTTTTCTTACTGCTTGAATCTCTTTAAATACATTGTAGGTGTACCTCCTTCCCAACCAATACTTAGTAACCATCTACATGACAGACAGGTGGCCCTAAACTCTAATCAGATTGCCTGGAGACACCTTCCTCATATGCACATTCTTCTGGGGGGGGGGGCTAGCCCAGCTAAAGACCAAATTTATAATGACATGATAGCAATACAAAGCCTGTTTTTGTTTGGGGAAATGAAAGAGAAAAAAACAAAAAAAAAGAAATGCCAACATGGAAAGGCCAGTGCTGTCCCTTAATCCCATGTGATACTAGCCACAACACGCAAAAACCCCTTATGGCCTGCCTTGTGACTCTTGTTTTTTGCCCCTTTTTTCCCCTAACATAATGTGCATGGTTGGTGCACCAGAATAGCCATGTAATCATTGTCTCTTCATAGTTTGGTGAGGGTTTGTGTGTTTTTTGGCTTTCTGGACTGAGCGTAGAAGCATGGACTTGTAGGAGAGCTTCTTGTGTTTACATCTTAACCTCTCCCTTGAGCTAAATAGTTGAACACTGAGCAGTCTTTTAACATTAAGGGAGATTTTCACTGTTAATATACATTTTGGGTTTGTTTGGTATTTTTATTTTATAGTTGTTTTTTGTCCAAATCTTAACTTAACTGGGGACAAGTTTGCATCTCACTGTAATTTGAACATTCCATGTTCATAATGGTAGACAGGAAATCTGGTTGTAGTTCACGCAGTAAGTCAGCATGGTCAGGGACTTGATTCACTGTGACATGACTGTAAGACATGCTGTACAAAATGAGACCAAACAATCATATTGTCCGCTTCATGTAAGGGTAAAGTTTGGGAATCATCATATAATAGTATGAAACACTGCTGCTTAGTCCCAATGAATAAGGACTGACCATTTTATACACTTATAGACCAGTCTCCATTGACATAATATGAAGATAAGTGTGACGTGGCCTTGCTTACTGTAAGATTGCTGAGCCACTGTTGGCAGTCATCATTTTAAGCGCCAATGTTGAAATGAAGGTCTGTAGAAAAGTTGGATTTAGGCAAAAAAGAAAGTGGAGTGGGTTGTGTCAAGGTAGACGTGTTTAGTTTTAAAAAAAGAAACCTTATGGAAGTCAATTGTTAGTGGGACCTGAGGAGCAAGAGCACCATCTGCTGGAGAAAAAACAATGGCTGCTGTCAGTAACCGTTCTTGATATTCACCATTGACCTTCATGTGAAACTTAAGTGTTTTTAAAATGAGCTTAAGGAAGCCCTTTAAAAACTAAAACAAGTTACTTTTTTGGTTACTTTAACAAGCCTACACCAAAGTGCTGACATTTGTTTTTTTGCTTGTACATAATGCACACTGTATCATTTTCCATGTAGCACAGAGATCATTAGAATGACAGTTCTATAGAATTTTTATACTATATTTAAGTGGAAATGCTGGGGTCTTTGAGAGTGTGTGTCAATGTTTGCTGATGCAGCAACAGATGACTCTTGGGCAAGTAGCATATCTGATAAGAGGAGCACTTTCGTTTTAGCTTCCTGAGCAAGTTAAACAGAAATCGCATGTATAATGTGGTAAAACAGGTTTTCTTGTTTACTCCAAAACCGTTTGCCCAGGTGGTCTCTGTTGTAGCAAGTTTGCAAATCTTCTGAATCTCTGAAGAGACCATTATTGACGAAACTGGATAGTGCACTCATGTTATCGCTCCCGTAGAAGTTAAGGAGTAGATATTGAAGTGTTTGTATGCCTGTGAGCCTGTGAAAACATACTTTATACTCAGTTTTGAAGGTTAGGCTTATGTGAAAATCTTCCACAAAAGTGTATTTAAAAGTAAACTGGATTTGGTTACAGGTTTGTTGTGTTGGGGGAACATTCTAATGGTCTGTGAAAGATTGTTTTTTGGCTGGTTCACTGTTAGACCACGTTTACACGCATACATTAATGCAGTTTGTCCAATTCAACTGCCATGTTATCTGAATTTTCAAAATGTTAAATTGTACTGCTGAAATATATCCTACAGGCTTTATTTCCCCATCAATCTGAAACTGTACATCATATATTTAACAATGTAAAAAGTCTTCTCCTCGAAGTTCTCTGGCCACTAAAGCATATGTTTATATGTACAGTAAACAAATGTAATGATATCTTTGCGTGTTCTCAAATGTGAATGAATGTACATAGAGGGAGTTCTTTTATTTTTGTTTTTTAAAAGTTGCATTAAAGTGAATAGTTGCCTGGGGGAAAGGTGAAATGGGAAAAAAATGACATTTTAAATACTGTAAACAAACATAAAATAAATTCTATTTACCCTTATCCTTTGTCTTCTGTTCTTTATGATTATAGTTATTGGTCATTTAACCATGCGGTTAAAATCATGATTGAAGCGGTGACAAAAGTCAAACTAATTTCATGGATTTCTGACCAAAGTAGGATCACTTCAATTAACATTAATATTTCATCATTTTCATCAAGGTGGATAAAGGAAAAATCCCAGTCAAGCTCAATTTAACCAGGTCATAAAATTTCAGTCTGACTGAAACAGAAGTCGAAAAGACGGGTATCAATTGTGTTTATTGTCAGATCACTTCAGGTACATGTCATGTTTGGACACATAAGGTCAGTGTTTTTGTTCTTACAGTGTATCCAAACTTGAAGTGATGTGTTGACTTTGGTTCTGAACCTAATAATTGAAATAATTGTTGTGAACAATATTTATCTTACTTCTCCTCAAAAGCCATCTTGAAACTCTTTAATTTCCAATCTGTAAAAAAACGAACACTGAATTCAGTTATTAAGTTTTATTCACACACCTTTGTATCAGAGTAAACCCATGGTCACAGTTAACCCTCCTGTTGTCTCATATTCTGTATACACCCCTTGCTCTCCAGGTCAAAAATCACCCACTCTCACTAAACATCTAAATTAAAGCAATTTCAATCCATTTTAAATTCAAAATCTTTTTTGCAAGAAGAAACAACCTTTCATTCATCAGAAAATGTGTGAATATCAGAGTTTTCCATTTTTACAATGCAGAAAGACTGCGTTCATTCAGTGGACACCACCCGTTTTTATTTCAACACAGCTGTCATATATGTTTCCTTTACCAAAGTAGATTATTATTATTATTTCTTAAGGTACTGCTAAGGTGGTAAACAACATTTTTTTTAATCAAGTGATAGTACTTGTATAGCCCATCACAAATGTGCAGATAGTACTTTTGAATGCAATTTCCTGAAGGCACTTCCAGTAATAGTCAAATGTGAACAACATAAACAAACAAGGCAATCTGAGGCAAAAAACAAGCACTACAGGAGAACAAGCAAATACCACAGGCCACTCCCTAAACATGTCCCCTATCAAACAGATGCTCCACTCACTTGTCCCAGACTTCTCTTATGGCAGCTAGTTGGTCTATCACATGTCTATGTGTTATCAAACTTTATCATTATTGAGCAAGTATGAAAGACTTTCAGTGGCATTGTGGCACCAAAAATTCCACCTTCCACTCTCTGCATCCCAGAGACTAGATGCGGCCTCACCTCATGACCTGTAAACTCCTGCTAAGATTAGCAACCCTATGTAGGCATGCAGGTCAATCTCATCCATGCTTTTCCAGCTGTCTCCATATGTTTTCAAGCCCTGCAAATTTGTGATCTCCAGGATGATTTTTTTCAATAGCCCGTGTGAGAAACAGGTGAAATATTGAGGTGATGTCCTCAACATGGGAAACAGCATATCTTATGGGACCTGGAGTCATCTTTAGGACATTTTGTGCTGCCTTCCTGCCCTGGTTGTCATATGGTGTTGAGGACCATGTTATCTTGCCATTTTTTGACAAAAAAGTTTCTCATTCAGCTTGAGGGGTTTCTTCATCTGAAGATGATGCGTCATGTTCTGGGTTGTATTCCTCCCCATTTTCTTCTTGAGATACCTCATCTTCCAAATCAAATGCACCTTACTGGAGATCTGAAAAAAATCAGCTCTACCGTCTGTTCAGCGGTGAAACATGAGGGCACTGTCATCTGCAGCACATATAGAGAATCTGAATGTAGAAGTATTAGAACACAATGCCTTGATTGTTGTGTCTGAAATAGTTTTAACTTTGATCCTTGAAGGTTGTGTATGGGGTCATGGAAAGGTGATGGTACACCTGCACAAGAAAGTTTTAGTTCTGTCTAAGATCTTTCAGCAGTGTGTCTGTGTGTGTGTGTGTGTTTTGTGTTTTTTAACTGTCGGGTCAAAAATGACCCGAAGACAATCTTTGTACAAAGTTTTGTACAGCTTCCATAGAAATATGAATAAAGGCAATATCTCCCTTTTTGTAATGTTGGGGTCACTTTAGGAAAAGTCATAAAATTTCAAGTTGAAAAAAACAACATTTAAGGGGTTTTCTCTGCTGTTAAACACAATTTCGGGTCAAAAATGACCCAAAGACAACAGGAAGGTTAAACAAGCAAACAACAAACAACACACAATAATTACAGTCCAAGCCAAGACCTTTGCGATGTCTAAATGTACTTTTCCTTTTCTGTTGTTTTTGCTTTTTTGTGTAGTACATTTCAATTGACACCTGTAAACTATTTATACAGACATCCTGAGGAAGAGAAAATGTGTCAAACTGTCGATATCAGAATATGAATAACAATAAAGTAAAATAAAATATTTGATATTACCTAGTCCACTGATAATATAGCCAGAATCTCATCCAGTCATTTGAATATTAATTTACTTTATTTTAATTCCCCAGTCTCCCATAACTTTTTTAAAATTCCAGCAGTATTGCCTGTTTTTGGTCACTGCTCCCCTTTCTATATTCGTTTCGCGCCATATTATAATCTTTTCGACAATCCACTGGTCTTGTCTGTTTATGTACTTCTGCGTGCGCGCGCCCAATGCAAGATTGTTCAAACCTGGATTGAGTTAACGTTGATTAGACAAGGCTAAACTGTAAAGTCGGAAAGACCAGAAGCCAGGTTTAATTCAAACTGCGCTTTTTTTCCCAATTAAGCGCAGATTTAATTATTGTTGGACTATACCTCAGGTGTGTGGAATTGTGCCATAAATTGTCTATGTTTCACAACAAACGATATAAAATTCTTATAAAATACTTACTTATTTCAACTGACATGCTAATGAATGATAACAGCTACATTGTTTTGCTAATTAGCTAGCAGCCACGGAGAAAGGAGATGAAATTCTGGGAAGGAAACAAACAATATGACCTACGCTGCGATATTATATGACATGGATACTTCATGAAAGAAGAGAAAGAAGAATGGCTGTTACCGTCAAAAACGTGAGTCAACAACACTATGTCTATTTGCTAACTGGTTGCTTTCTAGTCTTCTTTGCTCCTTCCTCTTGCTGTCAATGCGCCTTTGTGGCTGTCTGTGACTATTTAACATCTGGCCGTGCAGTTGTTGATGTTATGGAGGTCATGCTATGTCTTGTTTTGTCTGGGCATTAAAGCTGTTGCTGTCAGACAGGCCCTCCGCTTAGGGCAGAAATTTGTTTTTGTTTTGGTTGTTGTTTATGAGAAGGTCTGGCATGGGTTTGTGAGAGTATCTTCATTCTTACTTTTTTCTTCCAGTCCTACTTTAAGCTGTGTAGTAACCAGCTTTGACAAGTGACTTTAATGCCTTTGAAGCCTTGTTTCGTGTGCCAAACATCCATTATGAGACTGTGTAAGTCATGTGTTTGAGACATGCATTGTTTATTTTTGAGGTGAACGTAAGCTATAAAATTGCTTGTTTAGTATTCAATTATTTCAGTATTCGGATCTGCATATTAATGTGTAAACATTTTACTAGGCCACTAAATATATTTGTCTCTGTTATGAAACTACATAAAAGAACATGGAAATTGGTAAATACAATGTGGGGATAAATCTGTTGCCTAAAACAAATGTACCAACTGGATGCCATGTGGTTTCCTGTATGAAACCACAGAAGAGTTACATTACTTTTTAAAGTGAGCGTTGTGGTTTAACTGGGCCACAGAATGGCAAGCCAGCAAACAATCATTATAGACAGTAACAAATTATTGGCACCAGAATATTCTTTTAAAGGTGTTTTGTGATCCTGACCTCTTTAATTTTCCCATCATTTTAAGTTGGCCTGGGACAGAGAGGAAATTTTTGTGAAATACCTGTATTTTGCTGGTAGTATGTACCAAAGATGACCAGAAGATGGCAGCATATCCCATAGAAAGAAATCGGTCCTCGAACCTGCCAGACCGTGCACCACATGGCACAAAAATAATCCTATTCGACATTTATTTGCGATATTAATGCTTATTAACATAGATTTCTATATTTAAAATAAAGGCAGCTCAGCCTTGCATTGAACCTCTCTATTCAAAGGAAATAAGGATAGACTATATTGAAGAAAACCTCACACTGAAATGGTCTTAAATTGCTTTACAGCATTGAGCCCTGGGCCAGCTCCCCTTTTGTGGAGGACCAAATTTGGTTATACAGCCTGGATGTTAAAAAATTAGTCTAAGTAAGGGCAAAATAGAATTAATCCAAAAAAAGTGAAAGTGAGCTCTAGGGGCCTCAGGCCTGATGTCAGACAAAACATTATTTGTTAGGCCTGTTAGTCAGTGAAAACCGCTATAAGATTAGATAAAAAGATACGTTTTTCTATGTGCTGCAAAAGTGCCGTTAGTAAATAAGGGGAGTACAGACATGCTTTACTTGAGCACATAGTTGCAGTTTTCCATCCCAAGGGTTAAATTAGAAAGCCATTCATGCCTCACACCCCAAAACCAAACAAGTAATTTCTTAACATTCTCTAGAAGCAAATCAGGCCTGCCTTTCGTCTCCCTAATGTGAGCACTGTCTTATACAGTTGAACAATTACAACAGTGCATTATCCAACTCGCTGACTGTAATTCAATTAACTTCCTCCCCCTTGGCTTCATCCACCCGGATAATACACACATTAATTAACAACAGAATCCAATATCGGCTGTTCTGCGCCTCCACTTATTTTCATTTCCCATAAAAAGGTCATAGCAGCCACTTTCAGCTGAAGACAATTGGTGTAAGTGTGGAGTAATGGATTACACTTGTATATCACCAGAGCTCAAATTGTGTGTGTGTGTGTGTGTGTGTGTGTGTGTGTGAGAGAGAGTGAGTGTGAGAGATAGTGTGTGCGAGCGAGGAGGTAAGCCCGTTGGTAGCCAGAGACCGAAGAGAGACGTGCTGACACAGTGGTGATGCACATTCATCAGAGTTGTCATTTCACCAAACTCATAAGGCAAATGTCCCTATGGAGTGTGTGAGTTTTAACAACAAGCATTTCAGGCACACAGATCAATCTCACTGGTCTAATTTCTCTGCAGGCAGAACAATTTTACAGACAGTCTGATTCCTTTTCCCAACTTCTCTTTAGGTTTTAATATATTACAGTAAACAGTCCAAAGGCATTAAGTGCATGGAAGTTATAATACAGTACCAATTTACAGTATCTATGCATAAAGCCTAGTAGCCTAATCGCTAACAAAGTTGACCTCTAACGTGTTGGGGCATGGTTGGTTTCCAGCCTCCTCATGACTCTATACCTCTGTGTGAATAAGTGTTTTGCCTGCCTGATTCTGTTGATTTGGTCACTTTCCCTTCATTTTTGTGCCTTTACCATTACTAACGAGGCTGTGCAGTTTATCGTTTTGTCTGTTTTAACAATCAGGAGTCTCTGATCTGTTCCTATGTTTTGACTTCTGCCTGACATGATCTGCTCTGTGCGTTAAACCTGAATGTACCTTGTACGCAACCTTGTAGATTGCACTTGCCGTTTTTAGCTTGTTGAACTAAGTTTGAGCACAAAAGAGCTCCGTGCTCCCAAACAGCAACTTGCCAATTATTGTTTGGATTTTTATTTCATATTCAACACAAGTACTGGCCCCAAAAATCCTGTATCAGTCAGGCTGCGGTGCAGATTCATACACCCAAATATTAAATTCCAGCAGTTTATAGATAAATTAGCTGGTTCAGGACACTTGAAATTGCATTACATGTTCTTACCAGTCACCAAAGTACTAATTTCATTACTACATGCAACAAAGAAGCAAGCAAAACTGAGTAACGATATTGGTAAAACAAACAAACAAACAAACAAAAAAACCCAGAAAGAGCAAAAAACTAATTTGTGCTTCTGCCATATTCAAAAACAAACAATCTGTTGGTCTACTGCCTGTCAAAATGCAGACAGAAAATTTCTTTATTTCTTTGTGTTACTTAATTTAGGTAAAACACTGAAATTGATACAGGTTGTTAATTAGTTACACATGTACTACAATGTACATGAAGCACAGATGTACCTTGAGGCAGCAACATCCTGATGTGTTTATTAGATATGTTTTGTTTGTCTTGTCATGACAATGCTCTTCCAAACTACAACCATAAAGAGTCTCTGAAGCAGGGTCATGTTCATGGGGTGGCCAAGGGGCTCCTTGCCCTTGTGAGCACTATCTGGTGTTATGACTGGCTGATTGTTAATGATGTCAAACCTGTGGATTTAACTTCAAAAGTGGTTTTCCTCTCACATACGGATCAGAGGGAGAACAATGTCCGTGTATCACCTTGGCCATCCCATTGAAATCTCATCCTAACATCCCACTACAATCAAACACAAGAGGAGAGAGCAAAACAAAACAATAGCTGAGTATATGTGTGGGGATGGGGTGGGGTCAGGGCGGCCTCGTTCATCCCCATTCAATGTGCCAACCTAATTACCAGAGGAGAGGGAAACAGTAATTAGCAGCAAGTCTCACCTCGTTAATCACAAAGGGCTCCTTCGCTCTATTTATATCTGATTAATGGCTTGCTTAAGCACGGCGAGATATTTATGTTTCTGTTAATTGTGTGCAGCTTGTATCCGCTCTGCTCGCTGCGGCTTGCTCGCACCCCCGACCGACACACACAATGATACACACACACACACAGACACACCTCCGCTTACACCCACCTCATCTCATTATAGGCTACTACTTACTGTTTTGCTCAGTCAAAGCTGTTAAAAGACTGTCATTTGTCTCATACCTGATTTGTTTCTTAGTCATAATTAGCCTATTAGCCCGGATCCCTTATCTACCATTCCACCGCTGTAAGAAGTCAAAACCTGTTCATCTCACCTTTCTTTTCTTGTTTTGGTTATTTCGATGACTCTTGATGACCTTAAGTGCACTTAAGGAGCAGGGCAAGACGCAGCATAGTGTTATGAATGAAGCAGCGCAGGAGTGGTGTAAGGTACATTGCCTAACATTGCTGGCATTGCAGTTCTTAATATGTCATCTCTTGGCCTAACATTATTTAATATTTTCTACATATGTTCTACATTCTCCTACATTACCTTAGATTCTCTACCTTATTACTCACAAACACCTTACAGAAAACAAGAGAAAGAGGGTAAATTAACCTGAGAAGAAAACTTTTCTGTTTAGGTGAGGCTTTGTATCAACAAGAAAGGCACAGAAATGTGTGTCACCTCTGGTTTCTATCTTTGTTAGAGGGATTGAAGTCACATGGGGAAATTGGATAAAATCTTCTGTGCTGGACTGTGTATTTATGGTTCTGGCAGGACAGAGGAGTCCTCAAGGATGCTGGAAACGTCTTCAAAAGTGTGATAAGTTGTGAGAAATTACCTGCCAGTTTTCCACGTTTTGGCTTGAATTTTTATTTTATTTTTTGGAGTAAACAGTGACTCATACAGTATCTTTTCCTTGTAAATAGGCATTTTTGTCCCATGAGTCCAAGGAACCTGAATTCTCAAGGACTGAAACTATCGCAGTTTGTGTTTCAATTTATATCCCTGTGTATTTTTGAAAGGCTTTGTTCAGACTGTAGCAACAATTTTTTTGAAAAAGGGCAGAACGTATATTTGTCTATCTAAAGCATAGCAGCTCTCGGCCTGATTTCCCTTAAGCTTAAATTGTAAGTCTAAAAAGTGGGTTTGTCATTTATTAAGTGGAAAGTACTTACAAATTATAGCATAATCAGCTCAGTTTTTTCTGACCAATCAGTGATGTTCTGCAGTGCAAGCCCTGCCCTGTGAGGAAAGTAGTGCCCTCTAAGCAGGAACTGTCAAGGGTGGCAAGAACTATGACTAAAGAGCTACACTTGGACCTAGCTTATCCACATGGACCTTGCTTATTAACATTAATTTTCTGAGCTTCTCAATACGTTCTTGGTCTCCTGAGAAAGTTTGTGCTTTGAAAATGGTCTGATATATTAAAAATTTGGATTCCATGAGAAGACAAACATTCATTTTTTAGTAAAAGCAACACAGCAATCACATGTATGTTTTAATCTTAAATTCAAGATGATATATATATATTTTAATGTTGTGGCATTACCCTTTCCTTTTTTTGATGATTTTGGACTTCTGACTTCCTGATCCCACAATAGTTGGAAGTACTACGGCACAGAGCAGACCACTAAAAAGAAAAGAAAGAGGTGATCTGAGAAGTCGTGACCGACACTAGCCTCTTCTACACCCACAGGCGTTGTGTTCCTCACTGTAAATCCTCCCCCGTTTCTCAGCAGCAGGTGCGCTGCTACCCTCTGACTGCAAAATTACCAAAAGTCATGTAGCTCGCCTTGTACATCCAGCTACGACTGTGCTTTGCACCCCGCACCACTGATGTACCCATATAAGCTCCTCAGTGTCACCCACCTGCCTCACATGTCTTTGAGCCGTGGGAAGAAGCAGAAAAGGCAGAGACTGGGATTTAAACCATGAGTTGAGGTGATGTTAACCACTGAGCTGGTGCCTCCAGGGAATCAAAACCTTGTACTGAACCACAACCTCTGACATCACACTGAAAGCCCAAATAGAGCAATGGAGAACAAATGAAGGGCCTTGTCTCTCTGTCTGCTCAGAGAGCCCACATGTGGAAAAACGGCTATTAGAAACATCTGTTAATAGGCGAGCCTTTGATGGGTGCATTGTGCATTTTTCCCCCTCCTTTTTTCCTCTCCCTCCTTCCTGCTATCTATTCGACATTCCGGCACAGCTTTGCCGAGCTCAGTCGCTCGTTGTGATGGGAAGGGAGGCATAGTGGGAGAGGATCAAAGAGCTAAACGAGGGGCTAAAGATACTGAAGCAGATTAGCGGCACTTCCCACAATGCCGACAGCTGCTCATAACCGCACTGGGCCTAAAGGTAGCTGCCGTCTGCTGCCCATAATACAATAGGAGAGGGAGGATCAGCGTGCGCACTGAAAAACATGTGTTATCATCACAAAGGGATTGTCAGCTTCAAACGCCTTACATCCCTCTGCCATCCCTCAGGATCAAACAGGCTGTTGGCTGGCAGTTATCACAGAGCTCTCTTCTAGTCTAGTCACATCCCTATTCTCCTCTCTTCACTCTCCTTCCCTTGCTCTTTCTCTCTCCTCTCTTTTCGCCCCCTCTCTCTCTCTTTTCCTTTCTCTTCCTCAGCGGGGCCTAATCTCACTCACCGTTATCCTCGAAGCCATCGTCGCTCATAATGCGCCCCTGACATAGCTGACGGACAAATAATCGAGACAATCACTTTTGTCTGGAGTTTGTCTCTCTCCCTCTCCCTTCCTTTCAAAATGATCAACAACACAGGATCTTATTGTGGAGCTCTTGATATATCTCAAAGCGATACATTGTTCGCCTGAATTCTCTGACAACCTCAGAGCCATACTCAGCATCATAAAGAGAGAAATGTCTGAAAAAGATAGGGGAGCGCTTTGTTCTTTATTGTAATGGATGAACTCTCTAACTCAATCCACAGCGTCCTAAACAGGCTGGAGCTGAATGCATTTGCTGATATGAATGTGTCACATTATGAGGCAACAATTACAAGAATTAGATGAGAACTGTGCTCGGCAAAAAAAGTCACAGTAATCCCATTCCTCCACACAGGAGATCTTTTCCATCGCCGAGTGTTTTTGCCTCTCCTCTGTTAGGAGTGATTTCCCAAGCCACGCAAATGCACGCATAAAAATGAAGAAAGAGAAACAAAAAAAATGTTATTAAACTCAAATCATCTTTAATTTTCCATTTTCACCTAAATGGGTGACACTGAGCTGAACAAATTCCTCAGCAGACTTTCACTTGCTGCACAGTCACGACTGCACTTGATCGTCAGAGGGGCAGAAAATAATTATTTGTCTGCTGTGATGAGTTTATCTTTATTTAAAACATGCCATATGCTTGTTATTATTAACGGTCTTTTTATGTTTTTAACATCATTTTTCTTGCACTTTTAACTCACCCTGTCATGCACATACACACATTATGAGACTTGAGAAAGAGAAGCATTTATAGCAGCTGGATTTGTCACTGATGTTGTGGTGAATAAACATAAAAGACCATGTGCTTCCACACTGAACATACTCTGCACAGTAAACAATTGTAGCATATGTGCAGGTATTTACAGTTATTGCTGTAATTTGTATAATTTCCCCAAGAGAAATCTTTTGGATTTTGAGTGATTACAGCAGATTGTACTGAACCAATGAAAACATTTAATGGTTGAAACGTGGAAACACATATGTATTTTGTTTTTGTCTAAAGATTCAAGTTTAGTTTATTTTTCGATTTTCAATTTTACACTGTCACCATCATCGCCAATGTGTCCTGCCCTGTCGGCATCCTTTATACACACATTAAAGTAATGAGATCTTGAGGGAAGAAAAATGTGAAGGATGATGATTTTATGACTAATGCACTTTGAACATGTTGACAAATAACATTCATGTGCATATTTAAGCATCTTGCATTTTTAAGAAAATGGTTGAAACCTTCCTAACAAACTGTAGAATTTAGAACGATAATTTAATTTAATTTAATGTGCATTATATGTACAAACAAAACTTTGTACTTGAGTGGACTTATAACTGAAAGAATTCCTGCAAACCCATTTTGCTTAATTGCTTTTCTTTATCGATACTGATTAGTTTGATTTAGATTAGGTTTAAATAAGGATATTAAGACACTTGTAAGGTGTTAAAATATGGGTTGTGTGAAATGGACTCCGGCTCAGCATCAGAATGTCTGAAATGTTACCTTACACTCAGCAGGAGGCAAGATGCGTTGTTGAAAATGTATTCTCACGCTTTTTTACTTGAATATGAAGTAAAGAAATGTGGAATCTGAGGTCTGTTTAGGCAAAAATCTTGTTGATTAGAAACTGTGTCTTGCTTTTACTGCCAAAACCACATGCTGTCTGTTTTTCATGGTATGTCTGATGCTGGAATTGGAGGTGAAGCCTTGTTTGTGGAGGAGAGTGTGCGTTAAGGGTCCGCAGAGTTTGTCTCAGCGCCTGGATTTCTCTGTTTCTCCAGTAGATGCCAGCAGTGAACCATTTAAAACGTAGCCCTGTCTCTCCCCCTATAATTCGAGGGTACTCTGCATGTAACTGCTCTACTGGAGTTGGAGATGGTACAGATGGCTGGCCTAAACGCAACACTTATCCAGACATTTCACTGTTCGCAGAATGATATCAAAGTCAACTCAAAATGGAGGCTGTGCCATCAACTTGAAACAAATTCTAACACTTCCAACAAAATTGTATTGTGAGTAAAGTCGCCGTGGATTTGGTCAGCGTTCAGCACAGATGTCCCCCCTGTGTGTGTTTGCGTTAAATAAAAACTAGTGCTCACATCCTCTTAAAAATTCAGCTGTGGATTTTCAGGGATAAATGCTCACAATTATAATGTTTTAATCCAGATTGGATTCAGACACATTTATTTATTTCAGAGCGTGAGAGTTTAAGTCGTACATCAAAAACTAAAAAAATAAATAAATAAAAGAACACAGTGCCAGAACAAAAACAAATGCCCTAAATAATGTGAAATATGGGAGAATAACTGAAACAGCAACATCTAGTTGATTTAGTCTTTTAGACACTTGATACATTTCATTAACATTTATATTCCTATGGACATGAATTCAAGTTGAAAATCAAACACTTTTTCCTCTCTACTTGTTTTTTTTTCTGCCCTTTGTCCTCCATCATGACACAGTCTGCGATCGCACAAGCACACACAAGATCAAAGTCGTCAAATTTCCCACGTGGCCTCACAGACCTGCTGTCATTTTACCGTTACAGTGAAAACGACACATTGCATTGATACACGTGCGTTAAAGAGGCCAAATTTATCCCTCAATATTGTGTCCCTTGTAACTCTAAAAGTGTGTGCGAGGGGAGAAAATACGATACTTCACGATACGATATTTCATTTGTTGTACCAGTTACCAAGGATACTTTTATTTTTTTTTATCCTCTTTACAGTCTGAATGCCTGTCTTTCTCCGCTCTGCTTTTTACTCTGATCCATTAGCTCCCATTAGTTTCTCATTGCATGTGAAAAATTTGGGATTAAATAGCTGTGAAAACACTGGCAGTACCTGCTGCTCACTCAGATCCAGCTTTTCACAAAACATGTTTGCAGCTAGTTTCAGAAGTAATACCTACTCTGAATATGTGTTTTTGTGGATAAGGTCATCGGTGTGAGTGTGTGTGACCACTGTTTGAGCTCCAACAATAGGTTATCTGTGCCTATTTCTGGAGGGCGGGGCCCCAGAGACCTGGTCTCCCCTTGTGATTGGCTGGCTCGCTGCTGTGAGAAGTTTACTTTGGAGGGTGCTCTATGCCGGATTTTTTCGCTTCCAATTAAATGTGGAATGCAGCACTCTCGAAGGCCATTTGAAGTGTGTTGTGTTTGCGTGTGTGTGTGCATGTGTTTGTTTGTCTCCGTACCCTCCTCTTTCATTTCCACACATAGAGGTCTTTCAGCGAAGACGAGACAACCTCCCGAGCAGGTAAGATGGGACCTGAAACCCGCTCGGTTATTTTTCCATGCTGTCCTCCATGTCAGTTTGATTCCATCTGCGTTTGCCGTCGTGACCTTAAGAGGAAACGAGGAGGCTACGAACACAACAGCAAATTATTTCTTGCAATGTCAAAATCTCCTCTCATCCGGAGAGGAATAACACTTTCTGTAAATGTGTGTGTGTGTTCCTTGTGAGTCATAAAAGACTTCTGGCTCCTTGTTTACTGTTTGTCAGAGGTGTCTTTTGTCTGGATGTGATTAGTGCCAGCCTTTTCCTCTTCCTTGCATGCACAGGAGAAGATGCGGCCTGCTTTCAAAGAGCCTGTTTGGACAGAAGACTATTGTCGTGGGCGGCAAGCGAAAGAAAAAGATGTCACCGATTGCTCGAACGTTCAGTTTTTCAAGAGAACTTGTGCACCGTGCAAACACAGAAAAACACAAATATTAGCACCCGGACTCAAATGTGAAAAGGGAGGTGGAAATAAAAGAGAATTTGAACTTAATGAACATGCATTAGTGGCATAGAAGTGCTTTCATCAGACTCCTTTTCAAACGTGTTTTCACATCCCCTCAGATGCAACATCACAGCACCAGTGAATCTGACAGAGAAGAGAGAAAGTCTTTATTTAGACTCAAATGGGTCTCATCTGAAATAATGAATATGTCCTTGAGAAAAACAAAGAGCCCCACAAAACGGGCTACTCTTCTACAGAAGCAACGGAGATGGCAGATAATTGTTTTCAAGTCTGGCACTGCTCTGTAAATGAGTTTGTTCTGTTCTGCGGGCGGCTAACTGTGTCTTTCCTTCCTTTCATTTCTCTCTCATTTTCACACACACACTTTTTTTGATTTTCTTCTCTTTGCCTTTGTTTTCTTATCTGGCCTCCATATTTACCCTCTCCTTGGCTCTCTCATCACCCTCTCTTTCACTCTCTCTCTCCTTAATGTTTCCTTTCTCCCTCTCTTTTGCTCAGTTCCACATTCTTTGGCGTGGCGGGCTTTTTACATCTTGCTTTACTTGTTGTTCCCTTTCTTTGTTTTGTTTTCTCACTGTGTGCTAACAACGGAAGAATTCTCTATTTTGCTGTGCGTTGTTCACAGCAAATAGTTTACCTTGACTTCAGCAGCCTCATCATGCTGTATTCTCCTGTGTTATTAGTGCTGCACAACAATTGAAGATTACCACAAAACCCTGATGAGTTCTGCTCAAATGCATTGTGGAAGACCAAGTTTTCTTCTGACTTAAGTGGCTGTGAAAGTTGTTTGTCCCATGGAATCAAAAGGTTGTGATGAACAAGGAGCGTATATGAGCAATAAGTACTTATATGATTATAAAACACCTTCATGAGCAGTTACACAAGTAGAGGGTGTGCCATTACAGCAACATAATAGGAGTCAAAAAGGACATCAGTCAGCTTTTATAAAGGGAGGTAATTAAGAGTCCAGCTATTTTTTTCTTTATCATTTATTCTCTCCCAAGATCAATCAAGTGCCTTCGTGAAAGAAATGTTGAAGTTCAAATAATTAAATTTCATGCTGTCTATTGCACATTTAAATGATCCAACTAAACTTAATTCTTCAGATCAAGTTGCAGTGATTGTAAATGCACATAAAGCGTATCCATGAATCATTGGATCACCATGATGCCAATGAGTCAAAAGGTCAATTTGCGTACAGCATATTGTGACCCAGTAATTATGTACAATACTAAAAGCAATAGCTTAGTTACAGACGTCTGAATTGCTATAAACCCAGTTCAGATTGGTCTGTATTGAGCCCACTGACAGTTTATCCAAATCAGATACTAGTAGGCTGGATTAAGAAGAAGTGCATCATTTTCCTTGATGAGACGTTATTGTTGCAGCTGTAAAAGTTATTGCACTCTGCCTGATAGAAATACAATCAGGATGTGATTCCACGTCAGGACGAATTGTTGAAAAAAACACTGCTAATATTACATGAATTTCAACAAAAATGAGAGTGAGTTGTGTTTATGTAACACACCTCCTTTATTTCCTTCACGCACACACGCACAATCATCACCACTAGAATTGAATATTGTCTTGTCATCGTTGGATACTATGATACTGTAATTTAGTTGTGTCGAGGAGCAGTCCTGACTATTGAGGTATCACTTGGTGTGCAGGCTAAGCTAGTGGAGTGAGTGCTTGGACAATCAAAAGGGAGGGAGTGGTGGTGTAGCTGCTGTTAGGGTGGACAAACAGAGGTGTGCTATTCAGTGTCGAGCAATTCCTTTTGTATCCACTCTGTAATCTTTTTTTATGAATTAACTAAAGTTGAGATTCTATTTATCATAAATGCCACTTTGAATGAATTTAACAAATAATACTGCAGAAAATCAAACACTTTCAGTTCAGAATTTGGCTTTGATTGTATGTCAAGAAAGTTTCTTGGAGGATGGTGAAAAAGGTTAGTTAAGAGCCCCCGTTGACCATGGATAGATATCACTGCCTGTGATATCTAATGTCAAATCTGAACTACTCCAAAAACAGGAGTACTTGGGAGAAATAAACATACATCCTTCTTACCTTATTTCTTTCCTTTTCTCCTTTCCTTCTTGTTCTCAAGGGTTTTCTATTCCCAGGGTTCCACTCTGGGGAGCCTCCGGTCCCCTGAGAACCCTACTAAGCCCTCTCTGACTGGGTAATAATGGCTTTCCAACGTCGCCTATTTAGACTGCAAGTTTCCATTAAATCTCACTGTGTCATTACAGTTCATATTCTTAATTATGCAGCAAATGTCCCCAAGGGAATATCATGGAGGCCACTACTCCACAATCTGTCCATATGGCACTTAATTAAAAGTTTTCTTAAGAATAAATTGCATTCAATTCAATTAAAACTGTAATGTCATACCAAAATAATGGGCAAAGCCTCCTACAACGTGCAGCTCAGAACACACACAAAAAATCTTTTCTCTGTTTTTTTTTTTTTGCAATGTTTGCAATGGGAAAAGTGCATATCTCCCTTCCAAAAAAGCCCCCTAGTAGAAAATATGCAAAAAGCAAATATCACCAAAGCCTCCTACATGCCACCGAGCCCCAGGCAACAACCGCGCTTGAACACTCGAGCTATTTCTAGATTCCACTCTTGGAATTCACACCATGACAAATGAACCATTGGAGTTTGGAATTCCTATTTATCTGCCGCGCACAGAGGCACTTGATTTGGGTGTGAAGAATAAAGGAATTATACGGACAAAAAAACCAGACGACTTAAAGGATAAATGATAAAAAATAAATAAATAGATTGTGTGCGTGTTTTTCCTCTGGAGCCAGAGTTGTTTGTTCATCTGATTGAGGGCGTTTAGGTGGGCGTGTCCTTATCATCTGGATGCTCTGATCTCACCAAAGCAAGACAATTTCAAATAAGCAGCATCTGATATTAAACATCCCCTGCCACAGATGCACTTCCACCAAGCCCTGCAGGATTATTTCCAAGAAAAGACATTTCCTTTTGAACAATAAATGTATTTCTATTTCTTTTTTTTTCACCCAGCTAGATGCCACAGTGAGTTCAGATCTACAACGAGCCCTGACACACACCTCAAATAAACGTGCTTTTGCTTCAACAAGCAACTTTCTAACCTCCCGCCTGCAGCTCCAAGTGCCATCTCGCAGACGACGAGCATTGATTAGTAGATTGGGAAACAGGGAAAAGAAAAGTCCATTTGGTAAAGTAGGCTGCTGTTCCCTGCGCCCCATCTGCTGGGTGTGAGATGCTGACTTCATCTGTTGACGACGCGGCGGTGGCTAGGGAACCAGGGATGAGTTGATTTCCCTCTTTCGCTGGTTGAGCAGTGAAGGGCCCTAAAGCGTAAACAAAGTGTTTTTCTTGTTCTAAACACAGAGTCTTGGCTCAGCTATGGCTTGGACTTGGCTGCTACGTGTGTGTGTGTGTGTGTGTGTGTGTGTGTGTAAATGTGTGTAAATGTGAGTGTGACTCTGCTGCTCACTCAACCTCACTCTAAAGTCCTGTTTGGTGCCCTCAACACAAACACCCCCCAACCAGCAGCCTACAGGTGATTAGCATGCACAAACACATATAACACACATAAAACATCCACACCTATCCATGGACATCCACACCCACACACCCCCACACCCACCATGCTGCATCTGAGTAATCATACCATTGAATGTCAACGCATTGAAAGCTACCTCTGAATGGAAACACGCTTAAAAAGATTAGAAGGTTGAGGGTCAGATCGTTTTGTTCCAATCACTACATGCTGGTATTTTTCATTTGCTGCCTACACACAAATACTCTGACTCACAGGAAAGAACACTGGGTTTCGAATCAATCATACAATCACATCTATCCACAGTTTAGGTACATAAAAACATGCCTTTCTATCATTGCGACCATTCACTCTGATATTACAAGGAAGAGAGGCTATTACAGCTGGCGCCGAGGTGGCAGATGATAGATTTTCAGAGTTATGTGGCCTCGACCTGCCGTCTGCCCTCTGGAAATGGGGGTTTTTAAAGAGATACCTGGGCAAAGCATTTATTTCAAATGGCGCAAATATTTCAACTGCTAGAGGTATAATTGATTTAACTTGCTGACCAGTGCACCTCAGATGGGCAGTGGATGAAAGGAAAACCAGAGGGAGCCTGAAAGAGTTTGCATGAGAGACAGAAGCATGACAGAGAGAGAAAGAGAAAGCATAAATGAATTTGTCCTTTTCCCTGCACAGCAGCCACCATATATAATAAGTCACAATGTGGGCTTTAGTGAAAACATTTGCTGTCAACAGCCAGTTTCACTGTACTAAGCCAGTCTAACAGATGTGCACTCACCCAAAGACTTGTGCAGCTGCTCCTGCTGCTGCTCCTGTGTGTGTTTTCTTGTGTGCGTGTGTGTATAGGCCTGCTTATATGTGTGTATATGGCTATGTTTACCCACAGTTCAGCAAGGTTTATGGGTATGAAAGTAAGTGCGCCTTCATAACTTAAAAAAGCAACATAAATAAACAGAAACCCCCAAATCTGTTCCAGTTAGATTTGATGCTGATTGCATTACCATATGAACATTTTCTTGGCTATTGTCCTGGTCCCCTGGGCTGACTCAGGCTCAGTTTTGGACCATGCTGGGCTGGCCTCCGGATCTTCTCTGCCCTGGGAGAAGTATTCAGGGGACCACGGGCATCCTGCGGCCCAGTTTAGCCTCTCATTCTGGTTCAGGGCACCTGGGTGGTAGCCCTAACCCCCCCCTGGAGGCCAAGACTGAGCCGTGCTTCACTGCTGTCTGTTCGGAAGCTTGTTTACCTTTTAGGATGTTTGTAGAACAATAACGCTTTTAGCTCTTTCCCCAGAAATGCTTTTTTTTTTTCTCAGATGTTGAGGGATTTAATTTGATAGATGTCAATGCCACTCTTATCCAAGTAGACCCCTTTTAAAACTTTGCCAATGATACTTTAAAAAAGATCATATTCTCATATTTAAACTAAGCTTCATAACTTGCAACACCATGTTATAGTAGTAGCTTTCAATTTATATACAGCTGTTTACCAGGCAGTTAATCAACTACTCAATCAACGAAAAATTTACTTTTTTGATAATGATGATTTTCAGAATTTTAAAGGCAAACATCACCACATTTTACACAAAACAGTTCCAACAGAACTGAGACATTCTGTGTATGAAAAACTTAAAAAGGTTCAATTGAGAGTCTCCATCAAGTTTTTCAGCTCTGTTGGCAAATTTGTCTCCTAAATATTGAGGACACAGACACCAAAACCATCCATCTGTTGCTGTTAGATCATTCACTCACTGCTGCTATTGATCATGATATTACCTCCAGAGTGTGGGAAAAGAAGAAATCGCAGCAGCCCTGAAGCTGAACCGCAACCTAGCTTTACTTCACAGCCAAGTCTGTGGAGGTTTGAGAGTTAGTTGGTTAAACTTGCACAAAACGTCAGAAAAAATTGACCTTTTTTTAAGGAACCCTTTTTTCCTCTTTCTAAAGGAGAGTTTGGAGTGGTGCACTCCACTAAATGACCTGCCAGTGGGTGGATACATGATTCCTTACATGAAATATCGCCAAAAATCAACTTGAGTAGCCAGATACGGGAACCTATACTTCAAGCCTTTAATGGAATACTAAGATCAATGATTTAACAGTGTGAATTTGTATCCTCTCAGCTGACTACACCTGTAAAAGCATGAAAAATGTGATTTTTGGTGCTTTGTGTTCTTTTGTAGGTTTTTGGTGGGGTTTTTTTTGGTCCCATGAGTCCTTTCTATAGGCGTAACATTATCACAAGACCTCAACTTCGTGCTCTACAGATCTGTGCACCTACTCCAAAACACTGTTGCACTCAATGCACAGAAAACTAGCCACACACACTCAGCGCCCTTATGCATGTGTGCGTGCATATGCATGACTGACACACACACTTGTACACACACACACACACCACTCTTTCTTCTTGTCTCATTGGCAGGCTTACATCCCATCTGCTCTCCAGGGGGGCGGACAGAGAGATAGTTGTCATTGTGGAACATCTCTCCACAGACACACACACACACACACACACACCCACCCCTTGATACCAAACTCCCTGACACACACCCACACACACGCACCCCATGAACCCCCCCATACATTCACTTTCAAGCATCTTGAGTCCAGCTACATTCTTCTCTGCTAATTGACTGTCATAACGGCTGGAGAGATTAACTTCAGCCCAATCCCTGCAAGATAAAGACTACAGACATGGGGGCAAAACTGGGCTTGGGATGAGGGTTTGGTGGCGGTGGTGGAACTGGGTGGGAGGGGGGCTAATACCACCACATCTCCTATTTGTTATTGATATTTACAGGCTGTCTTGTCCCTCCCTGCTCGCCACTGCCCCTCCTCTGCTCGTCACCCATAAGGATTAGTGTTAATGGCAGGCTTATGGAGTAAGCGAGCCCCTGTCAAACCCATGTCCCCTCTTTGCCATCTCCCAGATTAGCTGACGCTTTGTGATGGGCTCTCTCGGCAAGACACAAGCCTCCGAGTGTAACTAAAAGGAGGGAACTTTGTCTAAACTTCTCATAAAGTGGCGAGAAAGGAGCTTGTGGCAATGCTTTTTTGTATGTGCGCAATGGAATGATGGTGCATGCTGGGGTATTAACTTGTGGTTGTAGCACATATGAATTATTACTTTTTTTTTGCACAGAATGATTGACTGCAAAGGCTTAAAACAAATCATGGTCCTAAATAAAAGATGACGCTGACTGGATCCTCTGGACTTAACAGATGCTGAATGATGAATTAAGATGGATAGAGTAGTAAACCTCATGCACTGTACTTCACATGGTGTAACAATTCCAAGTAAGATGAACAGCTCCTCCGAATATTTATGACTGGCTTGAAAATCTCAGAGTTAAATATGATTGTATTAGGTGGTGATATTATATCCTCATCAGCTCTAGCCCACTACCCATCCTAAAATATCAGACTTC
Organism: Datnioides undecimradiatus; assembly: GCA_008933995.1. Classification (NCBI taxonomy): domain Eukaryota; kingdom Metazoa; phylum Chordata; class Actinopteri; order Lobotiformes; family Datnioididae; genus Datnioides; species Datnioides undecimradiatus. The sequence continues at coordinate 4,060,743 of WARS01000023.1, read as the reverse complement.
CCCCATCACTTTTGTCATCCTGTCTATCGTGTTGCTCCTATTCATTTTCTACCAAATATGGATATAGAAAAGGACTCTTATGGAAACATACTGCGAGAAATAAAATAGATTTTCAGATTCATCACCATAACAGTTGTACTAGTGCTTTATTTTATTAAGATTTTTTGTTAAGTTGTGATTTCCTTAGGAACCAGCTGGTTAAAGGTCAAACAGCAAAAGAGTGTATAATGGGTGTATAATGCTTACAGATGCTGCTTTTGACAGGTGGTTGATTATTGTTTTATTTCATCATTCACTTTTTTGCTTGGCTGCTATTTTAATGGTATTTAACATGTAGAAAATAACACTGGAATAGATCGATGAAACGCTGCCATGTGTGCCACTTACCTTTGAGTAGGTAAAGAGGCTTTTATGATAAATTTAGAGAATATTGTGAAAGTTTCCAGTTATTTTTATTTTAATTTCGTGTTCTTTAGATGAAATTACTTTAGCAGTAAATTAAGACAGGCTTTGGAGCTGCTTTAGTTCAGCAGAAGTACAGATATATGCAATAAATGTTAGTCTTAATGTATTTTCTCCCCTTCTATACAGTTAGGATTTGAATTTTGCATTTACAAGATGCAGAGAAAGTGGGCAATCAGAAGCAAATATTGTAGAAAAAACATATATACTCAACTTATACAGTTAAATAAATGTATATGGAAAAGAAACAATCAATTTACAGTAATTAGTACATTGACCTGCATATAAAGGGCTCAAAATAACCCCCAAACTCAGTGTGGGCATGAAGACTAAGAATTATAGCAGCACTTCGACAGATAAGTGTGATATTTTTCCCAACATCAACATTTGTGCAAGTTGAATGAGCAAATTCTCTCCTTTAATTTTTGAGAATTTAGGTATAAATATGTTTTATTGTCTTCTTTTTAATTGGGAACAGGATGGAACATAGAAAGAGAAAATAACATATAGTACACCTGTTCAGCTAAATTTGAAGATAAATAGTACTGTGTACCCTTGACATTCCTGTACTTACTTTCTTATTCTAAAAGTTTCTTCTTTTTGTGCATCGTTTTTGCTCCTTCTGTACATCCCTTCTCTTTTTCCTTCCCTACATACCATTTCACTTTTCCCATTACGTTTCCCTGCATTACAGTAGTCACCGCTACTTTCCTTTCTTTCTCCCTCTCCCTTCTTCTCGTGTCTCTCTTCCTCCATCTCTCTCCATCCCGGCCTCTCTTTCCTCTCTCCTCTCCGCCTCTCTTCCCTCCATCCTGGCTGTGTGGATGACAGCCGTGCTCTCATGGCATCTGTCTGCTGCTCCCCAGCTTGTCTGTGTGTGATCAGCTCCTCTCCAGCTCTCCTCCACACTTTATCTCCTCGTCTTAGTGCTCCCTTTTTTCACAGACCGCCGCTCAGCTGCCTCGCTGCCAACTCACTGTCGCTGTTAACTCACATACCATCTTATGTATTGCCAAAGCAGATTGTGTTTGGAGGGCAAGCAATTAAGGGGGAGGCAAGCGCAAAACTGTAATGTAATTTTGGCTGCAATATTTACGGGGGAGAACGGAGGGGGGTGGGGGACAAAAAAGCACCGAGGAGGGCTTAAGCGGGTCGGACATTGCGGAGTCAACACCGTCGAGAATAATGATTTTGAGCTGAGATTTAGTGGGACGGAATCTGGCACTTCCCTAATTACGAGAGGCCAAATGTCAAGCCTGCTCGCTGTCAGCTTGGTGGCGGGCGGTGCTGCTTTCTCTCCGTCTCTCTCGCTCTCAGGCCCTCCCTCTGTTTCTTTCTCCCTCTCCCTTTCTCTGCAAGTTTCTGCATGTTTTATGAATCTCATTAAAAGTCATTAAAAGTGTGGTGAGATTTTCACAGCCTCCGCTCCGTGGCCCCTGTAGTCCTCTTTCTATCTGTCACAGATCTGACAGTAAGGAGAAAACAGACAGAGAGAGAAGAGAGGGGGAAAATAACAAAAACTGAGGAAGATTTGAGTTTGAGAAAGACATTTAAGGTAAACAAGAAGGAATAAAAGCAAGAAAAATGTAGAAAGACCTTGGGGCAGGGTATCTAAGTGGATTAGGTGGTAAGCATGGCTGAGCTACCTCTCGGAAAGGTCTAATTTTAACAGACATCTAGCATTATCACCACTTTTCAAGAGGAAAGCTCTCTAATAAAATAACAGAGTGCTAGAATGTGAACAAACACCCTGTAGGAGGGGTGTTTTCCCACAATTTGGCCTATTTGGCGAGCAACATCTTTCGCTCCGACATTCTTTTCAATGAAAACTATTCTGCATTTATGGTTCCTATTTTGCGATGCCACATACAACAAGGGGTCGAAGTCAAGGTCTCTCTGCGTCGCTGAGTGGGAGAAAACTTCAGATCCCGCTTACAAGCCATCACAAAGACCTGCTGTTTTTCCTAGTTTGGGGGCAGATCAGGTCGGGGTGAGAGGTGTAACCCTTTGTGCGTACGGTGCATTCTTTAAGGCATCTCGGCGAGGATGTTCGGCCGCAAAAAGAATGGTTCTTCAATCCCATTCAGGAGAGACACATGGATGGAGGGGTGGGAGGTGAGAACGGGCAATGTAAAGCAATGGTAAGAGATGAAAGACGACGATGTAAGAGTGAGGGAGACAGAAAGGGAAGGAGAGATGGTACTAAAAGCAGTTGGTCTGACATATAGCCTTCCAGCTGCTACACTGTCGGTCATGCTCCCAATTACACCAGTTCAATAGATGGGCTGAAATCACATTGGCCTCTTGTGTTTGTGCTCTCGTGCTACAGTATCTCCTTCAGATGCACAAACACACTTCCACACCTACACACATGCAGCAAAAGCCTCCTACCTCCGCACAAATGCACGCACAAAGCCCACATTGTTGCCGACTGTGTAGCTAATTGAAGGTGTAGCGTGTGTGAAAGGTTGTCGAAGTAGTTGTGTAGCAGCAAGGTGACTTGGCTCGCTACACCGAGACTCTACAGATGGCCCGGTGCTGCCGAGGTGGTGGCAGCCTTGCTGTGTGTGTGCGTGTGTGTGTGCATGTGTGCACAAGTGAGATAGAACGCTGTGGAGCCTCGGGCATCGGCAGGGGCCCCCTGTGACTTGGCGGAGGGAAGCGAGCGAGGAAGAGGCCTGTGTGGGTGGGAACAGGCAGAGGTACGAAATGATTTGGAGAGATGGCGGTGGTGGGTCTCTAGAGGGCAAGTGTCAGTCAGAGGGGCTGGTGGGGGTTGAGGTGGTGGTAGGTGGTAGGGTAAGGAAGTAGTGTAGTGAGGTGAAAAGCAAAACTAGAACCTGTTTTTGGTAAAATAAATAAAACGAACAGCTATTAATGTTGGTGACAAATACAAGTAGAGTTTAAATAAACACTAACCTGTACAAAAACAAAGTAATCACTGGTTACAGTTTCTTTTCAGTTCATTAATAAAGACTTAAAGTGTTTCCTTCCAAAAAGGAAAGAGAACTCAGAGTACATGAAACATGAATGACATGATAGTTTGTAGTAAAATTAGTTTTACTCAACATGTGTGTTTCACATCATTTGTCCTGATAGGGACTGTACCTTTTTTAAAATGTTGTCAATTTCAAAGTTCCGTGAAAGTGGGCGGCTTTGATATTCAGGGCCAATTATCTGCCAAGTGTATTCACATCCAAACATAAACTTCCTGATCTGCTTGCAGGGACATCAGGACTACCATGATAATTTCAGACATGTTAATATTTAGGATTTAAAATCTTATAACATCTTTTAGGATTTTAAAGCTTTTGTAAACTTTTGTAAAACTTCTCCAGGGCCACAGAACAGTGGGTGGTCCCAGAGTGCTAACCAGATCACTCAATGTGAACTTGAATACTTGACAACTGATATCAGACTGCAGCAGGAATCAATGCTAATTAAAGATAAATAGGAAAAAGTTAAAGTCAGAGAGAGGTTTAAAAGGGACATACAGTGCTAACAGCCTTGCACATTGGAGTCACTGTAGGCAGGAAAGGACACACTGGAGTCTCAGAGGTGTGACTGTTTGATTTTTTTTCTTTCCATCCAACATTGATTCATTAGGTCTTTCTGTGCTTACTGAATACATGCATCTGAGGTGAGAGTGGTGGATAATGGGCGAAATAATAAGGCAACAATAATAGGGCTCCAGTAGCCTGCAGAGAGCAAAAAGACACTCATTAAAAGCAAAAATCTTTGTCTCACAAGAGGTAGAAAATATATCCTTGCTGGAGTCTAATAGGCCCTTTAATTCAGGGCAAAGCCTGCTTACCTAAATAGAAGTACAGCTGGATTTTCCAGGGTCTATTGTTATTGAGTGCCAGGTGAACCACTTTCTAGCTAGAAACCCACCAGTTGACTCACATGTCACACAAGTTGAGAGCAGTCGAATGCAGGAAGGAGGAAAGTGAAGGACACAGACAGCATAGTAACAGTTGATTCAGTGTTTTATCTTTGTCTTCCTGCTGCCATATTTGAACAAAAAAAAAACTTGATGCATTCCAGGAACACGGTAAAACAATGTTGCAGGAATTCAGATTTATTTTACAAGCAAATACTTAAAGGAGTATATAATCAATTTAAAATCCCATTGGTATTTCCTCACTTACAGTCAGTAGTGTCAGGTTTCTCTTAACTGTATCTTCTAGATGTACTCAAAGCAATGAGCTGGACAAGCAAGAGGAGTGGTGCACCTTTCAGGCTATTTGCAGGCAACCCTACCTTACTGATGAATGTTAGCTGATGTAAGCAGCCTGAAAGGAATACTTGCAGATGTGATTCAGGGCTGGAAAAATAACATTATTTATAATTAACACCAGTATGCTAATGTTAATCAACTGTCAAAAGCCTGAAGAAAGAGTAATTACAATGCTGTCTTTAACGAAGATGCTACAGCATCATCTTTAGTATATATGTGATATATATCAAAAATAAATGAAGTAGGGTTAATGCCTTAACATAACACTACTATTTTTGTTTTTATGTCCATGAACATTGAAAGAGCAATAACCTTTTAGCATAATTTGATGTATGCACATGCACCATCAAATGGCTTCTTGTACATGAAAGGAGCTTGTTGTTGTGACAAACCAACAGACAGTTATTATCTTAATAATTAGCATTTTTCTTCATCATAATAAAGCTTCATGATGACTTTCAGCTCTTTGCTTCGGGTTTTCTGGTCTGAAACTTTACCGATTTGGTTTCTCTCATTGCTTTTTAATTTATCTTGTTTCCAGCAGCAATTGTTGTTTTTATTGTAAAAGCTACTGTACACAAATCTGCCCACCACCAAATAAGAAGCGAGTAGCTATTGAATATATTTAATTATTTGGCAGCTAACAAGAAAGATATCTTCATCAGCAGTTTGGAGTTACCTACAACAGCAGTGTAAATATTGTGAAATAATGTTGCTCTTTATCTGGTGAATGTGTAAATGTGCAACTCTATCATACCATATGTTGGACATGCATGCTTGGAACGGGAGTGTGAGTTCAGTTGGACGCCACTAAATTCTACATGCAGCCTCTTTAAGTTTTACCACAGACCATAAAGTTTTGGGACATCTGACTAATTACATCAAAACTAAACAAATATGGTGCTAATGTGGCTAATGGGAATACTGCTGGAATGAGGTAGATATCTGAGTGCAATACCATAGAGACATACCAGTGATAACTTTTTCCTCACACACGTAACAGTGACTCGTAATCCCTGGTGCTTTGATATCAAATATAATATTTCAGAATGCAGTGACTGCTGCTATAGCTGATCTGTAAAGCAGATGTTGACTCCCCCTTGTGTTTTTCCATAATTAATAGAGTAATAATTAATTAATTAATTATAATAATTTATAATTAATAGAGTATTTTATAAATTAAGACCAATGTTAAGTCAAACAATAACCCTTTTCTCTAAACAACTTGACCCAGAAAATAATTTTAAAATGTTGTTCAATAAAATAAAATGTTAAATATATAATAAATAAAATGTTATACATGAGGGCACAGATGCATCATCCAATTAGTCTGGAAGAGTTCAGGGTTTTGTGTTTTGGTTGTCTGAGGAGATGCCACATTACCCATCTGCACCACTGTATTCTCTCTCTCTCTCTCTCTCTCTCTCTCTCTCTCTCTCTCTCTCTCCTCCTCTCTCTCTCTCTCTCTCTCTCTCTCTCTCTCTCTCTCTGCCTGACACACACACACACACACACCCCTCAACCCCCCAACCTCTGAGTGATGGCAAGAGGGAGAAGTGATGTGGGGAGCAGTGGAGAGGCGAGAAATGGGAACGTGCAGGGGAACCCCTACTGGGCACGAAGACACATGCCCACAGACACACACACACACACACACACACACACTCACTCACAAACGTCAGACAGAGCCCTGCAGTCCCACCTTTGACACTAAGCTTCCAGAAGCAGGGAACTCTGGCTCATCCCCACTAACACAGACTGGCAGGTGAAGCTAAGCGCCCTCTCTTTTCTCCTCCAGTCCTCTCCCTTTTCTGTCTGTCTTCTTCTCTTTCTCCATCTCTGTGTGTGTTTCTTTCTTTCTTTTGCTCACTTTCTCTCCTATTTCTGTTTCCCATATCCATCTGTTTCTTTCTCTTACCCCCCCTTTCCTTTTCTCTCTCTCTCTTCTTCCCCTCGGAGGCTGCAGGCTGGGGTTGAACTCATCTGTCAGGATCAGAAAGGGGCTGGAGTGACGGGAGACTCCTGTTTCAGCAAGATAAACAGCCAGCACAGATCAAAATACTCTCCCTTTAACACACACACGCACACATACACATACATGCACACCTACATGCATGCACAAAGGCACACACACACAGCGAGTGATCCATCTCACACAACGGCGACGTCAGATTGAGGGTGTTAGCTCCTTGTCAGCTTAGAAAAGGTGCAGCATCCAAATTCAGGAGGCACCTGGTTATTTACAAAGTTAATCACGGAAAATTCTGCTAAACTTGGCCAAAGAACTCAGGCGGCTCGTGATTGACGGTGACCGAGCAAAGATGCCGATATAGATCTTTAGAAGAGACGAACATATTTTTGGACGAGGCATAGAGACATCTGTATTCGCTTTGACTGATATGTTAAGAGCGGCTGAATATCTAAAAAACTTCCTTCCCTCCTTTTTTTTTATATTGCATACGAGAGCTACTTCAACACTTGCCAAGATGACAACGGTTGCCCAAATGTTCTATTTGATGTTTCGAGCCTCAAGAGCAAGTGGGAAGAGAAAAAGCGGTACAGAGGGAGAGAGGGAGAGAAACCGAGGGAAAACAGAGAAAATAAATGGCAATAAGAGAGAGGGAGAAAAAGGGAGACTGAAAGCGAATGAGAATGAGAGGAGTGGAAAAGAACATTAGCCCGAGAGATGCCAAGTTCACTATCTGCCAGCCTGAGGTGTGTGCAGTCCTGGGTGTCGTAGTGGCAGGGGGGGGAGGAGGAGAGGGGAAGGAGGGGTGAGGCAGTGGGTGTCAGGTATGTCTGTCTTTCTATCCCAGCACTCCAACATGCGCTTTTTGCTGCAGCTGCTGCTTGCCCGGATAACAAATCATTCCCTACAGCGCCTTCTGGTAACCTCGTCATTCCCGCTAATAACATTTGGAGATGCTAAGCTTGTAAATTAGCGAATCTGGACCGAGGAGATATTATTTATGCTTGTCTCCCATCCTGAAAGACTTGTCTTGATGGGTAAATTGTGTTTAATTCTTGGAGGAAGCCGTTTTTTTCTGCGCCCCAGCGTGAGATGAGATTAATCCCTTGACAACCTTTGCAGGCGCACTTAAAAATTGCTCCCAAATGTCACCGCCGCCGCTGCCACCGCCGAGATTTGCGGGAGGGTGGAAACAGGGAAGAAACGAGCACCGTGCAGAAATGGGGACACATCCGACGCACATGATCCTCCCCTGCACACGCACGCGGACACACACACACACACACACACACACACATTCTTTAAATGTATTTTCTTACCCTTCTTAGCATTCATAGAAAAAAAAATGCACAAACTCGAGGCACAAGCCATCGCCCGCCCACATACACAGACACACACCTTGCACCCTCCTATAGATTATGTTCTTGTTATACTGACACACACATACCGTGGCAAATAAAACTGTATCACTTCGAAACTGTTTGAGCAGCGACAGCAGACACACGCGTTCACACACAGGAGCAGTTGTCCTAACACACACACAACACTTACAGCTTGTTCCCCAGATTGCCTTTTACTAATTTGTTCCCTCTGAGTGAGAGTTTTGATTTAATGTTTCTTTATGGCTTTTGGTGAAAAGACAGTTTTAGATTTATTTACCAAGAAGACAGACATGGCTGGAGAGGACCTGTGGCCTGGAGCTCGCTTTTTCTTAAATGTATTTGCACATAAATTCACATGGTTGAAGTTTAACACTGACAAAACACCTCCAGTGGTCATCATGGTGCTTCAAGGAGCGTTCAGAGGCTCCCTATTCCAGCTTGTACCCACCCTGGTGGGGATTGGTGGACAGGTTGGCCTGGGTGATGAGTCTTGGATCTGCTTCAGACTCCCCTGCAGCTTCTAGATCAACTTCCTAGGGCAAAGGGGTAAGGGCAGCAGGGTATCTCTCTCTTAATGACCCAAAGAGTGGCGGACATACCAACTGTCAACACACATCCGCCTCCTCCTCCTCTCCCTCCATCCCTCCCTCCCGCATGTTTGTTTCTCTCCGTGCGGTCTCATCGTCATGCTTTCGCTCTTTGCCGGTTGTTGAGTTGGTTTTTTTTGTTGTTTTTTTTTTCTCCCCCTCAATTCACAGCTGGGATCGGAGGGGGGAGAACAGAGAGCGTAAAAGAGAGAAAAAAAAAGGAAATGCACATAATTAGATTGTAAATGCTTCATGATATTTGAGGACTTCAAAGGGCACAACTGAAACGATGAGCGAGTTTGTGTGCGTGTCTGGGTGTTTACGCCTCTCTGTTGACAAGTGCTTTTGCATGCACGCTTGTTGTCCTCTGCGTGGTTGCTTGTTATGTGTATCTCTAGGCTTGTGTGTGTTATGCATTATCGTTATCAAAGGGGGCAGCTGACCCCTCTTTCTACCGGCTTTGCTGCAGCAAAAACACTCAGAAGTTCATTTCACACCCGCGTGTGAAGAGTTCAGCAGGAGCCGCAGCGTGACTGAAAACAATGAGCTTTAATGTGTTAAAAATGAGTTGCAAAGTGCTGTTACCCAAAGTTCCACTGGCATCTGACCCCCGCACTCAAACATAAAATGACACGCGTGACTGTTTCCATGAAACAAGTCATTTCTGGTAATTACAGTTATTTGCGGCAGCCGTCCCTACACACCAATTACACCCGTCTGGGGCATTTCTGTGAGTGTGTGTATCTGAGAGGGAAAAAAAACAAAAAAGCAAAGTTGAAAGCAAACAATTGTCACATGAAAACACTGGAACAAAATTTGACAAGACAATGATATTTTTCATCTGTCAACTTCTCCTTTTCCACTTCAAAAGCAGGAAGTTAACCTCTGACCTCTGGCTAGAGAGGATTAGTCGACTTCCTGTCCGCTGGTCCGTGTCCAGCTCAATTTCTGCACGGCCTCTGAGCGTGTTCATTGTGACCGCGTTTATTTTTGGAAGAACTTTGATGAAATATGTTACATGACAAAAAAGGGGCTTTAAAGTTGTTTTTGCAGAGCTGAAGAGATGTCATTTAAACAGAACATAATCCATAAGCTGAATAACAAGCAAGAGATGTTCGTTCTCTCCCTGCTCCTCTCTCCCTCTCTCTGTGTGTGACACAGCTACATAATGTCTGTCTGTCGCTGTCTGAATGTAGGCTGCGGATCTGGCAACACACTTTCCGAGCACACGCACGCACGCGCACAGAAAGAGCTGTCCTCTTGCACAGTAATGTTTATTTATTGGAACATTTTAGAGCCGGCATACTTCTGTCTGTAAATTGACAGCTTGGCTCAATACTGAAGGGAAAAAGCTCACTGGACCGCTGCTTCATTTCAACACTGATTGATTGGCAAGGATGGAGAAAAGAAAAGTATCCAAGTGATTAAGGCTGTTACTGTACACGGATGACATTTTATTCGAGTAGAAGTGTATTGATTACGACAAAGTGAATTTCTAATCATCCATCAGATATGAAAATATAAATCTGAGTGAGTCATTAGTAAAGGGTCATGCATTTCTCACTTTCTAGTAATTCACGTATTTTTAGTTGTTAGTATGATGTCTGAGTGGTGTTTGGTGTCTCTCCAGAGGGCTGTGGTCTTCAAAGCTACCTAAACCTGTGCTGCTGCTTCTTCCTGTGATTATTAATTGTTATGCTGGTACAGTTAAAGATTGAGCTTTAACTCTGCTGTCGTTTAACAATTTGATTGCAACCTCATTTCTTTTATTAGATTTTGGGCATCTTAACTCATTACTGACCCAATAATACACGAGTGTATTCCTTATATTTTATTTTCTGTTGCCTTTTATGCTGCTTCAAGCTACAGTATTTTCTTTACCTTTTTGCACCTGAGTAAGACGCACACCTATCCACAACCTGGCAAACTAAAAGCTGTTCTTATTGCTAAACTGTAATGCATTAATACATTTACAGTAACCACGAATAAGCCGTAAGTACGACTTATTCTACATTGGTACAGATAGCTGATTTAACTGTTAGAGCTGTAAGATTCACATGACAAGTGGTGAAAGCCATAAGAATGTGGCTACGTGTGGGTGCAGGCCAAAAAGCACAAGCTCCTGACCTTGAAGACGCTGTATCAATGAAAACTTTTGGGAGCTTGCAAACTTGGGCTTTTTCAATGTAAAAGCTGAGACATTTGGAATATTCACCACAAACGTTATCTGGACACAACTGATCAACTGATCACAGATCAGTACACACTTTCTTGTAGGCATTTGCATTTTGAAATCCTGTTGGAGTGTTACCAGCTAGAATTCCAGAGTTTCATGTTGTTTTTACCAAGTTCAAAATACCATGCAGTGTATTGACATCACAGCATGTACTTTCTGGGTAATTAATCCCCTGGAGCAACATGCCTCCACCAAAGAGCAGCTTTAAAGTGTATGCAGCATTATATACTTTTTGCAGACATTGCTGAAGGACATTGGAGATGCATTGAGTGCATTTACAGATTGCCAACAGTAGGATGTTCTCGACATTATACCTACAGAGTCCAACGTGTACCGTTATCTGTATTTAATTTAGATAATTAATTTGTCTAAGCCTCATAATGACAAAAGTTGTGATTGATCAAGGTTCAGTTTACCAATCCACCCGGCAAACAAGGGGAGTGGGGAAACATTGTATTTAGTATGCTGTTAATAAAATCTCTAACTCAACTTAATACAAATGTAGATGTCAGTGTCACAGCCGTGTCAGTATGGGACATCATATCTGTCAGTGAAGATCTCCTACAGACCTCCAGTTCGTGTACTGGCCTGTCCTCTGCTGAAGTTAAGCTCTCCGACAGTGTTTATGGAGCTGTGTTTTGTGGTCGGTGTGGTCTCTCACTTGTCCCTGAGGCCTTGTAAAGAACCTCACCACGGGGCTGCTCAGCTACACTGTGCTCCGACCACAATACCAGAACTCACACATCTGTCGAGCAGCAGCATGTCGGAGCTCCAAATTTATGTCTGGGACATTAGGAAGACTGGAAGCCTCGCTCCAAGTCTGATCTCTGGCTCAAAACTGTGGTTTTAGTTTTGTGGTAATATTTATTTTCATAAAAAAGGCTTTTGCTACAAGCCTCTTGAAGGTGAATGCGACTTGGATTCAGTCAGATTCAGGTCAAACTTTCATGTGCTTTTATTCATATTTTGTAATGCTCAGAAATGCTAAGGTTCCAGAAATCCTTTATAAATAAGTATTATTAATCTTTCATACAACTTATTTTTCCTCTAAAAAGAACCATCAATCGCTTTTATTGTGCTGTCTATTATTTTGTAATCATTCCTCTTTTATAAAATGATCGGAATGAAACTCTACTAAAGCGCTGATGTGAAAGTAAATTCCAGCGATTGTGCATAATCGTTGGAATTTCCCTTTTGATTAATGCAAGCAAAAGCTTTTCATTATCCAAAAAGCATTTCAGTTACATAAAGCGTTCATTTGAATTCATTTAAAGCATTTCAGAATAGTGTTTCGTATTGTGAATGAGATTGGATTGGAATTTCAATGAACACCAATGCATGTGAATGTGTTATTTCTCTGAAATCTTTCTCTTTCTCTCACATATACTCAAATACACACACACACACACACACACACACACACACAGACACAGATACTGCCTGCCCGCGTGTCCCGGCGATGATGGCTAACACATGCCGTTTAAACAATCGCCCCAATCCCCCCTTATCTTCAGGAGTTATGGGCCTAAATCTACTCATAATACACAGCTCACTGAGGGTGTAATCCCTGGGAACATCAGAATAAATCCAGGCTATATCCGCTACATGCAGACTAGCGGACAGAGCCAGGGCCATTATGGTGGGTCTGAGGAAGAGGAGGAGGAGGTGGGCTAGTGACGGCGCTAATGGGTTGTCTATGAATTCATATTAACACCGAGCCATTAGGACACCTCCATCCAGGAAATCCCTCTGACCCTCGTGATACAACAGCTGTCCGAAGTTTAAACTTTAAAACCGACAATCCCTCCGCTGTCACGTCCCTTCCTGTCTCTATCTCCTCCCTGTTTTTTTTTTCTCTCTCTCACTACCAGACTGTGTCTGGATTGTCCTAATTCATCCCTATCGAAAAAGTCTTAACAATTCCACCACAGGGCCCAGGGGCAGGGAGACGGAGCCAACTGGTCACATTTGGTTGCAATGAGAGGGGACACAAAAGCAGGGGGAGGACAAATACGTGACGACAACCAAGAGGGCAGTCTGTCTTTGACACAACCTTTTGCAACCTCTTCTCAAAATAAAAAAAAATAACTAGAAAAAAAAAACAAAAAACAAAGCTGGCAAAATCAAGTTAATCTCAACTCAGATTCAAAGTCAACTGTCAGGACACATGGCTGTCTGCTGCATGGCTTGTGGCGTCTGCATTGCCGTCTGGTGAGCACGCATGCCGGGGAAATCCTTGTCATATTAAAAAAAAGTCCAAAGCAAAGAGAGGAGTAAGTGGGCTTTTTAATCTTGGAGCGAAATGAAGTGACGAGGCGATCAAATTAAAAATGCAAACTCCAGCGCTCTCTTTCTTTCCTCCCCCTTGCTCACTCTTTCTCTGTGTCTCTCTGCCTTTCTTTCCCAGGCCTGAGTAAGCAGCCAACACAGCCATCTTAGAGTCTTTGGGGGGGGGGAATCGAGGCCCCTGGGCTCTTTGGCTCCTTGGCTGGACAACAGTTTCCTGGCCTGAAGGGGTCAGCGGTGGGCTGTCTGAGAAACTGGCAGCCATTGGGGTTCCAGAGGGGATGTTTTTCACGAGGAGAGAGGGGGAGGTGGGGGGGGGGGTATCTTGTGGCTGGTTGGCATGGAGCAAACACTGACAGTTTCCAAATAGTGTTGTTCCTGCCAGGGCCCGCTGAGCTCTTACACATTACGCTACACACAGGAAAAGACCAGAGGCACTCGAGGCCTGGCGCTATAAAGCCCCTGACAGATTCATAAGAAAACGATAGGGTGCCTTATTTATTTAGGGTGTTCGGACTGTAATGTTTCACAACTCTCAATACTCCAAACAATTATATGGTGCAACATGGGGAATGGTGAGTGTAATTCCTGGTAGAAAACAGACTCCGTGAATCTCTTGATAATTGTGTAGAGGAATTTCCCAGAACTTATTTCCATCTTTGTACATTACAACTTAAGCAGTCCATAATAATCATGACAGGGTCTAAATATAATTTAAACTCCAATTTCAAAATTTTTTGATTTCAGTCCTCAACTTAGAACTGCATGTTATTCACTGAGGGGATATTGTCGTAGTCATCCAAAGTTCAGTGTTGAAGTCTATGAAGTCCTTTCTTTCATGATGCTTGATTTGGACTGAAAGGGCATTTACCGTGTTAAGATCAGACTTCAAGTCATCTGCCAATTAATGATCCTGATGAGGGGCACTGAGAAGGAAAGTATTGGGTTTGACAAATGATATGTGGCATATCATAGTTGAAGACAGTGATAACAAAATCTAGGACACCTCATAATGTCTCAACAGCAATCCAAGAACATTGTGCCTTATTTGCGCAAGTTGAACAACTTCTATGATGTGTTCCAAGAGTAACCTGTGGCTGTTTGCCTGTTGTGTCCTATCAAAATTAATGGGTGCAGCCTCACCCTCTGCACACTAGCATACATATTAGGAATAAATACAAGTTAATGCAATTCTAAATTCATTGTGTTGAATTGAATGGACCATAATGCATCCGGAAGTGGTCGAATGCTTCCTTTGACCTGTTCTGTCTTGCTAATATGCATATTGAGATTTGATCACGTTACATACAGAATTTAGATTAGAAGAATGCTTATTGATACCAGGTGTGAATGAAAAGGTTGTGGGTCAGTTGTCATTATCCAGATACAGATCACGTGTTTATCGCAGGTGTAAATTGGGCCTAGATTTATGCCATGCACATACACACACACTCTTTCCAGTGCCAGGGAAGAAGACCAGATGACAATTGAGTGGATCCAGGTTCACTTTCATTCAAAAAATTGCTTGAGCGCACACATTTGAATTTGGTTTGGCCTGGTGGAACAGGTGAGGAAGCTCCTGGGAACTTTGTCCCTGATCAACAGTGTAAAATGTTGTGATGACACATGATTGGTTGTGATGGTACTCTCAGCCAAGAATCTCTGAATCTGATACTGAGCCGCTCAAAAGACCAAAACAATGTGTAGTCTGATCCCAGCATACGTGTTCTGATCAGGACCTTGTTGCAGTGTAGTACTGAAATCTGCATTTGGAGTCATTTCTTCTCAAACATTATAATGACGATGAGGACGTCTGGCGAGACGCCCTTTGTTTTTTTCGTCTAATCTTTTTTGTATGTTTCTCAGTGCGGCTTCACTCACAGTATACCACATTCGTTTGGACTCTTGAAACCTTGCTTGATCCACTTTGCTTTGCCTTTATTTTCTATTACCGTTTCCTGTCTTCATGCTGATATACTTAATCTGTCTTCACCTCTGTCCTCCTAGTCTTGTCTACTCAGTTCCACATAATTCCTTTCCCATCACTTATTGCTTTATCCTTTTATTTACAACCTCCTCTTACCCCTTTGCCTTTTAATGCTCCGCCATTCAGGTCTCTTTACTCTTACTTATTTGTTTTACCTCTGTCCTGTTTCTTATTCCCTTTAACGTGTCCCCTTTTAATCCCCATGTCTCCCACATAAACCCTTCCTCCCCCACTTACTCCTTTTACCCTTGTCCCCCTCTGCTTCTGCGTATTTCCATATCCCTGAGCTGATTGTCCCCTCGCTTGCAGCCTGTTGTATTCCCTGTCTCTCTTCTCATCCGTTTATCACTGGCCCTTGTTCTGTTAATCCCCGAGGGTTTTGTTTATTTGTGTTGGAGCTGCTTTTACAGCTTGCGACTGACCCCACCTATTTTCTCACCAGTCATTTGAACAGCAGGGCTGCTTTGCAGCTACTCCACCAATTAACATACCATTAGCATAATATTTGCATGTGTGCATTAGGGTGTTGATGGGGAGAGAAAATAACAGTTTTACAGTTTTTTTTTCTTGTCTCAAAAAAATATATATTTCATGGAATGACGTAAAAGCGCCCACGGGCTCCTTTATCTTGCTTTGATACTGCTGCTCAGCGAACAACATCATGTTTTCAAGTTTGCTGTGAAAAGTTCTTGTGTGATTGGCCCACCTACACGTTAACATCTGTGATTATCATTTCTACTCTTGAAATTTGTTAAATTGTGATTTTGTTTTGATCAAACTGTTATATAAATGTCAGTCTTTTAGTGCTGTGTAAAATATAATAAATGAGGAAAAATGGAGCTTTGATCATGTATCTAAGATGCAAAAAGACACAAGTTTTTATATATAATATGGTCCAATTCAATTATTAAGCCACAGCCAGTACAGTCAGATCAGTGAAGTCAAAGGTGAAGAAAAGGGATGAGAGGGGTGTAAGAATGCAGCCAAACAGGCAGGAAGGCTTATGAATGAAGGAAGAAATTAGGCAGAAATCATTGAGAAAGAGACAGAACACAAACAATCATGGCCCCAACACGCCGATATGTGAAGGGAAATAAACAAATTTATATGTTTTGATGGAGACAGACAGGGAGAGAGAGGTGAAAGTAGGCCAGCTGCTGCCGTCGCCGCTGATGAAGCCGGTGAGTGTTTCATGTAGAGAGTGGCGGCTGAGCAGAGGGGCGACGTGTCAGGGGCGCCGAGCCAGTTTCCCACTCTTGATTGGGGATCAGCCCGCGGGCCTCGCTGTTCTGCTGCGTGCCACGCCTGTCCCTCACACGCCGCCGCTCTCAGATCTGTCACATTAGGGCCGTCGCTCAAACACTGACGGCGCTTTGTGATTGTTTGTATCATGTCATACTGATTACTTTGCTCATAGAAACCTGACTGAAGGAAGTGGATGAAGTTGAGGCGAGGAAGTTACACGTGGAACTGATATCCGGCCAATAAATGTGTGGTCATCGGCCACGTTTTCTTAAGCCCCAACCAATCATGTCCAGGCTCATCTTGTGTTGTGTCAGCCTTTATCCCCCGCAGAATCAGCAGATGACAAATACAACGGACTGAACCGACTTTGTCATGTTTGCATTTAATAAGTACTGAGCAGTGCTGTCATGAGATAATGTGATATATGCTGTATGTGAACTGTCACACGTTAATTCTGTGTGTAAAACTACTCATTCTTCAAATCACAGATAATAAAGTAACGGGGTGGCCATCAGCCAAAATGATAAAAATATATATATTTAATATACCATATGCTTGCATTTCTCTATTTTATTTTGCATCTCAGCATCTTGTTACTTTATTTTTATGGTCTGAGTGCAGGCACTCTCTGATATGGGATTACTTTATGGACTCTTAATGCATCAGCCACCTAATATTAATGGCCAGGCACCGAACCTCTTCTTGCTTTTTTTAGCATCATAGGGAATGAGGGACGGCCGATGAAATATTTGATTTTTTTTTTTTTTTTTTTTTTGCAGCTTAAGTACTTTGCTGAAATCATTTTTATGAGACTTTTATGATTGCCTTTTTCTGTTTTAATGATGCTGCAGTTTGTGTATACATTTGCATGTTAGACAGGGGATTAGCTGGGCTGCCAGAATCAAAGATGAAAGAATAAGAAACGGCACTACCAGATACACACGCATTTATAATAATATGTGTGTTTGGGGCTTGAAGTAATATCTAATTGTATTCTTTTTTTGTCTGCGATTCTGTTTGCTACAGGAATCAACATGACAATAATATGTTTTCAAAATAGAGAACCTCGATTCTCAGGCTTTCATTTGTAATTTAAAACTGTATGTAAACTAAATGTATTAGGATTTTTTGCTCATCACAACCTGAATATTTATTATTAGCAGTTTACCAGCCTGCTGCTTGTCCTGTTTCAACTGTCTCATATTATATCTGCAGTAGAAACAGCTTGATGTCATTTTTAAATTCATTGACAAATGAATATATTCAGAAACAAACCTTTAAATAACATGTTGCAGTACAGTCAAATTTAATTCTAACATAGCTCACATTTTAAATTCCACTAAGCAGCTACACAATATTCTGTGTGTGTGTGTTTAGCCCTACCTCCTGCATTGTGGATTGTGTGCTCACGCAGTCTAAACGTAGTTATATATATATAATATCTAGCAGGCCTGTTGGCCCTGGCTGTTCTGCTGCACTCAGCTCTCTAACTGCTCTTGTCTCTGTATAATCCCCCCTCCTCATGAATACATTAACGCCGGAGCCTTAAACTCAGCTTAGCTGGCGGCTCAGCGTCACAGCACATCCTATTACCGACTTTAAATCATTAATGTGACATCGTTTTCACTCAATTTCCAAACACCCACGGTCGAGAACTGCATATTTCACTGAGCCGGTGCAGAGAGTGCGAGGGCCGCGCTCAAAGTCACACAGTGGAGTAGACGCATGCGTGCAGGAGGGAAGCGATTAGACAAACATACAAGTGCACGTGATTCAAGTATTTTCTCTGAGCTGTATGAGATTTGCACAGGCAGAAAAAAGTTAGTGCAAATTAAATCTTATTTACAATATGCACAGCAGAATACGACCAGGCATTCAAATGTAAATCTGTAATAGTTCACTCTTTTGTCTCAACTATTGTGATTGAAACAGCCAGTGGATAATTGTGGTTTAAGCTGAGCTAACTCCTACAGTAGACCTTAGGGTGTGTGTGATTTAATCTGTGAGTCTAGCCACCGTTTGCTTCCTCCAGCACCTCGTGTAGCCTACTGCTGACAATAAAGGAAAAAAGAAAAATCTGAATCCCCTTTCTTGCTCCTCAACTATTCACACATAAACCTTTTCTCAGGTTTTTACCTCCAGGCTACCTCTGAAAAATTCACAACGCCCAGAGAACAACTAAGTCCTTCACTTACCGTAGGAGTTGTGGATCTGCCCCCATCGTGCCTCTTTATTGCATCAAAAGGGCTTTTTTTGTGTGTGTGTGTGTGTGTGTGTCTATGTGTGTCTGTGTCTGTGTGTAAAGCTATGCTAATTAGCAAAGCACGTAAAATCATCTCCTCGGAGTGCATTTAACTGTTTTTATGCGCGGAGCGTCAGGAGCGGGCGTTGGGGGTTGATTGCTGGAACATATGGACACAGATGGGGACAGCATTTTAATGGGTGCTCTGAGTGGGGTTTTGTGTTTTTTAACCCTTGCAAGTGGAGGCATGAACATCCTCAACATCCTTAAGCGAGCATCAATTAAAGATTTGCCTTTTAAACTGGGTGACAGCAGCACAGGCGGCTGGCATCCGGCGCTTTGACAGAGACTTAGAGTGGCCGTCAGAGTACACAGCCCCCCCCCATTTTTGTTTTGGTGACTTACAAACACACACACATTTCATCACCCCCCCCTTACCCTCTCCTCTCCTTGTCCCTTGTTGTGCTTAATTAGGTTATCAGGTTGCTAACGGGCCGTGATTCGGCTCCACGTCTCCCAGCTGGCCCTCTGATTGGAGGGGCAAGAAGGTGGACTTAGCATAATTAACATGTTGTTATGGAGACGATTGAATTGTTCTGCGACACTGGGGCAGCACCACAGTGGCTCACTGCGTGTGTTGGTGATCAGAGGACTGAAGCAAATATTGGAATAAAACACAGGTGATATGTCATGCATTTAAAACTGACTGAACTCCACTCAGCTCACTGCTTTGTGCATATCCACTCATTATTTATGTTTTTAGCTTTACTGATATCATAATAAACAAGTGTAGATGCTTTCGCAGTCCTCTCCATGGATAATATTTCTGCAAGTTATGCTGTGTCTTTTTAAAAAAGAAGCACATGGCAGTGTATATTTGTATATTCTATGTGAATATGTTGGAGCTGTAAAGCCATTGTGTGAATGTATGTGTGGAGAAAAAGAAGTGACCAGGACCAGCACAAGTTTTACCGAACACATTGCTGTCTTTATTAGAGCCTTGTCTGGCAGTAATACTGAAAAAAAAGTGAACTTAGAACAGATGGTGGTGGCAGCCCACGGCTTTTTTTTTCCTGTTTTTCTTTATTTCTTTGATATTTTTCTTCATTTTTTTGTGTGAGAGTACTGCGACTCCAGCTTTTCTGTGGCATGGATAACATCAATAAAAGAGACAGTAGGGAGAGAAAAAAGAAATATACAACTTATATTACACTGTGTTATGAACAAAATATAAATCTATAACTCTATGTTATATTTACATAATTATCTTTCTCGATTTTTCAAGTTGAGATGGTAAGATATTTTTTTTTTACTTGTAATAATTCTTACTTTGTTTTGAGCTCCACTCATGACTTTGATTGTCTTAAATAATTATCATCATCATCATCATTTTCATTGTCTTGATATGGGGACAGACCTTGCCAGCAGGGATGATTGATGTCTTAATGCCCCACCCACCCATCTCATACCCAAAAAAAATGGATTGATCCACTTAGTCCCCTCTCTCCAGCATCGGGTTGAACCATAATGTGTGACTATACAGCAAAATTAAGACCCAGAGGCTCATTATGTGGCATGTAGCAAACATCTACAGCGAGAATGATTGTGGGGGATTACTTTGTGGCAGCACACCTGAAGAGTAGTCATGGCTCCTGTGGCGTCGCGTGGAGCTAAAACAAAGCAAAGGGCTCCTGATGAGAAGTGACTTTAAAGATAATGTGTGTGGTTGTCTCACACACACGTGCAGTGGAACACCTTTGGTGGATGATGGTAAACACTGCTTTCCTATGATTTAAAAAAAACAACAAAATATATGTACAGGTTTTTATATCTAGATTTCTAGATTTCACGAAACAGAAAAAGGACAGCATAGGATTTGTTTGGTTGTCATGATAATCTCTTCATTTTAAATGTGTTTTTGTGTGTGATTGTGTTTGTGCACATGTGTGTATGTGTGTACGTGTGTGGATCCAAGCCAAAGATGCTCCACTGCGTATCAGTGAGACGGCCAAACTAGTAAACGGGGGACGGGACTCTTTGTTCACAGGAAACAGTTTCCAAAACTGATAAACTGATTTCCAAAAATAAAAAAAACAAAACAAACAAAAAAGAGCAAAATATGAGAGGAAACTTCACATTATACATTATAATAACCATTACAAATAAAATTATAATAACAATAAAAAATCATGTTCTTCTTTTTCTCTGACTGCACAGAGTCTGAGTGCTTTTTAGAAATGGGTTTGGACATGAAAAGGTTATGTCTTCAGCTCGGAGGAGGGCTGGCGTCGAGTCTGTCAGTCCAGCTCACTGTCCTAACTCCGCCTGCCCACCCGTCCGGAGGATTAATACAAAACGAATGAGTCAAAAAAAGAAGGGAACATAAGAATGCTAAACAAAGCAAGGTAAAATGACAACTTTTGTTTAGATCTAAATACCTACCAGCTAAATAGAATAATGTTTCATTGACTGTCATAGTTTCATATGGTCATAAAAACCCGATAAAGAGGAGAAAAATAAATTATACTGTACATAACTTACTAAACTTAGGAAACGCTGACCATCCTTATAATTATTGTTAATAATATTATTAGACTAGAGGCAGTTTGAAGAGAAATAATAAAATACAGTATTCAAATACAAACAGAAACACTGACTGGCTGACTTCACCTCGGCTCCGCCCACTGGGGGACAGCAGGACGATGTTGATTGAAGGAGCAGGAAAACACTGAGGGACAGAACAACAGTTGTGTGTGTGTGTGTGTGTGGTCCAGTAAGTAACAGCAGCAGTGTAAGTTGCCTGTCTTTCTGTGTCCTATATGGGGGTTTTTTTGTTTTGTTTTTAGCTTTCTCCTCACACTGAGAAAGAAGAGCTAACACGGCGCACACACACCGACACACACACGCGCTGTCTGATGTTTCAAGCTAAGTCGTACTGCTGTTTTGTCCTGAACGAGATCAAAATAGAAGGGACGGAGCGAGAAGAAAACTGGTGGATTGTCTCATAACACAGTGCTTTCGTTTCTGCTCCGTGACGCCAGAGAGACTCCCTCTCCCCTTCCCCCCTCTGAAAACCCCTCAAAGTGGGACGGTCCACGCTGCTCTGGTCAGTCCTGGCAGGACTGTCCCAATGGATTCCAAATGGAGGGCTGGGGGCGTTGGGAGTGGGCAGTCACAAAAACACAGAGAAAAAAGGGCGAACCGCTGACAGCACACTGCGAGGTTGAAGAAAAAGATATGTTCTTGTTAAAAATAAACATGTCTGATGTCTTTCAGGTGCTTTACAACAAAAGGGGGTGGGGGGAAAAAAAGAAATGTCTCTTTTTTTCTATTATTATTCAAACTTGTAGCACAAAAACAACAAATCACATTCACAAGCCACTTATTGGCACCGTGTACCTGAGTGAGAATATTATAGAACCAAAGAACAAAAAAGCTGTTTTTTTAAAAGTGTCTCTTGATAATAAACAGGTCCGCCATCTTAAAGTGTCATCTGTTTGCCTTTGACAGGTCCACTGTTGCGTCTTTCATTTCAAAACGTCTCCTTCTCTACAAACAGGTCTAAAAGGTTGCTTTCTGAGTGTGACTTTAATTTCTCCTCACTCGTGGCATTACACTCAAACTCTTGCAGTAGTACTTGAATATTCCTCAGCGAGCTGCGAGGCTGGCTTGGTCGTCTCCTCCTCCCAGACTCCAGTTTGTGTAACAGTCAGTGTGAGTGACAGGTCCTGTGCTTCAGTTGATTGATCAGATGCTGGTATCAGGACTCCAGTGGGAGGGGTCTGGCTCTGTTAAAAGAGTCCATGTTAGTTGGGGAAGGGGTTGGAGGGAGGGGGCTGTGAGATCGAGACTCAAGGTGATTGGCAAAAGTTTTCTTCCTGATTGGTGGGTTTGGGATTGTGTGGAATTAACCAGCTGTGATTGGCTTAAAAAAAAAAAAAAGAAGAAGAAGCAGCAGCTCTTGCGCCGTCCTATTGGGTGATATGGTTGTCATTATCGCTGGCGTAATCAGCCTCTTCATCCTCGTAGTCAAAGTCATCGTACACGTCACCGTTGCTGTCGTCCAGCCGTAGCTCTTCCTCCTTGATTCTTGGCTCGTCCCCTTTCAGGCTGGGCATGTGGGCGTTCTGGTGGTGGTTGGCGTTGGGCTCTGGGCTGCTGGACATGCTTGAGTGCTCTGAGGGCATCTGGGGTGAGGGCATTCCTGCCATGGACAGGGCACCTGGGTAAACCACGCCCGCGGAGGACAAGGGCAGCTGGCCCTGCTGCCTGTAACACACACAGAGAAGACGTACTTTAGGACACGAACCTCAATCAAACTCAATATCGATGCTGAAAAGCCTTCTGGTTCTCCACCTTTTCAAGGGATATTTCAACTTAGAAACACAAAAATATAACACAAATATAACCTGACACTAAAAGAGTACTGCACCAAATTTATTTGTTTTGGCTTAAAACCGATCCAACATGACACACGTGTCCTGTTCTGAAATACATCTTATTTATTGCATTTCTTAGTTCTCTTACCCCACACTGAAGTATTGTCTCATTTCCTGTCTGCGGGACCTCATGATGGCCTTGTACTCGCCGATGCGCAGCTTCTTGCCGTCCACCAGGCAGGTGCGCTTGGGTCGCGGCTTGTACTTGTAGTCTGGGTATTTCTCCAGATGCTGCTTGCTGAGACGAGCCTGCTCCTCGTAGTAGGGCTGCTTCTCCAGGTTGGTCATGGCTTTCCAGCGTGAGCCTGGACAGGGTCGCAGTGTAACAAGGATCAGACAATGATCAGGTTTTAACTCCTCACAGAAGAGTAAAAAAAAGACAAAACTGGCAAATGTCATGATTGTGCACTTTGTAAAAATAGCAGTAAAGCAGTAAAAAACTATTAAAGGGATTTATGATCATGAACTAAATCAGTTTGAAGTGTGATTTAATTCCAGCCTGTGCATCTGCTTTAAGATCAATGACACTGTGTGTGAGGAGCAACTATCTGTGTGGGGATGCATGACCCTACATCACATGCGCTGTGTACACTCGTGTGACAGCCTTTAAGAGACAGTTACACACTCGCACACCCACAGAAACACACACACACACACACACACACACACACAATGGCGGAAGAAGATGGAAAACAGGGTTAATGAGGAGAGTGGTGAGGACGACAGGTACTCATCTAAACTAATGAGGACTTCACTTAACCTGCTGTCATCTCTCTCAGCTCAGTTACTGCTCTGAGCGCCGTAGTATCAGACCTGTGTGTGTGTGTGTGTGTGTGTGGGTGTAATCTTGAGCATGTCTTCCCCTGTGTGTTTCATATCTGGTCTGAATTTGCACTTGACTACTGTATGTTTAATGGGTAAAAGCTGTCAGCACTTGGCTGTTCTCTCTCTGTCTTTCTCTGTTCTGCGATCTGTTAGCAATCAAGAAAGAGAGAGAGAGACGGAGTGAGACAGAGAGAGAGACGGGGGGGCTTATTAAAACCAGATTTCCCTGTGTTATAAAACGCTTAGGAGCTCTTTAAAATGTCAGGGCCGATCCCGGCGGTCCGGGGGAAATGTCAGGCGGCCTCGCGCTGCTTGTTTAATGCATAATGAATTATATCATCATTTGTCGGAGCCGTGCTCTCCCCAGCCGTTCATTAACAGCCGCTTACACGATGCCACCGCTTGTAATGAAATCACTGCGTGTGTTGTGTGTGTGTGTGTGCATGGGTTTGAGAAAATAGGAAATAGAACCGGCAGTTCATGCACCTTGATTTTGCTTGGGTTTGCGGAGTAGTTGGTTCCATGACAAGGGTGGGGCAAAGGTTGCTGTCACTCAGAGTGTGTGTGTGTGTGTGTGTGTGTGTGAGTGAGAGAGAGAGAGAGAGAGAGAGAGAGTGTGTGTATTTTACCAAGGATCTTGCTGATGTTGGAGTTGTGCATGTCGGGGAAGGCCTGCAGGATCTTTCTCCTCTCGTCCTTGGCCCAAACCATGAAGGCGTTCATCGGCCGCTTGATGTGCGGCTCGTTGCTGCTGCGACCCCGAGCCTCCCGGAATATTCTAGAGTCGGACACGCTGGGGGAGCCTGAGAGGCAGCAGAGGGAAAAGGAGGGGGTGGCAGACAAAAGTCAAACCCAATATAAAAACCATGGGTCTGATGTATAAAAAATTGTAAACTTGAAAATTTTACTTAATCGAAAAGATTAATTTGAACAAATATTTCTTAATCTCAAGATAAATAAAAACGAATTGAGTTGTATGACAATTGCGTCAATGGCTGAAAAAATGCCTATTGTTCTTCTTCGCTCATGAAAATTCGAACTTTTGGAGATACATGGTACGTGGTGGACATTATTATACATTATTAGACATTATTAACAGTCTAATGTCGATGGAAACTGGTGACATCGGTCAAAATGAAGCTCTTAAACTGAAGAAGAGTCACATTTTCCAATCCTTCTTTCAGCAGTTTCTAAAATCCTACACTTTTTTCACCTGTGTGTGTGTGTGTGTGTGTGTCTGTGTGTGTGTGTGTGTGTGTGTGTGTGTGTGTGTGTGTGTGTGTCTGTGTCTGTGTTTGTATGTGTTTGTATGTGTGCATGCATCTGTGTGTGTGTTCGTGCGTCCATACCGTCAGAGTCTCCGCTCATGGTGAAGTCCAGCATGGCGTGGCTGAACTTGTCCTCTGCCTGCTGCTTCAGCTGTTGACTCAGACTCTCCAAGGCAGCCTTGTCCTAAACAACACAAACAGTTGACAGTTGCAGTCGGTCAGTCACTGAGTCACAGAGTGTGAAGATGTGAATGAGTGAAGCCACGGGTCCAGTAGTGATGCCCAACAATTGTGCAATTTACTTTGAAAGCCAAACACATCCCTCTTGTAATTGATTTCAAATTGATTTTCTTGCTTTCAGGTTTTTATCTGATATTTATTTTGCAGTTAAAAACAGCTATTTTAACGTAACCACAGAAAATCATAATTATAATAAAATATCCTATTTTTTACATACAGATTTGCTTTTGGCCTGCAGGAAAATACATTTTAAAGATGTGTAAACTCTTCACAGAACAAATGAATGAATCTCAGTCAGTCAGCCCCTTTCCGATCGGAAAAAAATTAGTAAATCATCTTTTTTTTCATAAATGGATCCAAACAGAGGGAAAACGGACAAATAACAGTTTGTGTTTTGGTTTGTTTCTATGTAAATTCGCCAGAATGTTAATGTCAACATCAAATTGTTAGAGTGCTGTACGGGCGCATGCTTGAACACACATCTGTGTGCATGTTTGCGTGTGCAAGAATGCTGATTACATTTAGTCCTATTTGGATGTTTACTGTTCTGTGTGTATACTGTATAGTGTGTGTGTGTAGCCACTCCTGGCAGCCACCTGCGAGAGTGGAGTGCAGCGGCTTGCCTCTCTCTTGCAGAGGCCCCCGAGGGTCGACGCATTAGAGAGAGGGGGAGAACGAGAGAGTGCAGCGCGGACGAGAGCGAGGCCACGCCGCACGGCCCCCTGGGTATTTATTACAACCAATAAAAGGCTGATTTACTGAGCATTTACATGCTTAATGCAAGCAGCCGGCACACTCTACGCTGGAACCTGATGAACACACACACACAGGCGCACACACACACCGCAGTGCACCAGCGCCAACGTTTTACAGTTTAATTATACGATTAGGAGCGCTACCCAAAACACTGTCGTCTTCTAAAACAACCTTCCAAAAAGTGTCCCTCTCCATTTACACGCGACCCTGGCGTGCTGGCTGTCTGGATGGAGGGAGGGCAGAACGATAATGAAATGCATTTCCTGTGTTTTTAGTCCAACAGAGTTTAATTGTTAGAGATAATTTCCCTCTCAGATTGGAATAAATACGGCTAAAAAGACAGAGAGCGGAGAGAGAACACAAGGCAGAGGCATGCTGCAGAAAATGTTCTTTTTTTGGCAAGTCATTTAAAAAGTATTTTATTTTGAATTTATTATGTTTTAATGAACGAACAATAATCAGTTGGTGGGTTGGAATCATTTTGTATGTATATCAGAAATATTTGAAATGAGCGGCCTCATTCAAACCTTGACCCAGGAAAAATGTCTCCCACTTTTAGATGTGAAGCTTCAATGTGCTGTTAGGCTTTTTGCAGTGTGTGTCTGTTTGTGTGTGTGTGTGTGTGTGTGTGTGTGTGTGTGTGTGAGAGATATAGAGAGATAAAGAGAGGGACAGAGATGAACATGGAAACAGAGTGGATGACAGGCTAGTCTGACATTAAGCCCCGGTACAGTACATGAGAAAAGTGGATTGAATGGCTGACACTGGAGCCAAGACACAAAGTAGCGACAAAACTAATCCTCTGAGTGTGTCAGAGATGACACTGTTGTATCTGAACGCCGAGAGCTCGCTGGCTTCACACTCGCGCAGCACAAAGCCAAAGGGCCGAGGAAGCAGGAGTCGGTGTGAGCCGCGTGGCTTCGGAAGCTGAGACAGTCACGGTTTCTCCCCAAAAAAGCAATTCAAAATTCAAAGATTTGAAATAAAAAACACGTTATCATAGTATACATGTAACACCACCTGACAGAAAAATCAAAACATCAATTTTTTTATTCTTAGTTTTAAATAAAAATATTTTTTGTGTTGGTAAAAGTAATGCATATATTCATGACTTAGGCAGTTAAATTCTTTGCTTAATTCATTTCCACCATTTTAACTGGCAGAAGAGGATAAGTCACAGTAAAAAGAAAACCTTACACTCTGGCCTCATTTCAAGGAATTCCAACATGATATCTCAACAACAACTGACAAAAAATTTTTCAATACAATAATAGTGATATTGTATGCTCCCCTGCAGTGGAGTAAAACAGTACAATACCTCAATCTAATGCAGTGAATGTGTGAAACAGGCTGTGCTCCTAAAAATGTCTCGATGTTCCCTCACTCCCCGGCAGAATTCATCAGTTTCCCTGACTCTTCCCCCAGTGTGGATCTAATTAGCTGTTAGACTGAAGCCTTTATACTGTATCTACAGTATATTACACGTTTACACTCTGTCTAAATGAGCACAAAAAACAGGGTTGAATACACAGATCCGTGTGGGTTTGACTGAAACACATCAGATGAGAGTACAAAAAAGGGAAGAAAGAGACAGATAGAGCTGTTGAATGTCAGCGGTGCAGATGCTTCGAGCACACTGTTGCTGTGTGTGTGTGTCTGCGTGTATTCGTGTGTGTGTGTGTGTGTGTGTGTGTGTGGGTGCGCGTGCACCAGCTGACTCTCAATGTGTTTAACAAATAACCACAATTTAGCCACGCTGCCGAGGAGCCGGCGCCGTCACTTCACATTACTGTCTTCCCGACGCTCTGCTCTGCCACACACATGCGCGCACACACACACACACACACACACACATATGCACATAGCCCTGCAGTGCGCCTTACAGACACACTCATTACCTCTGAGACGCCTCTGGTTTTACCTTATCTGGCCCTGTTTAGCTTCAACACATTTCAGCGAGCACATTGTACACCGATTTACCTCCTACATGGTGCAGTACGGATGGTACATGGCAAGACAAATTATTACACAGTGACAATGAGACGGTACAGCTTGTGATGACTTCAGAGACATTTTTCTCTGCATTTAATTTTTTTTTTTTTTATGAAGTCAGACTCTTAGGAGTTTTTCCCTTGGTTGTAATTTATAAGGAGATCCATACCTTTCCCTTTAGTTTTTTAAGGTTACAGATGAATTAGAATATAAATAATAATATTTAGATTTTTATAACAAATGATTCAAACAGATGCAAAAAAGAAGACTGAAAACTGTAATTCAGCACAAGTGCTCTTAAAGATATAATTTGTGGATAATTAACTAAGATATGTAACATCAATACAATACAATAATAGTGTGTCATTTAACATCATTTGAAGTGACAGCTGACCTTTTGAACCTCTGTTATGACATGAGGTTACATACTTTATGACTATAATAGCTCAAGAAAACTAAATAGGATGGCTGACAGTGATAAATGAGCACTGCTGTATATTCCATATTTTAACTTACAGAAAACTCTATTTGTTTTTAATATAAAAAAAAGCCTTGACTTTGGTGCCTTCTTCATCTTTTAGGGCAGTAATCACACTTTGTTGCCTGTTGCTAAGGTTACTGCACAATCGGGCAACACGTGCTGTTCTATAGATGGGATTTAAAGTGGTCTACCTTGTCTGAGCGACCATTGTTGAGGCTGAGGTTGCTGACGGCAGCGACCTTGGCGTCCAGGACCTGCTGCTCCCTTTTCAGCTGCTCCTTCATCTGCCGGGCCTCGGCAAAGGCCTTGGTAACCGCCTCGTGGTCGT
Organism: Datnioides undecimradiatus; assembly: GCA_008933995.1. Taxonomy (NCBI): domain Eukaryota; kingdom Metazoa; phylum Chordata; class Actinopteri; order Lobotiformes; family Datnioididae; genus Datnioides; species Datnioides undecimradiatus. The sequence goes on along the minus strand of WARS01000023.1, from coordinate 4,031,778 downwards.
TCAGGTAGGCTGTGGAGGACAGCGACGACAACAAGTCTGCTGAGACACAGACAGGGACAGGAGGACATGGAGAGAGGACGAGCAATTAATTTGGTTTGACATCAGTGGTGGATGTTAATAATAGGGAAAGGTGTGTGTGTGTGTGTGTGTGTGTGTGTGTGTTTGGGAAACAGGCAGGAGGTTTTCATCCATAAAAAAATCTTCTTCTGAACCATGAGGTAAAGACATTAACATACACTCGATGAGGGAACTTTTGTGTGCCTGCATGTGTGTGAGTGTGTGTGTGTCCCTCTCTCTCAGCCTCACATTCACACACTGACCACTTGACTGTCGAGCTGGGCGTGTGAGTCAGAGTGTGCCCCTGGCTCGCCTCGCTACAAGCTGCACCACCGCCTCCCCACCTGCCCTCAGCCGTAAACAGACAGACAAAAACAAACTGTAAACAGAGCCACTCGCTCACGACATCAAACCCTGGACGTCTCCTTTAAATCCTATTAAAAAACCCACCTTTCACACAAACACACACACACACCAAACACCCCTCACAGTCCCTCTCCAAGCGAAGTGACCAGATGACTCTCATTACAGCTAAAAAGTCCTGCTAATTTCCCCAGTTGAGAACATCTGTCCTGCCACCTAACACAGATCACATCTCCACGCTGCCTATTATTTGTATTATTTCCGCAGCTTAGCCGCCGATGAGGCATCTGCTCTGACTCTGTGTGTGTGTGTGTGAGGTTATGTGCACCGCTATCGCCTCTCTCGATCAGTCGGGTTAGCTCTCAACAAAGAGCCGAGGCTGGCTTATGGGGCCTTTATCGGCGCTAATCCGCACCGCTAATGCCATCTCAGGCCAGATTACCAGCTTCAGATTGGTAATGACAGAGCCGTGAACTCTTTCAGAAGTCATAACCGGAAAATCTGGATGCGAGCGGGGCCAAAAAAAAAAAAAAAAGAGGAGGGTGGTGGTGGGTGTCGAGAGAGGACAGAGGAGGGAGAGCAAAGAGGGCGATGGAATCGGGTGGCAGTCAATTTTAATCTGGAGTCAAAAGAGAGGGAGGGGACGGATAAATATTCTCGCGCTCGCAAATGTGTGTGTGAGTCTCGCTTAAACTGACAGCGATGCCAACCATCTAGACGAGTGAATGTGACCCAAATAGAAGGGGAGGAGGGTTTCTCTCTTTCTTTCTCTCTCTACCTCTCTCTCTCTCTCCACACACATGCACACAAGTTTTGTCTCTCTCTGAACGCCAAATCTCATCAGACAGGCGAAATACATTTTTGACCACGAAAACACTCCGCCAGGGAGGTCAGAGGGAACTGCAGTGCTTCATGACAGGAACGAAGACAAATGTGTGATCGTGGTAGAAATTACAGGCGCTGACAGGCCTTCAGTTTGGTTGGAGATGGGTAGATGGATGGATGGACGGCCGGAGAGGAGAAAGAGGAACGCGTCTTTGGGTCGGACAGGTGTGGAAACAGAAAGAGAGGTGCACTTGGTTGGGAAATTAGCACAGACAGATAACCAGAAATTCACACGTAAAGAGACGGAGCAGAAGGTGAAGGTGCTGAAAATGAACTCGGTTAAATCGTCTCTTTACCTGCAGACATGACCCAGATTTTCTAAAAGCCTTAGTGATTCTGCAGAAACACAGGACCAATCAGATCTTATGCAGTTTTGCACTTACTCAAAAGCTTGTATCCACCATTTTTGTTCTAGGCCTCAGTCTTCACGACTCTCATTTACACAGTACTGTGCCTCATTACAAGTAACACTCAAGTCTGCTAAATGAGGTTAGACTCTTAAAGCCAAAATGACCTTAACTAACAAATTATACCAATTTAGCAGAGAGGGGAAAAAATTTCATACAATCAGGAGTCTGAGAACTAAACTGTAACTTAAAACTAAAAAACTAAAAAGTAAAATCACCGTTACACTAAGTGGCTACACACAATGCAATTATTATTATGGATGCATTAATATTAATATAGTGGCTGGTACAGGTGGCATCTCTATACTCCCTCTATGCTCTGCTTCATTCAAGTAAAATGGAAATATTCAAGTCAAATACAAGTAGTTTAAAACTGCTTAAGCACAGTGCTAGAGTACATGTATTTAGTTTTATTCCACCATTTGCAGTTATGTAAAAACATAGTGAAACTCCTGTTTCTTTAACACAAAAAAACAACTGTGGCAGTGTTAAACACCCAGTTTGTCCCTCTGAGAGGAACAGTGTGTCCCAGTCTGCAGAGAAAATACTGAAATATGTGCATGAAGATTAAAGTTTGAGGGAAAAAGTCTTATTTGTTTTCTTAATTCTGTGTACATTGTGGGGCTCACTGGGTGATTAAACAGAGTTCTGCTTTTTAATTTCCACTACATCCATTTATATGTGTTTGTGTTCTGTTAGTTCTGTCTGAAATAAATAACCTGAGCACACATTCATGTTGCATCTCACACACGCACACACACACTCCCACATCAAAACGACCGCCTCTAGACTCTTTTCCAATTTGTCTGCCCCCTCTGTCCCCTCTGAACTTGTAACAGGAATCCTAATACGGCTATGAAGTGTAATAACAAATGTGCTGGTGAGCGGCTAAACTCAGTGGCAACAGATGGGACTGCGAGCTGCAACAGAACTGGGATCTGCAGCACAAAACACACTGGTCTGCACACACAAATAATTCAGCAGGGATCACACACAAACTTTAAACACTGTAATCCATTTTTCTGAACAAAAAACATCTGGGAGCGCAAATCCACTAATCTGATATTAAATCCGCCGATTTGTTGAAAAACAGTGAGATTAGCCAAGAAGTCAGGGGGAAAAAATGACTAACTGCCTATTGCATAGGAGGAGGAGGTGGGATTGTGGAGCTTTTGTGTGCGTTTTGAGTGTGTGCTTGAGTGTGTGTGCTGTCATTGTGTCATTAATGCTGGGTGTTTGCGCTGTCCTGGCTCATGTAAGAGGCTTGTCTAATCTCATTGGTGATACCTCCTGTCTGTCATGCGCTCCTCTCTTTATTATTCCCCCGCTTCATCGCTCAGGAAAAAAAAAGTGCTAATCCCCATCTCTCTCGCTCTCCTTCCCTCCTTCCCCTCACTCCCATGTCTCTCTGTCTCTTTCAGTCACTAATAAACACATAACAATGAAGCAGCCCCGAGGCAAATAGCGACACGGAGGGAAAAAACACAAACACACTAATTATAGCCTGTTACATATGTGTAATATTTGAACTATCACTGTTGCGTGAAAAATGGATTAAGAGTACAAAGTGGTGATTCATTTATGTCATATTTTATGTATGTGTGCATATGGCCGGGTATGATTATGGTATTGGCTCTGGCAACAATGGCAGCACTACGAGGAAAAACGCTATTCTTGTCGTCCCCACAACCAGCAAGACTATTAGTGTTTTCCTTAAAGATTTACATCGTCATAATGGGAAAAATCGGCTTTCTGTATTAGTGCATTGAAGTGTGGGAACACCGCTACTTAAGACATGTTGTTTATGAGTTTATGAGGAAAATTACGGTTTATTACAACCTTAAGTGATTTGTTCATTTGTGTGTGTATGACTAAAATCACAAACCTTGGATTATGTGTTACTTTTCCTGTGTTGTGTGTGTGTGCATGTGTGAGTGATGAACACTCATGTCCACTTACCAATTGAGCTGACTCTGGTCGGTGGTCCTCCGATGCTGGAGGGGGTGGCGCTGTGCTTCATGGAGCCGGCATGGCCCAGCTTGGTTGCGGCAGCGGCAGCAGGGACCTGTGGGGAAGTTGGGGGGGAGTTGGGTGACTTGCTCTCGGATGCCTTAGGCTTGGCCGACAGGTTCAGTGGCTGTGCACCCTCACTGTCCTGCAAAAACCAAAACAGCACAGTTTCGCCTGCTGTGACCACCGTAGGAATTTGGAAGCAGGAGGCAGGGGGCAGGGACCCCTCCCCCTTCCTCACCGAGACCGCTCGCAAGTGCGACTTCAACACGTACCAATTAAACGGGAGCCCATGCACGGCGATCTAATGCAAGCCTGGTGGGACAGATGACAAGGTGCATGCCACTGCCCATATCCAGCTCTTCAGTAGCCAAACAATTAACAGCACAGATGAAAAGAAACACTAATAAAGTTTTGGTGCAAACCACTGACATTCACATGCAAAATAACCGACTTCCTGTCACACCGAAGTCGGGACGGTCAATTCATGCACATGCGTGTGCACACTCGACATGCAGGCTCCGGTAAACATGCACTTATAATGCTGCTCCTCAACATGCTCTGAACAAGGCAAGCGCTGCGAGCAGCAATCAAACACCTGAGGAGAAGCAAAACCTTGAAATCATCCTGAAAACTACAGTGGACAACTCTCTCCTTGTATAACACCTCCCTGAGACTTCTTTAGACTTTAGAGCTGCGAGAGCCCACAGACACAGTGACGTCTCACTGTATCAACCTGCAAACAGAGCAGAGGACTGTCTGCCACTTCAATGTGCACTTGCTTCATTAGGAACAAGGGACCTTCATGGCTGGGAACATGGGCGCGTGTAGAGGTAACAGTAAAGCAGCACTTTGTGCCTCAAACACACACAAACGCAGCCCCAGCATCCGATCAATGACCTTTGAAATTCCACTTTTTTAGAGGTCCATGTTGTTGATGCTGGCTGTAGTTCTGTATTAATGTATTACGATGCCCTTCGTATTAATACGTCTGTATCATTAAATTCAGTCATTCATCTAAATCAAAGCATGTCTGCATGCAGCGATAACCTCCATACGTGGAACAGACAGTGGCCCCTAAATGAATCGGCATGTGGACCACCGCACCATGCCGGGGGCTGTTATCATGTTAATTGTCATAGCAACACCACCCCTGCCGATGACCTAATCCAATCGGTGGGGGATCCTCTGAGGGTCACATGACAGGAAGGAAGGAATTAGATCGCTGAGGGGCCAGATGTACGCAGACCACTCTGATTAATTAAAACTCTGCAATTAAAAGGCAGACACAACATAAGGCCGCCAGGAAAGGTGCTCAGCAAGAGCGCCAGTGAAGTTTAAAAATACAGTTTTTGACTATTTTTTCAAAATCACATTAAGATATTAAAATGTTCCTAAGTGTTTGTAAAAGTGAATTAAAGGGAACTTTATTTCTTACAGGTGTGGTACTGTTGTAGCTAAATTTAAACCATAGAATAGAGACATTATGTTTCTTTTATTTTCTAGTCATTAGTCTAATTGCTGCTTAGGCGGAGTAGAATACAGCTAACAGTGAGATCCAAAAAGACAGCAAGCACTGTATGTGTGTTGGTGTGTCTGTGCGCCATATCCACTCATTAAGGCCGACTTTCCCTGATTCCCACTCCTTGAGTCGTACTAAGCCTTATGAGCCCCTCACAACTCAATTAAGCCCTTCCAATTAAGCCCCTACGTGTGTACGTGCCTATGTTTGTGTGAGTGTGTGATCACCACTCTGCGTGTGTGTGTGCGATGAGGCCTAACCGGATTGTCCTTCATTAGGGGAGGGGGGGGTCTTTCTAAATAGATGGAGGACCCCCAAAGATGCCTTCAGTGAGACAATGGGCCGGAGAAGAAGAGGAGAGAAAGGAGAAGAGAAAAACTGAGCGGGATCTTCTCAATCCTGACCCATATTATGGTGGGCTTTGGCTGGGAACGCGTTTGAATATTTATTACAAATAGATAATGCCTCCGCCTCTTGTACAGTGGATGGGGGAGTCTCCCCTCCGCGCCAAAGCCAAATCCTATGGTGGGAAGGTGGCCAACCTGCATTATGCCAGTGTGGAGGAATTAGTTTAGACAGTGGAGCTGAGAGGCTTGGACCGACTTGTTTATGCGTGTGTGTCACTGTGAGACATTGTTCAACAAGCTCTAAATCTCATGGCTGTGTGTGTGTGCGTGCGTGTGTGTGTGTGTGTGTGTGTGTGTGCGTGTGTGTGTGTGTGTGTGTGTGTGTGTGCGCGCGCACGCACACATGTATGCATGTGTGTAAGGCCTCCAAAGCCTCTGAAAAGCTTGGAATCTTGAATTAATACAATTGCTTTTGTGTCTCTCTTGGCTGATGAAACAGTCTCCAGCTTTGGGACCGAAAACATGCAGAGTGACAACGAGAGCCAGAGGGACAGAGAGGAAGCAGGAGGGGCGAGATAGTGTGTGTGTGTGTATGTGTGTGGGCTGCATTTCACTTCTGTGGATGGCGACATGTGCAAACGACATCAGGGTTCTGCATCTTATCACGGGAGCTGACGGTTCAATTAACAGGACAAGTGTGTGTGTGCACCACTACAGTTTATCCTGGGCAGCTGTGTGTGGGTATATGTGTGTTTGTGTGTGTGTATAGGTAAGGGTGCTACAATATCCATGTCAGGACCTTACATGTCCCTCCCTCCTCTCATCTCTTTCTCTCTTTCCTCCTCCTCCCTCTCTTTCCTCCCCCCTCTCTTTGCTCCTCTCTCTTTTTCCTTCCAGCTAAGTTTGGATATTAATTATATTGTCGTATCTAATTCTCTAAGACAGCAGGCGACACAGGAGAGGCAGATATGACACTGTCTCTTGCTGTGTGTGGCACTGATTCAAACACTAACTGCTCAAGTACAGAAACACACTTCACATTTTCTGCATATTTGTATTCAGAGAAAAGAGTCGTGTAGACATGACTTCACCTTGACAGTCTAGACTGATTGTTTTTTGCTTTTTTTGTTTTGGGAGTCTTGACGGCTCAACGCTACACTACCTTTGTTAATACTCATTAGATTCCATTAGGTAGAAACAATAATCATGGTCTAATGCGCTCTGAACTGCAAACTTTTTGATGATGTCTAAATGTATTTGATGAGTAATGCATTGGTAAATAGTCATACCTGAATGGCTTTACTGTACATCTGGTGATTTCCAAGATCACGACACATCTGAGCAGACTGTTATTATATTTTCTATGATTTTTATGATTGTTCCCATAATTCCTATATTTACACATGTATATCAGAGTCACTTGAGTTGTTTCTGTGCAAGTTTACCCTGACATTAATGTGTGCACATGTGTGCAGGCATGGAAGACCTATTCAGATTAAACAGTAATACAAACATGTAAATGTACCCTGCAGTGAAATATCATGCTGTTAATGCTTAGCTTAAACTGAAAGTACAGATGTATTATCAGCAAAATACATCCAAAGTTACAAAAGTACTCCTTGTAGCAAAGAGAGTGCTGTATCATATCTATGCTGTTACTGGTTTATTATTTGTGATCTGTGAACACGCAAGCAGCTCTTTAATGATCTAGCCATTAATGAACTATGTCAGCTGCTTCAGATACTGTTGAGTTACTGCAGCTGGTAAGAGTAATAAAATGGAAATACTGAAGAAAATCACATGAGTAAATGTACTTAGTTACTTTTGGCCACTGCGTGTGTGTGTGATGCATGTCAGCGAATAGGCTGCATATGGTGCATAATCTGAATCGCTCTACTGTATGGGTGTGTATGCATGCCTGCCTACATCTAAAGGCCCACTCTTGCGTACAAGAAAGCTGCATGTATGCTGCAGTGATTTGTGTGTGTGTGTGTATGTGTGTTTAAAGGGGCTGCATGGTTTCTAGTTGGCATGGTGTCTCCTTCAACACCTGTGTTTGTGTGTGTGTGTGTGTGTGTCCGTGTCTCACCCGAGGGTAAAGCACTTAAGCGGTGTGTGCCTGAGTCCAAACAGCTGTGAGCAGAGGCAGACAGCACGTCTCTAAATGACTAGAGACCTGAGATAGAGCCCAGAGGGGGAGCACACCTCTGAAATATACATGTCACTCACCCAGAGAGAGAAAGAAAGAACAAGTGAGAGTGCTGCAGTGGTCAGCCTGAATGAAAGATCAAAAAAGAAAAGGGGACTGGGAGATTTAGAGATGGAGGGTTAGAGAAAGGAAAACGAAAAGAAGGACAAATGTCTGTACAACGCCACAGACCACTTATCTAAACTTTGCCTCTCCATGCTCACAATCGGCAGTAACACCGACACAGCGGTGTGATCGATTGGACCGTTTGGCTCCACAGGCCTGTCGGATGCCACGTCGGTCCACTCCCCAGTCTGCCACTCCTGCTGGACTGGGGAGGCCATTATGGCTCCCCACTTCCCCTCCACCACAGGCCGCAGCACTTGCCTGTCAACCCAACTCCATATATATGGTAATAAGTGTGTTGGTGGGGTGGGATGCTGTGTGTGTGTGTCTTGTTTGTGTGTTTGTGTGGGTGATGGAGGTGCAGGGAGGGGTTGATGGACAAGGAAGCAGGGGTGCGAGCTCCGGGGTCAACCGTAAGCTTTAATCTGTGCCATGAGCTTGAGTCCTGCATGTGGTGGAGTGTGTGTGTTTGTGCACACAGAGGTTGGCATTGGTCAAGAGAGATGAGAGTAAAAGAAAGGAAAGGAGATGAGGAGAGAGGGAAGGAGGAGAAAGGAGACATGAATAGAAAGAAAGGGAATTGTAAACTTTTATCATGTGACAAAATAAAGAATAGTCCAAAGAGATGTACTCTCTAGCAGTCAGATCCTGTGTGTGTCAGCGTGTATGTGTTGATTTGTGACTGACCACTAAACTTGTCGGGGGTCCTAGGGTGGACAGAGGATGGCAGGGGGCATGGGGGTTCTGGGAGTGTATAGGAGTGTATGGGTGGTCAGGATCCCAGCGGCTGACCAGATATTCATAGAATTCCACTTGGATGGACACAAGGTTTCCCCTCGCCCCTATTGTGCAGCCACCCGAGAAAAAGGCACAAACACCAATCCATCCTCAAATCCAACGCGTGCACACACCAGCTGGAGTTTGCCGATAAAGTTTAGGTGTTTAGGATTTGCAGACCTGACTGTGTTACGGTCGTCAGGGACCAAGTCGTACCAAGGCGTGCATTAGTACAAGGAGCTGACTGTTTCTCAGGACATTTGTTTGATTGTAAAAAATAAAATAAAAGGAATAGATTGGGGATGCAGTGCAGCCTTCAAACAAGCTCAGATGCACATTTTCAGCTCATGCACCACAGTGAAAGACAGTGTCATCCAGGCAGACATTCACTCCTTCAGTTGCTGTTGTAACACTAGAAAGGCCAAAGTGTTGACACAAGACATGTCTGGGTGGCATTAAGTTTATTAAGGTTTTTTATTTTAAGTGGAAGAAATTTGACAGTGCAGCAGAAATATTTGAATTTGTTTTCAATAGAAATCCACTTGTTTAAAGAATCTTAACAATCCTTAAAAATTAGTGGTTTTAATTTGACAGAAGGTATAATTCAGGTCGCTGAATGGCAATTAAAAAAAAGTATAATAAGATACTTGTAACAAGCTGATTTGCAGTGAAAACAGGTCAACACTAACATTTGTTTCACTTATTTTAAGAAAAAAGAAATTAAATAACTTAATAATGAGGAATTCTTTTGCAGTTTGACAGCTGATATAAATCTTCTAAATCAAAATGTTCAACCTTCGCGTCCTTTTGTGTTATTTTCTGTGAGGACATTCTAAAAATCTGTAAAAATATTGGCCCCCAACCTTCTGGCCCAACTCTCAAATCCTCAAATCCACTGACATTTCTAGTGTTAAACCCACACACACTCACACTCTCTCTCTCACACACACACACAGACCTTTGTTTTTTTTGCACATACCTTAGTCTTGTTTGATGGCGGGGTGCTGCGGCCCTTGTCGCTCTGTGGGTGTGTGTTGGTGGGTGGGGAGTGTGAGCCCAGGTTGGCTTGCGGGGGCAGGCTTCCTCCGTGCTGCTTGGCCCCCGGGGACACCTGCATGGCCGCCAGCTGAGCTGCATACAACTGCTGCAAGGTCAGAGAGACAGGTAGAGAGACAGGGAAGACAGAGGGAGACAGACAAGCATTGAATTAGGAAGGTGGGGGGTGGGGGGGGTGGGGGGGTAGTAGGGACAGTAAGAAAAGAAGAAGAGGGGGAAAGAGAGGGGAGGAGGGGGGAAGGAGAGAGAAAAGGGCGACATGAATAAATGAATACTCGAGAGCGCACAAACAAAAAAGAAGACGGCGGCTAAAAAGCTCTGGAAGAAGAGGCCATTAGTGGCCCGGCCTCTGTTTGTGTGACAGAGAGAGATAGAGAGGGACATCTCCACTGTCAACCCCCTCCCTCACCCCATGGGAGAAGCGCTAACAGCCTCTCTGACAGGCCCAGAGATGGCCATGTCCCCTCCAGGTGCATCGTGGGAGAAAGGGAAAACATTCTGGCTATCGAGGTCACGCCGGAGAGACCGGCTCTCGCTCAAGGTGAAAAAAAGTGATGATGGAGAAGGAAAGGAGAGGGAGAGAGAGAGGGAGAGAGATAGAGGATTTGTGAAGCTCCATGCCAGATGGGACATGCCAGAAGTGTCTTGTGCCCCTGCGATGTTTTTAGCGTACTGACAATAAGATGCAAAAACACACAGAAACGCTATAAAATAGTCTCAAATAAAGATAAATAGTTCCAATAGCTGCTGCGGGAAACAAACAAATCAGGGTTTTCCCTATTCTTATTTATGGATTTAATTAATTCCCAATTAAATAAAAGCATTATGGCTTGAGCTGCTATGGTGTGAACATACTCGGGAATATTTATGCAATACCATTGTATCACACAAAACAGTCTCTGGCCGGTATTTCCACAGCAACAGACACAGCATAATATTCACAACTTGGAAGGAGCTTCGGTATTCATAAACACTTCTTTTCTGTCTCTCTGTCTTCCTCCTCAAAAAATCATCCCGCAAAGCTCAATTACTTTCATGTCGGCTAATACAAATCTCCAAGACGCTGTTTTGTTTTCTCAGAATTGTTATTCCCTCCTCTGAAGAGCAGCAGAACGCTTGTTTAGCGAGAAGTAACTGATGTGTTGTTTTTTTTTGAATAGTTATAATTGTTATTATTTATTTCTGGTGGAAGATTTTTCTGGACGAGGACCATCCTTTTTTTTCTTTTTTTTTTTGAGTTTAACTTCCGTCCTTCTGTTGGTGCTTGGCTGCCGGCCACCGGCGTCAAACAAAGGCTGGTTTATGCAAATGGACAAGGAAGAGATGCTGTCACTGCTATCTCTCTCTCTCTCTCTGTCTGTTTGTACCTCTCTCTATCTCTCTTGACAGCCACATTAGCTCTGACTCTCCTCTGCTATCTTAAATAAAGACATTTATCTCTTTTTATACAAACAAGGGAAAAAAAACCCCCAGAGACATTCAAACTGGCAGCACTCGCACAAAGACGTACTATTTGGAAGAAACTCATATTTGAATTTGAAATAATCTCCGCCTGACTGTCACTCACATGTGGCAACAACAATATTCACTGTCCAACTCTGCGACGGCGATGTTTGCTCTTACAATGCTCCATCTTTTCTGTGCTTTTTATTGAATTCACAAACTTTTCTCTTAAATGAGATACATGCAATTCCAGAAAAGAGGAACAGAAAGAGTAAAATGTAACTCAGACGCTGGTTAACTGAAGAGATATTAAACTGTGAAACTAAGGTTATGGACGGTTACTCAACTTCACACAGTCCAGTGACTTCTCTTTTCTCTGTACTTGATTCCTCAGCCTTCTTGCACTTTGTGATTTTATCATAATCTTCTCAAAATACGGGAGTGAACATTTCTTCCCACTGAATATCAGGCAGTTTTATCAAATCCTTTGGTGCTGCTTGTCTTTGTTTTTGGAAAGAAACCCATGCCCAGAGTGTCAGCATCTGCTGTGGTTATAGACACCAAGGGGAACAATGATAATTGAGGCACATACAGTACAGACAGGGTGTGCTGCTGCTGCTGCTGCTGCTGTGGCTGCTGCTGATGTGGAAATCAGCGGGAGATCGGTCATGCTCTGGCGAGCTACACGAAGGCCGCGCCGAGGACCAGCTCGCTGAGATCAGATCAGCCTCCGCTCGCTCATTTCTCTTCAATTAGCTGCACTGTGGCTCCTGGAAGAGGGGGCAAGGAAGGGTAGGTGGGGGGGTGCAGCCAAGCATGAACACCCCTCTCCCCCTCCCGCTGTCGTCCCTACCAGCCAAACCCCCTAGCGAGTGGACCACAGGCGGTGTGTGTGTATGTGTGTGTCCTGCCATATTCGGACCAGTGGTTCAAAGGCCTCTTTATTTGCAGAGTGAATTGAGTTCCATTACAAGGCCAGCTCCCGTCACTCAAAGCCTGCTCAATGGGCCGGTTGCAATGACACACACACACACACACACACACACACACAGTACAGAGGGCAGAGGCACTGTGCAGCGCGCCCAGAGCGTCGCCACAACGACATGCATGTCAACAAACAGGAAGTGACAGCGCAGAGCCCCCTGGGGTGACCGGAGGAGCGAACACACACACACACACACACACACACATGCAGGCGCAGACACACAAGCACACAGAGCAACACAATGATGGGAGGTAGTGGTGGGGGGGTTGCAATCATGGTTGGAGGATGAGACTAAAGAATTTGAAATGTCACTCACTAGCCAGGCGTACATGCTGAGCTGTGTGTGTGTGCGTTTGAACTGTTTGGACCTGCTCCTCACGCTTTCTGTCCCGTAATCCCCGACTGTGAGACCAGCACTACCACATGTGCATGTCTTTTTGTATACGTGTGTGCACGTGAGTCAGTGGTCAGCGTGCGCTTGTCACATGACATCCTCCCCTGTGTGTGTGTGTGTGTGTGTGTAAGCATGTGCAGCCTGAGCTCTATTGACAAGAGGTGAAAAGGTGATGTGTGGCTATCGGTGTTCCTCTGAGTAAAGGCGTGGGGGTGATTGTTTTGTATTAGTGCTATTGACACTGCGTGTTTGTGTGTGTGCGCGTGTGGATGTGTTCTCACAGACATACGCTGGGCTGTGTCCATTCTCTGAATCGTGCCATTTCACTTGTCATCTTAGTGAGGGGGGGATCTGTATGTGTGTGAGTGAGTGAGTCTTGGTCAATAATCTGCAGCTTTAGTCAGATTATCAGCTCGCTTGGTCTTTGTTGTCAGTGTTAGCGGCGCTTTAAAGCCGTCTGAGCTCTATTGTTTACATGACCACCAAGAACTATTGTATGGATCATAATGGATTCTTGTCTGTCTGTCTGACTTCCTGTCTGTCTCACCATGTTTTTTTCAGTGTGTTTTGGTACTGAAAGACAAAAAAAAGAAAAGAGAAGCAAAGTGTAGACTTATTGCGGAGTTGCCTTTCTTTACATCTTATCAGCCGCTCTTTCAATTTGTCTCTTTTGCTTTTGAGCCTTTTATTCTCATGTAAGTAATTGAACCGTATTTATGGCTGAACTATGCAATGAATAAAATAAAAACAACCCACACAGAAAAGATGAATACAGTGGTCAAGTTTAAAGGATTACAATGCCTTTCTTATACCTTTATGGGCACAGTCTCAAGGACAAACACAAACAGCATAAAATCTGTGGAATTTTCTTTGACAACAAACATCTCAAGTATCTGGGCTATTTTCTCTTTGTGCTCGCTTTAATTGAAAAGGCCGCTAAAAAAGATTTAAAAAAATAAGAAGTTAATTTCACTTTACTTGTAGTGAAGTGTTGTAACTTCATATAAAAGCTAAACATTTTGTTTGAGAGTTTCATCACAACTGTCAATAACGTAATTACGTGAGCCTTCGAACCAATAATCCACGAAGATTACGTAGACTCCCACATCTACACATCCTTTTCTTTTACTCATTATGTGTTAGGAAGTGGTGGGGCGCAATTTCCCTAACTACAGTCACCTATCTCTGCTGCCTATTGATTTCACATCGATGCCATGCTGCTATCACAAAATGGCATTTCCCTGCAACTCCAACAGGCAATTCTCACATCTGAGAAAATGCTTTGCTGCATTCTTTCCCTCTTCAAGATAAGGTTTTTGTGAAGTTGCTCGATTGATTTCTCATTTACCTTCAGTCATCTGTCCCTGTCTCTTTTTTCCTCCCTCCCTCCCTCCTTCCCTCTAACCGCCTGTCCGTTGTTCGTCCGTCCATCTCTCCGGTGTACAGTGCGGTAATCCAGAACAGTATGTTCCAACATCTGCCTCTCCATATGATGCCTGACCCATGCCATTGACCCTCTTTATACCACACCGCACACACACACACACACACACACACACACACACACATTTAATCTCTCACACACATCCACACTTTTCTCCTCCACTTACCTCCTTCTCTCTTTCTCTCTGTTTATCCCTTTAACTGATCATCCTCCTAAATACCTCTCTGGTACCTCCGCCTTTTCACCTTTATCGCCGCTCTCCCTCTCTTGCCCGGATAAGTGCATTTTTCTTGTCATGTTTCAGCTCCCTGTCTGTCCTTCTCAGTCCATTTGTGTGATATGGATGATATCAATGATATTAAGCGTCAATAGGGAGACAGATTAACATGCTCTAATGCACAATGTCACACTCATCCCCCAGATTAAGATACTAAATGCCAAACTTGTACACTCCAAAGCCTCTGTTGCCTTGAAAACTGTCTGTGGAGGATTCTGTGTTAAGCTGCCATTGACTGAGTGCTACTCTGTTGATTTCTATGGAGGATGTTTAAAACATAGAAAGAGTTTTAAATCATTGAGAGATTAATACATTTTTCTAAGAACTGCACTTAACTAAAGCCATGCTTTTGAGAGTTTTTCTCTCAGTCTTCTCTCTGTGTACAGTTTTTACACTGTAATCAGGCCAGAAGTCATTGTTTCTAACATTGTTTCTTCCTTTCGTGTGTGTTTTGTGCATCAAGTTCAGTTTAAAAATGTTAAAATGGATTTCCTTTCAACTGCAACTACTACTACTCACCACAGTTAGTTCTGCTTGATCTTGGAGTCTACAGATTTAATAAGAAAGCCTGTGTCACAGTTTTCAGAGTCTATAAAGATGTGAGCATGTACCAGTCAGGGACAATCAAACAGGGGATGCTACTGAGTTGCATAATGGGAAATGAGGGATGCAGAGTTTTTGTGGCTTATAATTTGTCTTATAATTTATTATTGAGACTTCACGTCAGGATATCTCAATTTTGCTGCCTCGATTTTGATGATTCTGTAAAACAAAAACCTATTTGAACTCACTCAGCTTCAAAACATTTGCAAAACTAAATTGGTATAGGGCCCCTTTAATCCTGAATCAATATTTAAGATGGAACAATGACATATATTACCAAAAACATTGTTCAGAGAAAGAGAGAGAGTATTATACGACATCAGGTCTAATAAAATTGTCAAAATTAAGTCACTTAGCAGCCATTTGTGGCCACCAGTCAGGTGTATGCTTCAGCCTAACTTGCCTAAAGCTATGTGTGATTAATTACCATTGCAGGAACTCACAACACAAGTGAGTCTGTAGAAGCCTGTTGAAAGTATCGAGGCACCAAAGGTCACAACCTGGACCATATTAAGTTCTGTCCCTTCATTGGCTGAAATAAGAAAGCCATTTGCATGTCATGAAAACTACTCTTTTGAGCACTATAGTATTCCTTTGTGGACTGAAAGAAAAATGGACTGATCTTGGATCCTAACAACTGATTAAAACACTGTTTCAAACACAGAGTATGTTGAATTTAAACTGTAAATACCTCAGTTTTGTGTGGTTCTGGAAAACTTATCATTTGAGTGAAAATTCAGATGTGTCTGGGAGGAAATGCATGACATACTGTATATGCGGAAAACATTTCTGTCGAACACTGTACAGGAAATTACACTATACACTTTAATACAGGCTACATGCGTATGTGTGTGCGTAGTTGTCGTAGTTGTAGACAACTACTCTGGGAAGTTCATTGTGTACCCTATCTGAAAATCTTTCATTTTCTCTCTCTCTGTTTGTGTGTATGTGTGTCTAAGCTAAGTGGGTTCACCTGTGTCCTCTCTGACAAAACCCACTGTGTTGCCGTGGCGACCCGAGGCCCGAGCTAACTGTCATGTCTTGTCTCTGTGACAGAAACACCTCCTTATCAAATGAGGGCGGAGAGGCGATCCCAAAGGAAATCCATCCACATTGAGACATCTGTACTTGCGTTAGCCGGGGCAAATCCGTTTTCTTTCTGACAAGCCTTAATCTCAGCGTGTGACTGCGTGCGCGCGAGCGACCGTGCGTGTGTGTTTTTCTGGGAGGATTGTAAGAAAGAAATCTGCTAGTGAGATGTTTTTTTGCACTTGTTGTGTCCTCTCACCCCTCCCTGTTAGTAAAAAAACAACAACACCAAAAAATCCAATTGCAAGGTGGACAAAGCCGTTCAACTGGAGATTGAGTGAGTCTGAACACAGTCGAACATATGGACAGCTAGATTGAAGCAGTGATAACACCGCAGAGGACATTATTCTCAGGCTAAACACACAAATGTGCTCACACACACACACACACGCTTGCTCGTAATAATGAAATCAGTGAGGACAGCGGGGTCCGTTCTCCATGAC
This sequence comes from Datnioides undecimradiatus, assembly GCA_008933995.1. Lineage (NCBI taxonomy): Eukaryota > Metazoa > Chordata > Actinopteri > Lobotiformes > Datnioididae > Datnioides > Datnioides undecimradiatus. The sequence goes on along the minus strand of WARS01000023.1, from coordinate 4,015,362 downwards.
AGAATTACACAGCTATTCTATTCTCCCTGTAGTGTCTGGCATATGGGGCAGCACGTTTGGCTGACAGGTGCAAATGTATTACACACACTGTGCCTAACCTTTAACCCGTATTTTCCCATCATTCCCTGAGTGTGTGAACAATAGCTGAATAAGATGAACAGCAAAATATGAATTAGAATGCAGCTGTTTCTGAGATATTTGTGTGTGTGCCATATTTTATGATAATGCGTGTCAAGGAGACACGAGGGCCAAGCGCAGCCTGCACCGGGGCCGAGCTCGACACTGGAGGTTAATGTGTTTCAGACAGGCGACTGGGGGGACGCCCGCACAGGCTCTTAACCCCTGGGAGAGGGGGCCCCAAAGCCCACGTGGATCTGAGTGGAAGTATGTGAGGTTTAGTCGCGTGAGTGTGTGTGTGTGTGTGTGTGTGTGTGTGTGTGTGTGTGTGTGTGTGTGTAGGGGGAGGTGAGTGTACCGAGCAATAGGCCTCTTTTTCTGAGCATACACACAGGAAAAGAGCTAAAGTCAGACTCATCCTCCTCATAAGTGGAATAACAGATGTTGATGTTGTTTTGATGTTTTATCTCCCTTTGGTTTCGCCTGTCTGTCATCGCTCTCTTGCTTTCTTGCTTATTCACTGTTTGGCCTCTGGATTTATCAAATAGTAGCAGAGCAAACAAGCAGACCCCTTTGATTAACTTATGATCTACATACGGTGTGCTGACCTCTTAATTTGACTACTCAAAACCGTCAGAGAGCTTTCAGCATCCAATTAAGCAAGTTATGCAATTAAACATCTCTCGTATTTTGGTTTTTCATCACTCAGAACAGGATAAAGTTTAGGCTGCAGCAGTGAAGTAGCCCCCCCCCCTTTTTTTTCCAGTAATGGAACAAAACATCAAATTCAAGTGCTATTTATAGATTCCTGAGCCCTTTGGGTTACAGTTTGTGGTGCATTTAAGTGAAAAACACACATATTAGCATTTCCCCCCATATGAATAAAACTGCCTTGACTTGAGACCACTTTGATTTTATTTGTTATACCACTTTTTTAGGATGGGTTTTCCGATTTGCTTCCATTCACATCAGTACATAATAGAAAATTATGTTTCAGAGGCATGAAACTCATCACAGTCACATGTTTTCTTCTTTTTGTGGTTCTCCTTAATGTTGAAAGCAAGGAATTCACACAGAAAGATGTACATTAACTCACACATAAAGTTTTCTGTGCTATTAAAAGAGAGTGAAATCTCCTCAGCGTCACACACAGATTAACTCCGACAGTCAATCTGAATATTCCTGTCTTCCTATTGAAGGACAAAGCCAGGGGGCGAGGGTTAGGCCTGTCAGATGTTTGTGGCTTTTGAGTTCTGATCAGGAAGATCATGTTTTTATGAGATTACTTGTCGTCCGCACTTTGGCTGAAAGTGACAGCTGTGTTACCCCGTCCCCGGTGGCTGTGTTTGCAGTCTCGAATAGTTCAGCGGGCAGTATGTGGTCTAAAGTCTGTCAGGGTTAGGCGACTTACTCCCAATGGGACCACCCAAGTGTAAATGAAAAGTGGATGTTTTCACATGACGGTCAGCGATATTCAAAAGTGTGAAGGTGTCATCATCTTACTTGGAGTTGTAGGGGTCCCAGGCCTGGTGTGGCAGCAGCAGCAGCAGCCATTGTTGTGGGGATGAGTTGAAGAGGGTAGGGGTCACCTGAGGAAAACCAGGGGAAGTGACCATTATAAGCATTTTTAACACATATGATTTAATCAGAAATCAGTTATTTGTTTTTAGTCATCCTCTTACTCATCCCCCCTCATCCCACCTTCCTCCCTCTCCCCCCCCTTGCCACACCCCCACTGACACCCCTCCCGCCACTACTACCACCACCTGAGTCCCCCTCTGCAGCTCTTAAAGCCGTCCTTTGTGTGTGCTGCCGGTAGGGCCTTAATGAAAAGCCTGATTGTGTGTCCTCCTCCTTAATACCCCCTGACAAAGAGCAGCGAGGTGAGGGGATTCTGATAAAGCTGGGCCCAGCGCCGTAATTAAGAGCCGCCACTGCCGATTGCCGCTCTGTCCTCTCTCTTTTTTCCCCTTCGACTGTCTGTTCTCCTGCTTTGTTGGGCGACGGCTGCTTTCAGTCTCTCTTTCTCTCGCCCACTTTCTCCCTCCTTGTGTCCTTCTTGTTGTCAGCAAGTTACTCGCCACCTTCATCCCCCCCCCCCCCGTCAGGAATGATAAATCAAGAGATAGATGGGCGAACAGAGTGGAGGAGATGACAGAAGTGCAGAGAGAAAAGCAAAGGGAGAAAGGGACGAGTGCGGATTATTAGTGACCAGGTGCAGATAGGCCGTGCTGTAATTACTTCGAGAGAAAGGGAGAGACAGAGAGAGAAAAGGGGGGAGGGAAAGGTCAGAGACAAGGAGGGGGAGGAGGTGGAGGAAGGGTAGATTGGGAAAGGAGAGGACAGAAGAGGAGGAATATTGTACTTAATCATCGTCACATTGAACAAAATGTGCCTGTTGACAGCTCTGATTTGCATGCGGTCATGCCCACTAACCAAAATACAGCACATGGAGGTCAGGCTCATATACTGGTGTCACACCGAGGAGACTTAACTCTTCACGGAGAAGAAAACTCAGGAATGTTCTCAGGGCTTGACCTTGCATCTCTGACCTGAACCTTCAGTGCAGCAGTCAGGCTCTTGGCTGTATCAAGACCTTTTATTGTGCATGTGTGTACCCATGTAAATTGTGGGGGTGTGTGTGTGCACGCCTGGCATAAGCCAAGACTTTCCTTCTGACATATTTTCCCATATAACTCACTTCTTTATAAAAAAAAGAAACAAAATAATGCTGAGACATTCCTTTCTCCAGCGGGGCAGGGAGGGCAGGAGGGGATTAAAGAATTATTTCAGGACTGTGTATTCTAGGAGATGGGGCTTTTCTCCTCGCTCCCTGGACAAACATGAGCTGGGTGGATATTTATGCTCCTCCTGGGGGTCGCTGTAACAAAAGGGAGAAGGCCGGAGTAAAGCAAACATGTTGCTCTTGGCTCGGGGACAGCGACCTCGAGGATGTAATTTCTCACCAATGAAATGAGTTTGATGGAGGGAAGAGAGATGCAGAAACGTTTTCCACATCCCTTTGGTGTCAAAGTGGCACTCCCCATGATGTCATGATGATGTCAGGATGCTTATCTCGAATTGAGCTTGAAAACAAAGCCTGTTTTATAAAGCTGAGTTGTGGGGTTTGAAAGAAGTGGGCCTTTTCCAGGCAGGGGTTGACACCAAGACACTATTGAGTTGCATTATGGGAGATGTACGTTTGAGTATTAGTGGCCCACATTAGGGACCACAAGTCAGGAATGCTTGCTCTCCACTGGTTTTGCTTTTGTTTGTCCCCGGCCTTCATAAATGTGCCATGCTAAAACATTGGAATGCCCCTTTAAATATATCCGCGTACTCTCTAAAGTCAAATGAAACCTGCAGAGGCCATATGTAAAATATAAAAATGTGCTTTTATAATTTGCATGACTGAAAGCACTCACAAAACTGTTTTCTTATTTGAGTAACAGGTTTTAGAAATAAAAGGAAAAAGTGAAAATCGTCTTCAGATCGTACCTGCAAACTCCGTTCTGTTCAAACTGGTCTTTGATCTTAACTTGAATAGATCTGCTATAACAATTGTGTTTCTGTTCAACAAGTGTTCACATAAGACACCCGCTCAGTGCACAGAAGTCCATACTGCGCAGATAATATCTATTCATATCTTCAAAGCTATGAAGCGCTGTGAGAATATGTCGGAGCACAATGCTACACATGTCCTATTTAGAGCTGCCGCACCAAACTACATCAACTCACAACAACTTTGAAAGTTGCCAGAGAGTTTTCTCAGGGGCGGCCCAGCCTGGCACAGCGTGCCAATCCGGTTGGAGTTGGCGGAGGCAGTGAAAAGACAAGCCCACCACTTGACAGGGTATTTACGTGGGCAGTGGGCGTGGGTGAAGATGGCACTAATTAAAATGGAATGGACTTGTTTGGGAAGCTGTGAAACTCTAAGGGGGTGTGCAGGGAGGGGAGACTGACTGTGCACGAGCCTGCATTCATGTGCACGGTCACATATCTGTGTCTAAGTGTTTTTTTTGTGTGTGTGGGTTTTTTTGTGTTTGCGATATCACAAAGCAATCTCTGGCTGCCTGGACGTTTGTGTGTGCGTGTATATGTGTGTTAGTGTGTGTGGGCTGTGTTGGAAACATGTTCTGGCTGCGTCCTGTGTTAATGTGAGGAGAACCTGGGGCAGGTCACATTACCACCCTCCCTACCATCACCAACACCCCCCCCTCTGCGAACCCCCCCCACCGTGCATTTATTCCCAGCATCCCCTGGCAAGCACCCACCACTCTTTCTCTCTCCTTCTCTCTGTCTCTGTGTCTCTCTCTCTATCATGGTAAACAACACATTGCCACACAGCCGGAGCGTGATAGCCAAAAAAAAAAAAAAAAACATGTCCTGCAGGACGCTTGTATTTTGTTGCTTTTATACATCAAAAAATAGACAAGACAAAAAGAAGGAGCAGCCAAAAGGACTGAGCGAGAGAGGGAGAGAGAGAGATAAAGAGAGAGAGATTGAGAGTGTAAACAGGAAGGGTGTATTTGGACTGGTTTTTCTATTAAGAGAGAAATGTTGTTGTAGGGGCGAGCTCGTCTTTTGGGAAACAATCCGACTCCCTGTGTGGGAAAATGGTCAGACTCTACCTTGCTTGGTGAAAAACATTTGAAACATCACACATACAAAGTAGTCTTACACTGAAAGTTGCACCTATTTATGAATGTGTGCGTGTGTGTGTGTGTGTGTGTGGATGTTACTCACTGCAGCCAGGCTTGTAGTTTAAGCCAGGGGGCATGAAGAAACCCTGCTGGGCTGCAGCAGCCGCCAGAGTCCGCTGGTCCGGAGGAAAGACAGGAATCATGAGCGGTGGGAGTTGACCCTGGACCTGCTGATGAAGGGGGGGAGAGGAGGGAGGGAGGAAGGAGGGGAGGAAAGGAGGAAAAGTAGAAGATGAGGAAGGAAAGAGGAGAAGGAAACATGAGCAACTTTGGCATCTCTTTAAGTGACCAGCTGAAGACATTCACTCAAAAACAAGGCTGACAGTGATGCTAAAAATAGCGCAATGTATGTTAGTAACTGATCACAGAACAGCCTTAACTGAATACACGGACATCTGAGTTACATCATCATCATATTCATTCAGGCTCATAATCATATATTCATGCAATACATATGGAATGCACATACGACATTGGTCTGCAAAGACACTAATGATGTTCCATGCATTCACACACACACACTTACAGTCTAAACACTCCAACCTCTCAATGCAAAGACCAAAAGCAAGTCATGAGGACAGTTCACACAACTCTCACAACAGCTGGCCCCTTCCTTGTCTTTGGAAGATGGTCTCTTCCAGCATCAACCCCCCCAGTCCTCTCTTCTCTACCCCAACAACCCAAACACACCAACGCACAAGCACACAGACACAACCCTCTGTGCGCGCCCGTCGGCAGAGAGCCATACGACTTCACAAGGTTTCCAGGATTTTAAAAGGAGAAGCAGAAAAAAGCTCCTCCGATGGGTGGCTTTGGCAGGGACGACAGGAGACGGAGAGAGAGAGGGGGAGAGAGAGAAGGAGAGACAGGGAGACAGAAAGAGAGAGAAGTAGGAGACAGATGGTTGCACTAAACAGCGTTCTGCCAAAAACAACACACAAAGACTCGCGTGTGATGGACTGACTGACAGTTTGAGAGAAAAGATAGGAGAAGATGAGGAGAGGAAGTGAGGAGGAGAGAGAGTGAGAGAGAGGAAAAATAGGTGAGACAAGGAGGAAAATAGGGAATTTTATCAACCTGTAAAGCAGAGGTGTAATGCTGCTATGATGTGGACGCCACAGATATGAGGGGATGGGAGGCAGCGGCCAAATTCTGTGCAAAATTTAAGCAATTTTCCAAAAAGCCAGAACAAGAAAGTCAATGTGTTTCCATCAACTACTGGGCAACATTTTGGATAAAAAACAGCGCAGCAGTAAGTCTATAAATATATAAATACATCCTATTATACATGCAATTTTCATTTAGCAACTTGCTTTTAATCAAATACAATGTTTTCACCGGCCATCAGTTCTGTTTTCAGATCTTTGGGCATGGCAGCAATACAACAATGCTGCGCCTACACTGTACTGGAATAAGATAAAGAATAAGAGGCCGGTCCTGTAATGTGATCACTTATTTAACAAATCACTTCCTCCTTTCATCTCTTTATCAGCACAGAGATTTGTACATCTCAATCAAACTGCAAAAAAAGTTTTCTTGACACATTCAGGGGATTTCTTTTTCATTCTCTATTAGACTTCTGTGATGTGCAAAACTAAAAATGCCATAAAAACATAGTAAGTAAGAGATTAAGGAAACCAACTTTAGATAAACGTGTACATCCACAGGTTCAATCAATATGAAGTGAGAGTCAGCCTCTGAACCCTCTCTGTTTCTGTCCTGAAAAATAATGAAAACTCTGTCCGAAACTTTGACCGAGTTAGGCTGGATTAAAATCAACACTTTTTAGACTGACCTACAATAAAACTGAAGGATGGATGCTTGCTAAAGTAAATGATAAAAAAAAACAAATTAATGTAAAAATGTCCAAAATCAAAGCCAGAGATATCCTAAATTTTAGATGCTGGCATGTAACACGCTGCCAAAACTCTGGATCTTACGTTTCCTGTGAGGAGACTTGCTAAAATTGGTTGAGTACCCCTTTAAATCTAATCCCTGAAAGGCTCTTTCAGCCTTTGACCTGCACCCCTGGTTGCAGAGCTCATCACAGCTCATCTCCTCTCTCCTCCTCCTCTCTGTCTCTCTTATTTTGCCAGGAGGGCAGCGAGGTAATAGCTGAATAGGATAATGGGCAGGTAAAAGCTGTTTGATGTGGAAAATTGATCTGGAATGATGAAAATGGCTGGAAATGGCTGCACAATCACAAGGATGCGGTGGTGCCACGGTTACAATCAGGCAATATCTCAGAGATATGGACACTTGAAGTGGTTAGTGCTTCAGACAGGTAAATAGTCCCTCAGCACTAACAGCGCTCACCCTGCTCGTGTGTGTATTCTCAAGTTTCCCAGGCTATATGCATGCTCCTGCACTGTAAACACCTATGTGTGTGTGTGAGTGTGTTTCTGTGTGTGCGCTCCCCCTTCCTCATGCTCCCGTGTGTCGGCATGCGGCAGCCAGCAGCACTGTAATCAAACTATCACTGCGCAGGGGAATAGCGCTCTCTTCAAGCGGCTCCTGTTTCCCCCCTTACACCAAAAACAATAATTACTCCACCATTTTGGTAAACCATAAACCGCCGTGCTGCCTGCGCCGCGCGATCAGAAGGGAGAGGCGTTCCAGCGCGATGCTCGGACAGGACCCCCGCAGGGACGAATCACAGACAGAACAGTTCCGCTTTGCCTTTCAGGCCTAATTGGACATATGCTGGAGTGGAGCTGGCTAGCAATACTGTAATGTACCGTAGGGAGGAGGAGAGGAGAGGAGAGGAGACGAGCAGAGGAGATGAGCAGAGGAGACGAGCGGAGTGGAAAGGAGAGAAGGAAGATAAGTCTGTGGCAGCTGTAATACATACATTCTTTACACAGACACACTGGCGTGTATACTGTATGACGTCCGTGTGTGTGCACATGGCTTTACGTTCTTTCGCTCTAAATGAAAATGTCATACAATTTCTGAGTCTCTTTTTTCCTGTCTCATAACAAAAAGCCAGCGTACAATGGGAAGACATGAATCAGCCTACAGAACTGTTGCACAATACGTGTGAGTCTGCACAATGGGATAAGAAGATCAAGCAGTAGAAGATATGAACGAAATGGCAGACAGACACAAAAGCAGGAGAACAAAACCGAATTGTACAGAGGGAGAGTAAGACAGAGAGTCCTTCCCTCCCATATGTTGCTGCTGGAATAGTTGAGTTGGATGTGTGTGTAACAGCTGCTGAGCTGGCGGGCAGTGCCACTCGCCTAGCATGGACCTCCATGAGCTAGAAAGCATGGGTCAGGGGAGGTTGAGGGAGAAAGGAGATAAAGAAAAACATTGTGTGTTTGGGTGTATGGGTGTGTGTTTGGGTGTATGGGTGTGTGGGGTGAGTGGGTGGGATGGATCGTCTCCCTCATCCTGCCCCTCCTCATGTGCATTCCTTCTTATTTACATTCCTTTACCATCTGCAAAATGACTTAATCTGATATTTCTCCCAATATTAGTTATACAATAATGCAATACCTCAAAGTGGATTATGAGCTCTGCGCGTTCGCCTCGTGATCACAGTGTAAACTTTGAAAGCGAGAGGAAGAAAAGCGAGGGAGAGCGAGCTCTCCCAAAGCAGGGAATAAGAATCAGAGACAAAGAGATGCATTGACAGAAGGAAAGAAAAGCCTGTGAGAGAAAGTGAGGGTGAGAGAAACAGAGAGAGGGAAAGTGAGAGTGAGGCCGGATCTATCAGACAATCTCCAGATCCCACATAAAGGAGGAAGGCACATCTGAAACAGCAGGCGCTTTGGGGAATAACGCACTCCTCAGCTTCTCTTTCACATCAGGCCCAAAGTGAACATGAAAACCTACAACACACACAGAAAAAACATCACACTGCTGCTACTTTAGGCTGCCGACGTGGAGAAGAAGGAGCCTCCGCTTTTTATCTGCAAACCCCTCCCTGTCCAAAAGAGAAACCTGAAACAAACAAAACCAGAGCTCATCTGAAAATAAAAAAACAACCCGTCGTCTAATCAGCGGTAAGTGAATGCAAAACAAAGAGAAATGCTCCGCACGGGGGGAGAACCTCATATACATATATAAAGAAAACGTGTGAAACTTTTTCTCGAGAACTTTCACAGGGGCGAAGAGGACAGAAAGAAAGAGAGAAGTCGACGATTCACCCTGGCGAGAGAACTTCTCGGGAGATAAACAGCAGATAGACGGAACAGAATGAACAAGAGAGAGAGAAAGAGAGACGGAGAGGGGAGCAAGAGTTGGATAATTGGCAGCGAGTCGAGGCTGCGTTCACCACGCGCCAGGCGGCACAGCTTGAACTTAAAGCGCCGCTGCGGCATAATGAAGATGTGGCCGCTAATTAACATATGGGGTGCGAAACAGGTTGGTTGGCACGCGGCGCGCTAAAAACTCCAAGGTAAAGTTATTATTGGGGAGTAATTAGCTCTATGAAGTTAATGCGCCGAACAATAGCTGCCAGCGCCGCACAATATGGCTCGCATCTGAGCGCGCGAAAAAAATAGCCCCCGCTAAAGTGCGAGTCCCACAGCTAAAATCTGTTGGCGACCATATGCTCCGGCAATTAATGCAAGACCTGGATGACCTATTGCTAAAGAAGGGACGTGCGAGCGATAGAACCAATAATTAATTTGGAGAGAGAGAGAGAGAGGGACAGATAGCTGGCTTTTAATATTACTCCATTAACTTTCTATGGACAGGGGCTATTAGAGGCCAGCCTGCTGTGAATGTAAGGGGGGCACGGTTCATGTCGCAATGGCTGGGATGCACACACAGACACACACAGGTGAGTCTGTGTGTGGGTACATTAGAGAGAAAGCATGTGAGCGAGGGTGGTTCTCAGTGGGAATGGCTGGTTGGTTGTGGTCCTGTGTGTGTGTGTGTGTGTGCATGCACATCGACACGTAAGGAAAACACAAATTACACTGGTTGCAGTGTAATGGGAGTGATTAAACAATTACACAGGCAATTGGGTTAGCCGCTCCTATGCACAGAGTACAGAGGTGCTGGTGTGTGGTGGCTTTGTGTGTGTGTTTGTGAGTGTGTGTTTGTGAGTGTGTGTGTGCGCATGTATGCAGGCTTCTGTTCGTGTGTCAAAATGAATGGAAAGGCATGCTTTTCTTTAGTTTTGTTGCTTTTGCAACAAATGAAAAATATTCAGCACTGAACAGAGGCTGTGCTTGTGACTGCATCAGGTATTATTACACTCGGGGGTGTGTGTGTGTCTGTGTGTGTCTGTGTGTGTGATTGAGTTACCAATACAGGTTAACCTTAACAGAGAGCTTGTTAGCTGCTGTCGCCGCCACGTCTGGCCTCTCTTAAACTCATCAAAGCATCAGGTGGCTTTAGTCATTTTCTGATTCGATTTCACTTTTTCTTCTCTGTCGTCTTTGCTGTCTCCCACCTATAGCAACCGTGGTGCTTGATGAGATGAAAGAGCCAACAGAGGTAGCGAGGTAGACACACACTTGACTGAGTGTGTGTGTGTGTGTGTGTGTGTGTGTCTGTGTGTTTTGGTTGAGTGAGTTTTGATTCATTAGGCAGCACACACTTGCGTCCCCTCATCCCTCTGCTTCAAATATACTGTACATTGTGAGTGTGTGTGTCGCTTCTTTTCTACAAAAATGTGCGCGTGTTCTCAAGGTAAGCCCTGAGCCGCTCGGCAGGTGAGCTCCTTTCATCCCTGTCGCGCTTCCCCGTGCAGCAGCGACGGTCGTCCCCGGCAACACCGGAGGGAGCCTCGGAGACAAGTCATTTAATTAGAATGAGAGAAGACGAGAGGGAAAGCAAAGGGAAGTGTGAGGAAATGTGCTCACCCCTTTGAGCTTAACAAGAAGGCCCCTAGCAGGGGGTGGCAGTGCATGAGTGTGTGTGTGTTTGTATTATTGTGTGTCTTCATGCACACACATGTTCTCGTTTTATAATTCTTTGGAGAACAAACCGTGTTAAACCCTCAGATTAATCAGAAAGTTTTGCAAGTAAGGGTCATCTTTTCCTGTCCTTACTCACCCCAGCCATGGGATGAGCTTCAGGATGTTTGGGTTCAGGTTTAAGATTGAACGGTTGAGTGCGGGACTAGGTTTAGGATTTGAACTCCCTCAAAATGTAAAACAATGTGCGTGTGTTGAAAAAATGAATGGATCATAATTGATGGTAATTCATGGATTATTCCAGGTAGAATCAATTAGTCAGAGAGAGCAGCCAATCGCTCACTTCACTAATGAATCGTGTGTGTGTGCGTGTCCTGTTCATACTGTATGTCATTAGCTTGTGTTGCTGCTTATGCCTGCCTCTGTAAATGAACTTGCTCGTTTGTCAGCTCACACACACAAACGCAGAGTGGCCTGAATAGCAGGAGGCTAGCACACATGTCGCTAGCTTGATTTGGGTTTCAGGGTGAGAAAAAAAAAATAGGAAACCGGACGCGTGGACAATAAATAATTTGTCCTCCTTTCATGAGGGATGTGTGTCACTCTCCTCTCTTTTTCATGAGCTTGATTATTCGTTTCATTTCATCACCTCTTCCAAGTGGACGGTTGAAAGCATTCTTCACCGGCCTTTGGGGGTTTGGGCCTAACAAAGCCAAGGACGGTGAAACACACACACACACATACACACAAACACGAAGGGGACAGCTGAACTCAGCCTTGTTAGAGGGAAATGCAATCACAAGGGGTTTATCATACAGACACAAAACACACACACACACACACACACACACTCACTGAACCTGGTGCCCTCTCTCTGGCAGGCCATTGTATTGTGGGATTGTGCGGACAATCTCTTCATGAATGATTAAGCAGTGTATTTCTCAACCAAGTCTTTGATGATGAGTGTGTGTTTGATCATCAGGCGAGCACGCGGCACTCTCTGCCACTGCTCTCGATACGTTTGTGTGCGAACAAGTCAAGGCATATATTTCCGTATGTTTGTCTGTGTTTGTGCGTACTCGGATGGGTGTGATATACGTGAACGTGTGCGTGTGTTTTGTGCTCCTATGATGAGCCCCTGTTGATTGTGTCCCTCTCTTAACGAGGCTGCCTACAGCTGCCCCTGCTTGTGAGAAACTATTGTTGGGCCCGTTCAATGGAGAGACGCTTGTTTGGGAAAAGGTTGCAAAGTCATGGGAAAAGGGAGCTTTGTCTCGGCGGGGTCGTGAGGGAGTGAATCATGAGCGGACGTGTTTATAGCTTAACACACACAGCTGCGGCAAACACAGACACACGCACAAATGCAGAGATGAAGAAATGAACGCACGAGAATGCACAGAGAAATCCTCAGAAACAAACATGTGTGCGCTCTCTTTTTTTTGGTCAAAGAGACAAAACGCGAACAATTCAGAATTGAAGTCGCACAAAGCAAATAAACACAGCTGCTTTGCACCGAATCGTGGACACACATAGACACACGTCCCACACACATGCAATCACAAGGTCTCTTATCACACAAACTGTGTATGGCTAACCTCTCGGGGGGAAAGGGAATTTGTGTGTGTGTGTGTGTGTGTGTGTGTGTGTGTTCCCTCTTGGACAGGGTGTCTCTTTATGACACAAAGCCCGGCTTTCTCAGCTCAAAATTCAGTGTCATCTGCTTTTACAAAGGACTGGGCTATTCGTTCCAAGCCACCTGGACCAACATAGAGGCTCCAGTGTAGCGCCCAAAAGGACAATACTTCCATTTTTAAATGTAACATATATACCCACCCATGTTCTTGGAAGTTAAAGACACAAGATTCACATTCAAAGAGACATTTTTTCATAGGTTTTTCTTATTTTTACCTATATATTCACTTACATGCTACATGATTAAGTTTGTTTAACATCTTGTTCATTACAAAAAGTCTCTTTATACAGAGTCAACTAAGTTTGCATTTCCTTGTTTTTCCTGGGGAAAGGGAATTCCTCCTTTGCAGTGTGATCTGTTCTCTTCAGGAGTAATATGTGCCTTCTGTCTGGACGGCTAATAAAGCTGTCCATTGGCTCGCTTCTGGGTGCCATGATAAACATTTTTGGGGAGCATAGTGTGATCTAATTCTAACATTTAATTGGCAACAAGGTGAATCCAAGGAAAAAGATGAACTTATGTCTGGATTTGTACAAGGTTGCTGCTGCTCTACCGAGCCAATCAACTGGTTCATTTGTGAAAACACCTTCACAATCAGTCCAACACACAATGGAATAAACATCAATAAAAGTGCACTTCACTGACACTTTGACGTGCAAGCTTTGATTTATATAATAAAGCCTTAAATCGTACATACTGTACTAGCCAGCACCTCACTTCTGATTTTTCCAAGACTGACCGCTTTTAAGTGATTACACAGGTTGTGTGTGTGTTAGAGGAGGAGGGGCTATTTTAAGTCAACACTGATTCAGGCCTCAAATGCTGATGGCTGAGCAAAGAAAAGCTGCAACAATCACAATCATAAAATTGGCCTTTGTGGGTTATGCAGACATTCTTCACGGCACCACACACAAACATGCATGTGCGCTTTGAAAGATATATACACTCGGATGGACACACACATACGCGCACTCACACACACTGGCCTCACCTGGATTTGTTGCTGCAGGAGGTTGATTTTGTGTTGCTGCTGCAGAAGCTGCTGCTGTTGCCGGGCAATCTGAGGACGGAGGGCACAACACATTATTAGGATGTATATGCAGCATGTGTGTGCATGTGTGTACAGGGCCTGTGGGAGATGCGACACATCTGCAGGTCTCTGCAGCCCCAGTTGCACGACAGAGGGTCGATGCCCTGCTTTGAAATATTAAAGAGCTCATCTCATCTGGACTCAGCTCACGGCCAACTGGACAGCAGAGTCACACCGACACGCTTCATATTTCCAAGTCCATCAACTATTCTCTTTTTTTTCCTAATCTGTTAGTAATAATCTAGTCAGAGACATCTTCCTCTTTTACACATGTATTTATACTGTGTGCTTATGTTGCTTGTGATGTTTCACTGTTTAAAGCTCTCCATTGTTGTGCATTCACTCTTCTTTGTTCTGCATAAAAGCTACAACTTTAAGCCTTAAATGTAATTAACTTCTACACGGAAACTCTCAGGAGGCTCAGATGGATTGGAAACACAAGAATACAGTTCACGTACAGTACATTCACATGCAGCCAGACTCAGTGCATACTGGTGCAGAATGAAGCCAAGGGCACTGAAAAGCATTGTGTTTGTCACAGGTGATTGGTCCTTACAGCCTCGTTTCTGTGTGTGTGTGTGCACGCGCTATTCTCTTTGTAAAACAGAGCTTTCCAGAAGCTAAAAACCACAACAAAGAGGGAAACCCTTCTCTATGCAAATACCTGGCAGACTCTCGCCTGGGAGCTTGTAGTCTGTGTGTGTGTATGTGTGGAAATGTGTGTGCATGTCTCTGCTACGTCCGCTCCAACCCATGCATACCCTCAGCTCATTCCTGTGCAGTGTCCCTGTGTTCATGCTGCCAAAGGCGTATGTCTCAGGATGTGTGAACACTATACAGTATGAGACTGTGTGTGTGTGTGTATGTGTATGTGTGTGTGTCAGTGTAGAGCAAAGAAAAATCCAGTCTGATTTGTTGCCTTTCTGCCACACCTCTGAGCCCACCTTCTGTCTGACACCTGTGAGGGTTCCTGATGTTTTAAGTGTGTGCTCATTTGTGTGCAGGCACATAGACTATTAGCGTGTGTGCATGTGACTTGTGATTCCAAATCAGTATCCAATCAGGTGCCTTTGTTTACTGTTTTGTGACCAGGACCAACAAGCGAGTAGTTCTCCAAAGTTTAAAATATAGGATATGATGATTCTGATGGAAGGTACTGATACTTCGGTTGAATCATTTCTTATTTAAAGTCGGACTTAATGACATGTTAGGATGGAATTTCTCTGTCAGCGTATGCTGCACAGTGCGCAGCATTTCTACGTAAAAGCTCTTCACGTGCAGCGTGCCCCTGTACCTGGTCCTGCTGCTGCTTGGCCAGCTCCATCTGCTGCCTCTGCTTCTCCATCTGCGAGGCGGCCAGCTTCTTCTGCTCCTCATGGGCCGCCAGGAGCTGCTCCCTCAGGCTGCTCAACTGGCCAATCATGCCCATGAGCTGGCGCTCTTTCTCCGCCAGGCTGTCTGGGGTACCTAGGGTAAGAGAAGAGGGGGGAGGGAGAGGGGTCAAAGGTGAGATGGTGGCACTTTGAAGAAAAGTGTAAGAGTCAGTTTGACGTTACTCCATGAACCTTCTTTGATCATTTAAAAGGAAGGTTTGGGATTTTTTTAAATACATTTTTGTTCATCAATGTGTAATACAACTTCTCTTATAAAGTCATATTCTTTGTAATTTCTTAAATGTTCATGCAGCAGACTCCAGTAGTTGTTGACAGATATAATTGATTATAGTCTGTTAGAAACCTCTATTACAATACACCACTTATCAATGATGATTAGGGGATTGTAAAGTGGTGCACAGACTGCAACCAGAAGTTTATTTAAAAATATGTGAATGGAAATGAGAGCTAAAAGCAGTCAAAAGCAGCAAGTTAGAAATGAGACAGTCTGAAACACGGATGCTGCACTGACTTCTTCTTTGTGAGATTTTCACGGCTATCTGGAGGCCAGAAAGGATCATGGGGGTGAGGTTAGAGGTCAGAGGCATGAAGGAGAAGAACGGAGGAGGAAGGAACAACAAAGCAGTGTAAAGCAATCCATTGCTTGTTGGTCAATGTAATATATGACTGTTTGGGGGCCTTGGACGGTGGGAGGGGGCACGTCAGCGGAAGGTGCATTCGGCGAAGCGCGTATGTGTGCTGCAGAGTTGTAAAACCAGATGTTGACTTATTTTCCGGGGCACAGAAGGCCAGCGGTGATCACTCGAGCCACATCCATCACTGCCTTTATTGCCGTATTGAAATAAAGAAAATAAATCTGGCTGAGGAAACATTTGCAAACAGGCAAAATGTGGTGGCAGAACAAATGTCAAACATGAGCCAGATTCATATGTTTAACAAACAAAATGCATCTTCAGCCAGGTTTGAAAATGTACACTACTCACTAAAACTTGAAATAGAAAGTAAATTGATGTGATTGGCGCTGAATTGTGGGTAAATCTGGAGATTAGTCTGTAACTATCAAGCTGTACTTGGTGCGTGTGTGTGTGTGTGTGTGTGTGTGTGTGTGTGTGTGTGTGAAAGAGAGAGAGGAATAATAAGAGAAAAAGAGAGAGAGAGAGTGTGTCTGGTCTGTGTTTACCCTGCAGTCAGCCAACCTCCTGCTCACATTTAGCATGGCCTGACCTGTGACCTCTTAGATCCTGACATGCCAGCTCCATTACACACACACACACACACACACACATATATATACACAATTACACATACACAAACACACCTCCACACAGGGCCTAAATCATTCAACAGGATGTAGTTAGAAAGAGGCACACTGAGGCACAATCAGCATGAGTGTGTGCGCCCATGTCTGGTCATATGTACCAATGTTTGCCTACATGCCTTTGTTGTGTGTGTGTGTGTGTGTGTGTGTGTGTGTGTGTGTCCGTGCACATGTGGAATAGCACAATCCCCCATTGTTCTTCAGCTGCTACCTTTAACAGGGCCGCATTCCTGCGCCAGTCAAACCAGATGAGGAAGAGAGATGGAGAGATGGAGAGAAAGAAGGCAAAGGAGAAGGAAGTAGGGAGGGAGGGAAGGAGACACAACAGGGGATGAAAGGCGGAGGCAGAAGGAGGGATGGGGGGGGTGAAGGCGAGGAGCCCCGGCTGCTGACCTGCCCTTTGACCGCTCGGGAAGGTGAGAGCCATCCATTTGTCCTCCCTGTTGGTAGCAGCCACCCCCCAAACACACACCAGCCCGCCTCAACTGCCCCCTACAACACCCACTCCCCCCCCCCCCTCCTCCTCCCTTACTTCCCCCCGCACTCCATCCATCCGCCAACAATGAACAATAAAGGCAACTGTCGGGAGCACTGGCCGCTGGAAAAATAAACACGCCGCTGTCCTTACTCACAGACCCACCTTTGTAGAGCCAGAAATGTATGTGTGCACGCTTGTGTGTGTGTGTGTGTGTGTGTGTGTGTGTGTGTGTGTGTGTGTGTGTAGCCAAAGCTGACCAAGACAAGAAAGAGCCTTGTGTTAAAAACGTTAGCCCGTTCAAATGGGGGAGGCGAAGGGGAGGGGAGGAAGAGGGCAAGGGGGAGAAAAAAAAGGATAAGGGGGGTAGCAAAGGTGAAACGATGGATCAAAGGACTCTTTCTTGTAGGGGGTTCTTGTTGGGGTTAACCCCTCCTTTACACACACACATGCACACACACACATTTATGCACACACACAAATGCAAACACAGTAAAACTGGGCACTTCTGTGCAAAAAAAAAAAAAAACAGTGCGCACATTGAGCTGGAAGGACATTCCTTTAGTTAGGTGTGTGAAAACGGAGACAACCGCTCTATTCTTTTTCTACAAGCTGTTCTGAATGCCCCCCGCCTCCCCTCAGCTGTGGATCTTTTATCAGCACACCAGACTATTTGCAGAAGAAGAAGAATCCAAGACAACAAGGCACTTCCTGACTGAAAGGAGACTTAGTTTACTCTCCCTGTGTGGATGCGATGCTACCCCGTCTCTCCCTCTCATTCAGACTTTTCAGAATTTCTGCGGTTGCCCCATAAATCAGCTCATGTTGGCTTGTTTCCTCAGCTGCTGCGAGGCGGGCAGGTGGATCGATAACTGGTTTCCTCCATCGGTTTACACACATTCCTCCTTAGGCAGATTGCTACGGCCTGTGCATACCTACAAACCCGCCGGACCATCACCAGCCCACTCCTTTTTCTCTCACACACCCTCGTACATGGCATAATTAACCAATTTGTAACAATGTAATACTTGTCACTGCGTTCGCAGGGCTAATTAATGACCCCGGCTGCGTTGATAACCCCCCTCCTCTCCCCAAAGGAGAGATGGCTGAGGAGGTTGGCAAAGAGGGAGGGAGGGGAGGAGCAGGAAGGAGGAAAGGGATAAGACACAGACATGATGGTGGATAAGAGGGTGAAGGAATGGTGTAAGAGTTAGGAGTAAGGCACGGGAACATAACACAATTACTGTAAATAATCAAGTAACCTCATAAACAAAGTTATATTACGGTAATATAATGAACATGGTTTACAATCACCTGAATTTCCAGGACCTCAAGTTTGCTATATGTTTACAAGCTCATGCTGGGCACAAGTTTGCACAGAAACAAGAGATATCTGCACAGTTTAAGAAAATGTGCATAAAATGATGCAGAGACAAGGAGTGGTGCAGCCAATGAAGAATCTTGTGTCACGTGCTTTTATATGTCCTCAGTCAGCGTGGAGCTTTAATGAAGTGCTCAAACAGGCTGATACTGGATGTAACACTGTCATCCAGTGTGTCAGCAGTGTAAGATCAATCTTTCCTGTCACTTAATTTCTATCTAAAGCTGCAGATCTGATGGTAATGATGCCATACTGTGGGTAGGTCCACACGTGTGTGTGTGTGTGTGTGTCTGTGTGTGTGTGTGTTTTTCTGTGTGAACCACATGGGGCCTTTTACCGATGATGCTTCTCAATAAGGCTGACAGATCGGGAGGTGGTGGCTCAAAATCACTTTGTTCCCCACAAAAAGCACTTCAATGGAATTCGATGGGGGGAAAAAAAAGGGATGCACTGACAAATGAGTACAGTGTGCACACGTACACGTACACGCACACACACTCCTATACCTATACATCTATACATTTACTAATTGGTGCACGGACACTTGACGTTCTGTATATTTCTGTCTTTTTGCCTCCACAGTCACAGACACATGTACAAGTCCCCCCTAACAGACACACATTGTTATGTAAGCCCCGTCTAAGCGCACACAGACTCTCATTTACTGTCATGTACACACATGCAGTTGCGCTTGCACTGCGCGCACACACACAGACACACACATATGCTCTCATACATAGCACTGATATTTCTCCCCAGCTGTTGGTGTGTGGTGCGCCAAGCGGGACGCCCCTACACAGAAATGTCAGCGCGGCAGGGAGCTGGGAAAAGGGGGTTTGATCAATGGAGCCCCCCTCTCGACGGCCACGCCGCTCGGCGAGGCTCTTTGATTACATATTGCTTTGCTTCCTAATGAAGCTCAATTACTGGAGGAGAACGTCGGCTTTGCCCTGGAGTTACAGGGAATAATAGCTCAGACTCTTCCACCTCTCTCTCTGCTTCTCCCTCCGTCTTCCCCCTCCCCTCGCTCTCTCCTTCTCTCTCTGGCGGAGTCTTGCCCGTGCATATTCACAGCGCAGCGCTGGTGTTCCCCTTTTTCTGTCACTTCCTGCCCTCTGTCCTGCCCTGTCTGCCTTGCTCCCAGATGTTAAGGAGGGTTGATGTGAATGGAATGGGTGATTAACGGCAGATGAACGCAGAGCTGCTTGACCGCGCAGAGAAGTCGTTGACTTTTTGATGTGTTTCTCAGACTCGAGACGGAGCGGCCAGCTTGGCTCAGAGTTCAGTTCAAGTTTAACCTTGAACCTGGCCTGTGGACACTAGCCATCTATTGCTATCTTAAGGAAAAGCTGGGCTCAGAACAAATGCAGTTAAGTAGCATTCGAGTGGTTGCATACATCATCTAGCACAGCCTGTCTGAAATAATTAGTTGTCTGTAAATTGTTTTTTTCTGTATAACAGCAAAAAATAAGTCCTGTTTATTTTTAAATACAGGAAAGAGTTGGTCCAGGGAAGTAAGAACAATGTTGATGGGATGTCCTGAGCCTTAGTACTGTCAAATAATGTAGGAGTCAAACCTTTGCCTCTCTTGTTGAATTACTTTTACTTTTTTCACATTTGGATGAATGTTTTATGTATTTTTACTCATTTTCCCATCATGCTTGATGTAAACAGGAAGTACAATCTGACCCCTGCTTTCCCTCCCTTATTTTTTGAGTTTACTGGTTATATGTTTACATTTTTGTGAATTTGCACTGATAAGTCATGTTGCATTTGTTACTACATTAGTTGATAGCAGTCTGCACCGTAACCAATGGATACAGACAACAATCACATGGGCAAAGCTTAATTGTGAGACAAGGTGGCATGATTTTTTTAAGTAGAATTTAAGTAAGTAGAATCTTATTGTTTTGTTTCTTTTTATTCAGTAGATGATAAAGTTGCATCAGTAATTAACTAGCTTACGTTTAGTTTTGTCATTATTTGGCAGTACCATACCTTTAATTTCTCCGATGTGCCCTGAGCCCATGGCCAAAAGTTTATCCTTCCAGTCCTTTGACAACAGCCTCTCAATGCTGGGGGCCTCTGTTTAAGGGGGGAGGGAAGTGGGTGCAGAGGAAAGAGAGAGAGAGGGATTCAGTTGGCTGGCCAACATGACAATAAAGCTCATTTAAAGTCCATTTGCTGTAATAAAGGCAGCGGCAGCTCAGCCTAATGGCCGCATCAGCAGGAGAGAGAGGGAGAGAGAGGTGGAAAGAGAGAAGCTGATAATCGAAAGAGAGGAAATCTGAAGAACAAAAACAAGTGAGCAAAAGGGAAAGAGCGAGAGAGGCAACGCAAGATAAAGAGAGAGACAAGTGGAGGAGAGAGGGAGAGAAAGAGAGAGGCTTTTTCCCTCTCACCTGCTGCTAGAGAATCATTAGCCCTGTGGGCCCTGAGACAAAGAGGGCCTTAATGCACCCGCCACAATGGACACATTATCAGCTAGCGCTTTGTTTTCAACACACACTCCACAGACCCTTACACACACAAACCCCTGCACAAACACACACATGTGCACGCACACACACACACAGACACATACACTCGCAAAACCACTAATTACAGTCCCAACAGTGGTCACACTCACACATGGATGTACACACATGCACACATACACACACGCACGGTGGGTGAAACGGAAATGTCACACAAGAGAGCACACACATGCAGAGATTCAATCCTGAATGTGTGCACATATATGCACTCATAGATATCACACACACACGCGCGCACGCACACACCGCCATCATCTTGTTCACTGTTATTGACATGGACCGAGGGAAATGGGGGGGAAATGATCAGACAAAGGAAGACTGAAAGTGTAAAGCGAGAGAGAGAGAGAGAGAGAGAGAGAGGGAGCTCTATTTACTGGGAGCCATCTGCACTCGGGATACAAGGCCTTTCTAAGGAAAGAGGTTTTACACTTTGAGTGGGGAGATTAACCCTATCAGCCAACGCAAACACACATACTTCAATGCACAAACACCCGCAAAAACACACAGATGCATGCATGCACAACACATGCACTTGAATGAGCTCATATATATAGCATCATACACACAGTGGCAACTGCTGATGGCAGGCGAAAAGTTTGTTGGTGACCGGATTATTTTTTTTTTTTTTCCATAATGACAACACTGATTTAGGAAAAAAAGAAGTCTTAATCTCACTGGTATGAGACAGCTCGGCTGCACACACACACACACACACACACACACACACACACAGGGAGACAAACATGAGAGTGGGAAAGATGTCCGGTGTGTTGAGCTGAACAGATTAGCGCATTTTCTCCACTGAGCACGACATGAGTGCACACACACGCACATACACACACACACACACAGCTGTCATACTCAGCAACAAATCAAAGTACTTTTCCACATCATCCACACAAAAAGCGTTGCTTTGCCTAAACTTGTTTCTCTGCATCCTTCCATTTATTTTCCTGTCTGTGATGGAGGATGGGAGATGAGGATGAGGAACCACCTGGAGATTTTTCAGGATTTAAAATGACACAGGATCGCACAAAAAACAAGGACGCATGTGGAAAAAGAGTCTAGACGTACAAGCTCTGCTCAGTCACACACATACTCACACGTAGAGCACTGCAGCGTGTCCTACATACTGTACCTCTGTGTGTGTGTGCTGACAGCCTCCCCAGAGGCCTGAATCAGGTCCTTTCCTTTAGCTTGAAGACTACTAGACCACGCTTGGATGAGCGCAACGGGCATAATTTCACACACACACACACACACACACACACACACACACACTAACAAACAACAGAGGATCAATGCTGTACTTCAAGGCAGTCCATCTCTCAATCGTACTCACTCTTTCTATTTCTCATCCTTCACTCTTGTCTTTTCCAATCCCTCCACCGTCCTTGGACTCTGACTGGTCTGTCATTGCGTTTTGGTTTTTTTTGTTTTTTTGGTTTTTTTTCCCTGACACTGCCACTCAGCCAGTTAGTCAGCAAACTGAGTTTCTGCTGTTCACATCCCTGATGTGCCCTAGTGCTTTCAGTCACAAGCCACCACAGCCTTGAGGGAATAGGTTAGCACCGGGATGAAGGAAAGAGGAGGAGGAGGAAGAGGAGATAGAGAGAAGATCTGTTGCAAAAACAGGGAGGAAAAGAAACGTGCATAGAGAGGAAGAAAGAGTGCGCTCCTGCGTTTTTTACCCCCCCCCCCCCGTGACAGCTGTGTCACCCCAACAGGTGCTATTAGCCCCTGGCACCCTCCCCCCTTATTCCCTCTTTCTCTCTGTCTCTCACTCTCATCTCTCCCTCCAGCCCCCTCTCCCTCAACAATGACAGAGGCTTTTAAGCCAAAGAGCTTTGACAAGTGAGAGGGAACAACAAATGGCAGTGTCGCCTGTTCTCTTTCCATTGCACTCCCTCTCTGTCTCCATCTCCTAGTTATTATTTTTATTTATTAACAGGGCTGCAGTTATTGTCCCCAGTGACAGGCCGGGGCCACTTTAACTATTAATAAAAAGCCAAGAGGCTCTTTCATTGTGCGGCGGATGGCAAAAATGGGAGGAAATGGGCAGGAGGAGTGGAGAGGGGAGAGAAGAGGAGAGGAGAAGAGAAGAAGAGTTGCTGTAGCTTTTAGCGAGACGTTGATTGATGTGCAGAACGCTGTGAGGAATGAACCCACAGTGTCACCTTTGATAAACTACAAACACACACATTGCACAGAGGACTCAAACACATACAAAGACACACACAGAAACGTGTATTTGGACACCCTGAAACTCTGACCTCACAAACGTGTCCCACTCCATTGGCTGTGTTAGCTTCTCATCGTACGGGCAGTAGTTCCTGTATTAGAAGACGCTAGTGTGGAAGTGTGTGTGACGTATGCGCCTCTGTGTTTTCATCTCTCTGGAAGAATAAGATATACAGTCGCCTGACACTGCACAACAATCACAACTTTCCTGATGCAAATCAAGTCTTGAAAGACTCTTTCCACGTCTCTCGGTGCTCAAGGATTTATTTGCCTTCAGCCGTGCAGATGGAAATGCACCTGATTTTAAGTTCTGTAATATTTCAGGAGGTTTTCATAAAATTCGCTTGACAGTCGGATGGAAACACAGAGAGCATCAACTACTGCTAATTGAGGCCAAAAATCACATAATAAAGGAGGACAGCACAACACTTTCCATGAAAATCAGAGAAGCTACTCCCTGTTCTTCTGACGTACGTGTGTGTGTGTGTGTGTGTGTGTGTGTGTGGTGTGAGGTAAGCGGGTGGAGTCTGGTGCCCACGCAGGGGTGTGGGCTGCATACTTGCAGGGTGGGGTGCTGGGAGCTGAGGGTGAGGGAGAATATCCTCCTCACCCCTTGACAAAAAAGGGGTGAGGAAATAAGAAGACAGTGGGAGGAGAGGAAGTGCAAGTGTGAGTTGCACAGAAGGGGTGAGGTGTGTGCGCATGTACATGTGTCAACCCCCTGAAATGCAGTTTTCCCCTCAAGCAGCTTGAAGCTTTGGAAAATCATCACTTATATATTCTGTATCAGCTTGTTCCAGCTCCTTATTAAAGCTTTATGATGTTTACACTCAACGAAAATATGAAAACCAACTATGTGCGACGTCTTCTGCAGTTTTCTTTAACACATTTCCTTTCATTCATGGTATGTTTGTAAACTTTGGGCTCAGGCCCTCAGACAGGCGAGAAAAGCTGAAGCGCTTTTAAAACCCATCATCTTGTTTTGACTGTCTGCTTTCTGACCGTATGACTGTGAATCCCGCTGTACTGTTTTCATGCGAAAACACATTAATTTGTCTGTGGGTGACGTTGCCGGTCCGATCGCGCACGGCTGAGAGGGATTCTGGGAAAAGCAGAGGGGGGAAAAATGCTGACAATAACTCTGGAATCGTCGGCTATTATCTTGGCTCATTGGCTCAAACGGAGTCAAGCTGCTGCCCTGCAGCCGAGCCAAAACAACCCCGTCCACCTGCCGAGCGAGGGAGAGAGAGACACTGTGTGCGTGTGTGTGTTAGAGCAAGCCCCCATCCGGCTTTTGGATCCACAGTGAGCTTTTGGTTCAGAAGCTGCTGGAGAGAGAGAAAGAGAAAGAGAGCGAGAGAGAGAGATGGGAGGAGACTCAACTTCAGTCCAGCTCGCTCTGACCAACCTTACAAACAATACCTCTCTCTCTCTCGCTCTCTCACTTTCTATTTTTCACTCAGACGTTTTGCCCTGAGTCACCACAAGCGGCCAGCTCTATTTTTCCTATTATCTCATATTTGTGAAGCCTGGAGACCTTTAGAGGAAAAGGGAGGGAGGGATGGTGAGGAGGAGGAGGAGGAGGAGGAGGAAGAGGGGGGTTTGTGGAAAGTGAGAGAGAGAGCCCACGGGTGCACAACAAAGGGACCTCTGTGCCAGCGCCAGGCCCAGCCGGGCTCAGAGGAGGGTGGAGGATGAAGGAGGAGAACGAAGACGAGGAGGAGGAGGAGGGCCCACAGGAAAGGGCCCTGGCTTGGGACCCGTGGCCGGCCCTTATATCCCGAAAAACAGGCTCCACATTGACTTGGGCCTTGGCAGACATGGGGAGGCTCCAGCAGCCCCCTGCCACCCTCCCCCTCCCCAGTCAACACCCCTTTTCCTTCTCCGTTCTCCTCCTCCGCCCTCCTCCCTCCTTAACTGAGCAGGGGTCAGCATTGAATAAGCAATTATACAAGCGCTGGTGGAGTTTGTCGAAGACCGCCACCCTGAACACTGAAGTATTGAGATGGAAGGAAGGAGCGAGCGAGAGTGTGGAGAGACGTGTGGTGACTTCTGTGGTTGAAACCCAGTCGCTGGCGGCCATAATGGAGAGAGAAAGAGAAAGTTTGCATGTGATCCACAGATTCGATTAGAACCAGGATCAGTCACTGTGATTGTGACTGTAAGCAGGATTGCTCATATATATGTTATTATTATCCATCTATACAGAATTTCATCATGGTAAACAACAGGCAGCAATCATGTCTACCCGTGTTGGACCATTAAGTTGACTCCATATGACCCCGAGCTGTGCCACACAAACGCTTCATACAGCAATGTTGGCTGTGGTTTAACATAAGGTGCCCGATCTTAAACTGAAGTGTTACTATTTTTGTAACATGAGTTAACTGAAGTCTTTCAGTAGTGAAATGCTGAACAGACTGGATCTCTTACATTATGGAGATGTTCAAAGAAACTTCAGAGAAGCAGTATGTGGAATACAACTTAAGTTATTTACGGCCTCTTGATACTGCAGCTTTTGCTTCGGCAGTCTGAATGCCCCCCCCCTCGCACTGACGGCACCAACATAACTCCATTACGAAATGATGATGTTGATATTTTGATGATCAATTCATGTCTGGTTGAGCTGGGCCATGTGTCTGGACACATTTTCATCGATTCCTTCTAAAGACGGTCCAATCGTTCCAAAGCGAAGCGGGGGCCGTGCCAAGATTACGGGCAGCCTCTTGTCAAAAACACACACACACAAATAAATTTAAAAAAAAAAACAGGGGCAGTATATGGCGGCTTGAGAGAGGAGAAAGACACAGAGAAGGAGATGTATCAAAAAGCTTTTTGTCCAAGCCCACCTCACACCACCACCTCCGCAAGGTTAGCCGTTAACAGTACCAATTACTGGCTTGTTGTTGGGGAGAACAGCGCTTGGCAACAGTTGCCGCGGTGGCCGGGCCTCTGTGTAAACACTAAAATCCCTCTCCTCCTCCTCATCTCCCTCCTCCTTACTTTTGAGCCTCCTCCCAGTGATCCCTGTCTCCCACTGAAGCTGAGGAGGTGTGTGTGTGTGTGTATATATACACTGCATATATATACTGCCCGGTCGGTCACAACATCCACAGTGACTTTTAATTCAGAAGCTGCTCCAACTTTAGTTATTAATAAACACCCCATACCACTGGGCAGGCTGGAGGGGGGCATACTCATACACACACACACACACACACACACACACACACACACACACACACACACACACACACTGGAAGTATTTGGCACACACACACAACAAGCTACAAGACAGCAACTTCTGGGAGCGACAGTAAGAGACGGTATTCACCTTGCAAAGTAAAAGAAGTTTTTGGGTGAAGCGACAGGGGACATATGGTCCTCCCCTAAAGTACTGTGACAATCACAGACGCGTCTCTAAACACATTTTGGGGCGACACACCTGTTAGCGGCAAACCATGCACACACACACACACACAACATCACTTGCCAAAACACCTAAAGACTAAGCAGGGAAAGGACTTTATTTTTGTCTGTTTAAAGTGAGATGAAGTTTTACGGAAGAAAAAGCTTAAAAAAGGACAAATGAGCTTTTTTTCCCTCTCCAGTAGACGTGAGTAAAAATATAAAAAGGACTCTAACTCGCACAAAACAACAGATGTAGTCCGATTTTTTTTTTTTTTTTTTATGTATTCTAATATTAGGGATTGTATGGACATATAGCAACATGTTTCCATTAAATGTGATGTTCTAAGAATAGGCCGTAGCACATAAAGTGAAAATTTACAAGGGTGTCAGTCAACAATTTAATAAATTGAAAATCCATTTATCTGAATACAGAGTTCTGCCCTTCACTCCACTGCCTTTCCCTAACAGATGGTGTTGTGGGTGCTTATGTCCAATTTGATTTGAACCAAACCCTCAGCCAATTTTTACACTGGCATGAAATCTCAGCGAGCCAGATCCACACACTGGCAGTCAGAAATAGCAGCGGAGAGGGCGCGACATTGTGAAAGAACGATGAAGGGCAAAATCTGGAGCGACATTCGAGAAAGTCGCAGAAAAACTTTCCTTGTTGTTTCATTTCGCCTGTGTGCTGCTTTTTTTTCCCTCCTTCTTCTTCTTTCCCTCTCCCCTCCTCTGCATGCTTGTTTTTGTGCCGAGCCGGAGAAATTAGCGATGCTATCTTAATGCTGTGTTTTTGCGGGAGACAGAGAAACGTTCCTTTCACACACACACGGACGTGCACACACGCCATTTTCCCAATTGCCTCTGTGACCTCCATTATCATTAAATGGTGTTTGATAGCATCTAGACATTTGAATCCGCTGTGGACTAATTCAGCCCGGCCCCTGATAGCCGCTGCCACTGCACCTTATTAGGGACAAGCTATGGGACCGAACACAGATCCCATTTTCATTTTACTGCCTCATACTTTACAGGCTGAAGAGACCAAGTGTCAACTGTGGTACTGATAACCACCAAATACTGCCTGCTAATTGCCTGGTTAACAAACAGAGCCTCACGAGGGACTTTTGAATAGATAATAAGAGGTTCACATGTGACAGTGGGTCACGCTGTATTTAAAACTCAATGTATTCACTGAGGATGCTTTGAAAAGGTGCTCTGACAAGTAAATTGTATCTAGCTGCCGTCAGGTTATACCCTTGTATCTCCTGGATTCGAAAGTGAGAAAATCCAGCGCCTTTTTTATATGATCATATGTTTTGAGACAAGCCAAAGAGGTCAAAGACTTTTCTCAAGCATTAGAGATTCATGATGCAATCTACCAACTAAACCATGAAAATCACTTAAATTAGGTTTTCAGCAGCGATTTGTAAGTTACGCGCAGAGTCAGATGTAATTTACACATTCTTTTAATCTTAACTTTCATGGGAAAATCTGATTTAATCACTGACTTGAGAATCAACCAATCAGACCAGCCGGCGGGGGGGGGGGTCCTGCAAATTCTGCTTTCTCAACCTGATGTCAGAGTGAAGAGAGGGTTAAATAGTCAGGGCCGGCACTCTCTTAATGCATGCGCATCTCTCCCTGTCAAAAGCATCCTGTTGAAGTAGGGCAAGGCATGTGTATCGGTGTGTAACTGTGTGTGCGTATGTGTGTCGTACACAGTGGCTTGGGCTGCTGTAATGGAAAATGACACTTGCAATCTGTCTCGTGGCAATAACCCCTCTTCAGTGCTCTTGTCTCCACTCCACACACATGCACTCGCACACACACACACACACACACACACACACACACACACACACACACACATATGCATGCACGTGCACACACGCACACACTCAATGTCTCTGTCACTGCAGCAGCCCCCAGGCCGTCCTTGTCACTGCACAGCTTTATTGCATCACTTTAACGTGACAACAAAAGAAGACATTGTGCATTGGGTCTGCCGTGTATAGGGGGGGGAACGGACCCACGCATTAACTACGCCAGAGACAGACGGAGTGTGCGCGCACACACACACAGAGTGTGCAGTGTTTTCTCTTGTGAGTCGTGACATTTTTCGTCTGCCTGTCAAAGCAATGACAGAGAGACAGACAGAACAGCAAGACACTCCTGACACACTAATGTTGCTTTGCATGTTGGAAGCCTATTCAAACAAGGCTGAGCTGTGACTTTAACCCTCTTCCGTGCTTGTGCGTGCGTGTGTGTTTTGTGCATGTGAGACTGATGGGTAAAGACTGTTATTTCTGATGCTATCATAGTTTTGGCCCCATGTTGGCTGTATGATTGACAGTTGGCTTGGCTTTAGAGTGGCTTTGCTTCGCCGGACGGCGGAGGCGGGACCCGCCTATTCCAGTTAACGCGGACGCTGTTGACAAGCACAAACAGACGCACACGCACACACTTCTCCCTCTGTTTATGCGTCTGTTTGAGTCTTGATATCCGTCTCTGTCTCTTTTTGTCTTTCTTCTCTATGTGTGAATGTTTGTTCCATCTGTGCGTTGATCGGTCTGAGACAGAGTGCGTTGTAAAGTCTTAAGAATAGCCCACATTGTCCTGTGTGCTGCTCAAAGATAGGGCGACAGACATGTGAGAACTATTAGACCAATGGCAACAACAGTCCAAACAGCACTGGAATGCTCTGCTGACTAGCGTGTGTGTGTGTGTGTGTGTGTGTGTGTGTGTGTGTGTGTGTGTGCCTGGAAGTGTTGGTGTGCCTGACCTGTTGTGCCTGCCTTACGAGTCACTGTACTCCAATTATTTGCTCACGTCAACGTCGTTCCCTGTAAATCTTTTCCTACTTCTCCATTTTCCTGGCGAGATCACTTTGTTTTCAAGCAAAAAAAAAAAAAATCGATTGGTTAATGAGATTTGCCTCGTCAGTAATGGCTGATGCTGCTAATTGGGTCACGTTTAGATCATTTAGCACAAATAGGAAGGCAGAACCCACACAAATTCAATGAAAGACATAACTGTAGTGACTGTAAACTGCTCTTAAATTACAAAAATATTATACTCCTAATGATATCACAGCAATGTCATCTGGGTTATCTAAGCCTGTGTTGAGCCTTTAAACTTTGAATATTAAGCACTTGATGTATGCGGTTTGACATGAAATTGGCAGGAGGGGTCTACTGAACTACGTTAATTGCATCACGGGAAAAGAAGGTTCAAACATTTTGATGAAAATCTGGACGTGACAATCGCAGCCGCTTCACCTTTTGACCAAATTTGAAAAAAAATCTGTCCCTTAAAAGTTGCAAGAGATCTGCGAGACAAATTTATGACCGTGTAATACAAGTTCATTAGTGTAACCCTTAAATAAACAAAGTTTGATAAAGCACTTTTTTTCCTTACAGTAAAAAATATTGTTAGTATGCCCGCTTATTGCTTAAATTCCAGATCAATATGGACTGGCGTGATTGGAGAGATGCTGGTGCTGTGCTGAGCTGAGTGATGATAAGGATGTTTATCAGATCACTTCTTTCTATTAGCAACAATTTTTTATTAGATCATCCGTGTGCTAATCTGATCATGTATATCTTTATTGGAACGAGTTAACTGTGTAAATTCAGTTACAATCAAGGTTTTGAGTGTAACTCGGCGCAGCTCCGTGCATCAGTGCATCTTTTCTTGCTGAGAAATTCCTGTCGGTCTTTGACCCCCTCCCCACCCCAGCGTCCCTCAGTCAAGACCTCCACGACTCTCTCAGTGGGCTAATTGTCTTAACAACGTCTGGCTCAGAAGAGACTGGAGACGATAACCTTGGCCATAACATCGTTAGCGTAATTAAACAAACCAGCGAAACGGACGAGGAGGGCGTGATCTGCACTGAGCCGGGGCAAAATCCAGTTGGGTCAGTGGGCTAGAGATCCTGCGTCCGTCTGTGTTTTCACATGGTAAACTGATACCAGGGGAGGGGGCGGAGGGGGCGCGAGACAGAGGGCTCAATGTTAGAGAGCGCGTTGGGTGTGTGTGCTTTTTCTTTCTTTTTTTTTTGGGTGTAAGAGTGTGTCAGACAAACCGACATGACCTAACAAACAAGTGTCCAGTGTCTCAGTGTGGACGGCTCCTTGAACCAGCATCACAAGGCTGTTTAGTGTGAAGCTTGCAAACAAACATGAGTACATGAGTTCAATTTGTGTGAGAGGGAGCGAGAGAGATAGAAAGAGGAAGACAGACACCAAGAGGGAAAGAGATAAAGATAGATCAAAAATCTGCCAGAAGGAAAAGATGGATTGTGGAATGTTTCCCCCGATCTTTTGTGTGTATGAACGTGTTGGTGTATCAAATGGACCCAGACAGCATCATCACCACTCAAAAGCCCACTACCCACCATCTGACACACACACACAGACACACAGGAAGCCTGCATACTCCACCCACATGTAAAGCAGCCTTAAATAGCACCGTTACACACCACTTACACGCCGCTGATCATTGATATTCATAGTTAATCATCATTTTACTCACAAATTTCAAACAACAAGGATTCACATTCTAAAATTAAGCAAACAGTTGGGCGGAAAAGGGCTGCGAGCGTAGGAAGGTTGGTCTGTGCCCAAAGAAAAAAAAAAAAAAAAAAGTGGTGACGCATGCAGACACACACGGACACAGATCATATATGTATAAGGTTGAAGTTTTAGAGTGACGCTTCAAACTGGGGGGAACGTAAGACAGGTGTGTATGTACGTCTGTGTGTGCGCTGACTGCAGAGAGCGCGGGCTGGATGTTTTGGAGAAAAGAGAGGAATAAGTGAGTGTGAGCAGGGTAAGCAGGGACAGAGGGAGGGAGGGAGGGTGAAGGTGGAGAGGTAGAAATCATGTGTTGCCTCAGGAATGGAGAGTTTGTCCAACAGTAAACACAGTTAGAGGCCAAGCTAATACAAGCAAGCCTTATTGAAGGTTTACTCACTGAATACAGAAGCAAATCCATTGTCTGTTCCAGAAAACATCAATAAAAAACAAATGAAACGTTGCATTAGTTTTGTATTAGAATTCAAGCCTTTACTCCACCAAGATAAGCAGCTGATTATTGTCGGAATAAAGGCTTTTTGGCAAATAAGGCTGTAAATGGATCTGTGGCTCAAGACGCTCATTATCCTTTTGACCTACAGTGTGAATGTTCAGTGCTTTGCTCACAACGTTGCCCTGAAAGGGAACAAAAGGCCAGATGTTAATCCCCAGTAAGACGTCAACATATTAAATATTTAATTTGCTGCAAGTTTCCAAACGTGTCAAACTTTGTGCATTCATCACATGTCGGAGATTTTTGAACTTCCCTTCAGGATGTACGATTAGTCATCTACACAATGTTTACAAATAGCTCTAGCTCATATTTGTTAAAAAGGTATTTAATCCTGACAAGCAAAATTATTATTTCCTGAACCCCGACTGACAGGCAAAAAAAAAGTTTCATTTGAAAACAGGAACATGGCTGAGTGGAGTCCCTCCGTTTCAGCAGTTGCAAACACCACAGACTGGAAGGGCAATTATTTAGTGGAGGAATCGAGTCAAGGCACCC
Source organism: Datnioides undecimradiatus (assembly GCA_008933995.1). Lineage (NCBI taxonomy): Eukaryota > Metazoa > Chordata > Actinopteri > Lobotiformes > Datnioididae > Datnioides > Datnioides undecimradiatus. The sequence goes on along the minus strand of WARS01000023.1, from coordinate 3,983,540 downwards.
AGGCAAATACAGCACTATACTTCCATATAGTTTATGCAACTAACACAGGTAATGTTAAAAGCAGTCAGAAGCGGAGCAGCGGATATGGAGATATCCTTTTCGGTCAAATTTTATAATAACCCTGGTGACATCAGGGTTATCAGGGCTCCTCCAGAGCCACAAAGAAGTCATTCAACTGTTTTCATGGGCTGCATAGTCATCTCCGTTATGGGTCTACAAACCTTTATAAAAACAAAATTGGTGTATGGCCTTTGATCGGACTCTTAACTTTTAAAACCATCCAACAACTCTGCATCGACAACGAGCCCCCTTTAAAATGATCTAGTTGTCTCGGTAAGTCCGGTGCAACTCTGACTATGTATTAATGATCACTGAAGTATCACGTCAGAATGCCCCTTTTATACCCACTGACTGTGATGTTCTGGAAAGGCTACAGAAACACACACCTGGGTTACAGACAAGACTGGCGTACAGCAGCTGATTTGCTTTGTCGGTTTTACGATGAGCCAAGAGGCCCTGTGTTTGTGTGTACTCGTGCACATCACTCTGCGTGTGCACGCTTGCATCTGAGTGTGCGTATGTTTGGATGTTTAAATGTGTGTGTGTGTATGTGTGTGTGTGTAGGTGACAGCTCCAGCCCCAAACTGACTGGCATCTGGCGGTGGCAGTTGTTTTAACAGCTGAGCTGACAGCATTAATCCGAACGCACCCAAATCAAAAGGAGACAACACCTGTTCACTGCTCCTGAGCCCAGGCGAGGGAGAGACGAGGGAGGGAGGAGGGGAAGGAGGGGGGGAGCGAAAGACGGAGAGCGAAGTATGAATGGAGGCAGGGAGCGAAAGAGATGGAGGGGGAGCGATTAGAGGCAGGTGGAGAGAGTGACGAGGACAAAGGGAGGTAGGAGTTGAGGGAAGGTGGCAAAGAGGAGAAACAGAAGTAAGGATAGAGCAAGGATGGAAAGTGAGGGATGAGAGAGGAAAAAGAGAGGAGAGGGAAGGATGAGGTAGGAGAAAAAGAAGGGAAGGGGGGGAAACGATGAGAGCGGGCACGCTGCCAGGCAACACACACGGCACTCTTTCCCCTGAGCGAAGCGGAAAGGGGCAGTGGGCCAAACGAGGAGGGAGGGGTGAAAACACAGGAAAGGGAGGGGAGAGGTGAATGGATGGATAGAGGGATCCCACGGGGAAAGAGAGAGAGAAGGACGGCTGGAGAGAGGAGGGATGGCGGGGGTGCAGGCAGCACACTAGTGATCTATCCAGAGGAGCATCAGAGCTCCTTACGACACGAGTGGCTGGTGGCGGCCGCTCCGCTGGCCGAGCAGCAGCAACAAAAGGGAAAAGAATGCAGCAGGGAGAGAAGGGGGTGGGGACATAGAGGCTGACGGGGATTCTTGTCTCCCAACATCTGGCTCAAATAAGGCCAGGCTGCACTGCGGGCTCGGGGTCACGACCCCTGAGGCTGACAACACAGACACCGCCACTTCATCTGTGGAACTCACCCTCTGACCAGGCAGCCAGGGGTTAATTAATATAGACCCCGTGGCTTCAAAGACTGACACAGTGACTGGCTGACAGAGCGGGTGAGTGACTGGAAGTCGGAGCGGCTGATGTCTTGGCCTTGCGCTGTGGGACTGGCTTCCTTTCTGGCTGACTGGCTGACATATTGAAAGGCTGTGCGGCTGAGTAACTAGCTGACTGACTTGTTGCGCTCTGAGTGACAGTGGTGCCAAAGCTCCACAACAGTATGTGCACCACCTTGATATCTGTCATGCAAGAGGGAGCGGAAACAGCAAGGGTGGCCCGTGGGTGGCTGATTACGTGGATAGTTGGCGCACGTCCATTCGCTATCCCTGATGCATCATGGGTAGCAGTGGCTCCTCGGTCAGGTCAGGCAGGCTGGTGCGTTCGTCATCATGAGTGGGGCGACACACTGTACGTGCGTGTTTTTACTGCTGTGTGTGCAGGCAGTGATACGCACCAGGCCGACGCCTCCACTCAGGCTGTTAAAGCCCCTTTACATCCGTGTCAGGTCTTAAATCCTGTGCTGGACGCTGCTCACATGGGTGATGGGGGACTGCAGCTCTGATGCTTCCACATGTGTGCTGGAGCTGCGATGTTAAATTGTGCTAAGCAGATTGTGTGACTTTGTACACAAGCCGACATGGATTATAGGGGGGGGGACCAGGGTGTAGTCACTGTCACACATACATATTAACATGCAGTATATGGCATTTAAGGCACATGCTGACTTAGGCATATACTATATAAGCACAGTATATACTGTAAGTACACGTGCTATATCTCCTGCAAAAACAGTCACAGCTAATAAGCTCTAACACAGAGCTTACTTAAAGGCTGTTTAAAGTGCATTATAGCCTACAGTAAGCTTACATGCTGCCGTGAAAGTGTAGATGTGCACCTACAGAATAGGACATGTTTATATAGGTCACATAAACACGTAAGTAAAGGCATGCATACAGAATGTGTATGCTGCAGATGCACATATGCATCACAATAGGTAAGGTCACTCTCACGTTTATCTCAGATTGACAAGAAATTTGCTGGAATGTGATCATGTTGCCGTGCCTGGTGTCACAGTTTTATGTGCCCAGCCTGGTTCATTTGCTTATGTTTTACTAATCTGAAAAAAACCCAAAACCTTCAAAGCTCTGCTTCCTGTCTTGGTTTCTGGTTCTTCTGTGTGTATTGATTCACAGCACAAAGATTGAGAAAGAAACCAACCAACGTAGAGAATCTTTTAAGTAGGCACACAGAAGGTCAGCTGAACAGGTAGAAATTTGTATACATTTCACATTCATGCAATATTTATCATCCAATTATCATGCAGTAATAAAACTGAAAGTTTCTTTCCACACTGGAAACTGACAAATAATTCAAAGGTTCCTTAACACAGCTAGCTAAACTCTGACTAACAGCTTTGCCTCAATTTTCCTATGATCAGGTTTAAATTATTAGTCATAATACTATTTTTTTCCAAGAAACCAATTTCCTAAGAGAGTATTTGGAAAATTACAGACCCGTGAAAGACCCTAATTGCACCTTTAATACAGAAAGACTTGTAAAGAGTCACTTATTCATTACTTATGAGCCTATTAATAGAAATGTTTGACACAATGTCAAGCTGAATACAATATCATTTTATTCCAAAAGTGCAACATCCATCTCCTGATGAGGTAATGACTTAATAGGAGATCAATGAAGCGATCAGCTAACTGCTCACACAGTCAAACTGTTTAGAGGTGCAGCCATTTGGCCTTTTGAGAACTGGTCCAACTCCAAGCAGTAATTCCTTTTCCACAGTGTTTCTCAAGACTGTTTTTTGTTGCTTAAATGCCTCAGTGAAACGTTTTAAGATTTCTCAGCTGCATTTCATATCCTTTTGATAACGTAACCGAGGGACAAAGTGAAAAACTTGGGGCACTTTACACAAAACTCATTCATCTTGCGGCCATTTTGCAGCATAAAAACATTCCTCTGTCTCTCCATGGGAATCGGAGAACAGACCAAGAATGGAAAATCACAGAAAAAAGGAAGAAAAAACAACAGGGCGTGCAAATGAAGAGAGTTTATGAGAAAGCTGAATAGATAAATCATGGATTCCGCTGATTTGGTCATGGGACATGGTGCTGAATGGACGTGAATGGGTGGATGCCAAAACACTGGGGCCTGTCTAATATTTGGGAGTCGGTGACAGGAGCCCTTTATGTGGGACGGTCTGACTCACACAAATACACACTTACGCACACCCAAACATATTGTGCCACACAAAATAGACTAATGGATTCCTAATGTGAAGACATATATACACACATACCTGCCTCATCACCTGGTATCCACACAAATACACACGTGCACACACAGTGTACTGTAGGACAGTCAAGATGTGGGTAGGTCACAATAGCTAAGCTATGGACGCCTTGGCTGATTCATGAACCTCAGGCCTTTGTCCTTAACTTAATGCCACGCCGGGAGGCCAATAACACACACAGACGCACACACACACCATCAGGAAAACCACAGGACCCTCTCTCCTCTCTATAAGCCCCTTTATGCCCATGTATTGGACAAAAGCTGGGGCACTGCTTTTCCCCCCAAACACACACACACACGCACACACACACACACACACACGCACACTATTCATCTCCTTAATATCGCTCATCTGGACTGGGAAGAATGTTAGAAAGGAGTTTCATCCCCACTGATTGTCTCGTGCAAGGCTGGAGAGAGAATGCCACGTTGAAAAGCAGACGCAAAACAATTCAATAAGAAAAGTGACTTGAATGCGCCTTTCATCGAGGCAACAATGGCCGGCCCCACAATAGGCCTCAGGTTCGCCCCATGACGTTGCCTGTTTCTCATGCCACAAAAGGAAAAAAAAGAAGCTAAATTGACTTGATTTGAATTGCGAGCCCTGTCAGTGATGATTTTTTTTTTTTGCCCCTCGTTTACAACAAACGCGGCGAAGTTAAGTGACGTAATGACACTCAGATAACTGGAAGGAATCATATATAAAAAAGGAGCTGTTTTCTTGAGGTAACATGAAGAGCGAGCTCTCCGCTTTACTTCAGAGTGAGTTTCACTCGTGCAATAGGAGGCCCTTTCTTTGCCGATGTCTCTGAGGGAAAATTGTGCGAATCTCTGAAGCTTTTCTCCAGCAGGTAATAGAGCAGGAGGCGTAGAAAGAATTCACAACACAAGGAGTTCAAGGCTGAGTTGGTCTCATGAGCACGATGTCAACTTCTCTTTAGCGAATGCTGACCGTTTATTTCGAGGCCTTTAAATTGGTGAACAGGACAAACTCTTGCTTTTTCCTGCTCGCCTGAACCTTCCCTTTTCTGCTTGTGATGAATTAAAAAAAACAATCCTCTCTTTCAACATTCCCCCTCCATTTCGTTTCATTCGTCTTCCTTTTTCCCAGCACGAGAAGAATGATCGCGACAAACAATGGCTGTGAGAGTCCTGCTGCACTTCACGTTAATTTATACAACTAACTAATTACCGACAAAGGGTGGAAATCGCATAAAGACGTTCGCCCGCTCCCACGCTAGGGCTGTGAACCTGCTGCTGTATGTGTGTGTGTGTGCGTGCGCGTGCCTGTGTGTGTATGTGTGTGTATTTCCTTAAGTGTATTTGTTGAGAGTCCACAAATTCCCCTTAGGGATGTGGTCACAGGTCCATGTGATGACTTGCAAGGGTTGCATGGCTGTATATGCTATTGTTGATGTTTATAGTCTGTGTGTGCGTGTGTGTGTGTGTTTGACATACCCCTCCTCCAGATAGCGGAGCAGTGGAAGGATTAAGCAAAGTGAAGGGGGGGGGGGGTGGACTGATGGACGGATGAACGAGAGACTGCCTCGATCCCTCCACTTCTCCGGCTCCCCCACTCTTTCTTTCATTCTTTCTCTCTCTCCTTCTTCTTGGCAGAATGTATCCGCCCTTCCCATTGTCACCCATTGGAGTGTACGGAGGCGTGAGGGAGCTCCGGCCTCCGTGCGCTTGTGTGGCACAATGGCCTTGCCTAAGTGCTGTCCTATAAAATGCCTCAGTGCTCTCTAAAAGCAAGCCCTGGATTCCCTCCCTGCCTTGAAAAAAGATGAAGTGCTGTGCGTGCATGTGTGAGCATGTGTCTGTGTGTGTGTGTTGTGTGACATCTGTCATTGAGTTGGCATTTTCAGTATGGAAACCAGTGCCTCGGAGCAGCGAGTACGCTCAGCCATAAAAACACCATTCTGGTTGACCTCGAGGTTGCTGGAAAGGCTGTAAACCTGCAAAACGTGCGTGACTGTGGTGCGCGTGTGCGTGCCAGAGTGTGTCTTTTGTCTCCCTGCACGTGTGTCCAGATCAAGGCTGGGAAACATAGAGGTTAGGGTCTGACCCCAGAGCTGCACCCAGGCTCAGTAAAACAACAAGAATATTGCCATTTGTTGACCCGGATGACATCACTGCCAGGAGAGGCCAGTGACCACCAAAGCCTCACAATCAAGCTCAGTGCAAAAGTGTTTACTGTACTAAGTTATGTTTCGTAGCAATAGCAGTATCATTTAGTCAAACTTGATGTTGGTTTACAAGAAAGCGGGCAGTTTGTTGTGTTTTTTTGATCATCTGTTTTAGGGTGGGACATCACATTTTTTTGAAATCAGTGACAATATGGAAGGAAACTCTGGTGACGTTAATGCATTTCCAGCTGCTGCATACAAATTTGTACAGTTTGCTACAAAACTGTAGCTTTCTCGCGGAAAGTGCAGTGTTGACTATGGGGGTCCAGAATACTGATGAATATAGCTGCTGTTTGTGGATAACCCCTAAAATTCTCTTCGGAACTGCACGCTGCCCCTCAACAGCCAAATGCAGCGTCTAAGGATTTGGTCTGTGTCTGTTCCTGTTTACGGAAGAGGTTATGCTAGAAAAAGAAAACAAGAAGACATCAAAAAAAAAAAAAAAAAAGTCCCAGAGGCTGCGGAGCCCCAGCGACGGGTAGCCGCGGCTGGGTAGCAGAGGGTCAACAGACGGGTCCAGCGACGGAGCTCAGCTGGCACTTAATGTGAAGCCACTTACAGCTGAAGCTGCCGTAGACAGAGGGAAGGAGCAAAAGGAGAAGAGAGAGGAGGAGGAGGAGAGAGGAGGAATGAGGCTGAGTGTCTGGTGAAAGTCCAGGGCAGTGAAGGCACCACTCCAGGGGCCGAGAGGAACATCTGTGCCCCATTTAGTGATGTTTCTCCTCCTTTTAATTCCCCCCGTTTTTCTTCTTCTTCTTCTCTATCTATCTGTCTATCTGTCTGTCTATCTGTCTGTGGCAAGTGTGTTTTCCCACTGGTGGGCTAATAGATTATCACTAGACCCTGCTCTGTGGCACGGGGGTCACTAAGGGTTAAATGGCAAGTCCAAGGGAACTCTCTGTGTGTGTACAGGTTCAGCTGTCCAGGTGTGTGTGCGTGTTTGTGTGAGTGAGCGCTTGCGCAGCCATCTCTCTTGGGTTTTAGCACCGGCTCTCCTCTCAACCCTGCGCCTCCCGCGATGCTCTCCGCTCTGCTCTCATTATTCCACGTAATCACACACACACACACTCCAGCACGAGCGGCTCGGCCGGCGCTTCTCGCCTCCATTCCGGACACACACACACCCACACACATACACGCTCACACCACATGCGTACACACAAGGCAGTGTCACGGCATCCTTATCTTTGCTCTTTCTCCCTGTCGCTCCTGAAGAATTTATTAAAGGTGGCATCTTGTGCCCTGTGTGTGTGCACATATGTGTACCTGTGTGTGTTTATGTGTGTGTGTATCCGTGTATCTCCAGGGTAGCAGGTGGCCAGTGGAGTAAGACAGGAGATGAATGGAGAGAGCAGGAGAGCGGTGGAGCATGGTTGGGCCAGGCCATGGGGGACAACATGGCTAGTCATTTATTAGAGGCCAACACACACACACACACCGACACACACCTTGCATGGATGCAGCCAAATGCGATCGTCCCCCTAAAACACACACACTCGCACACACACTCTGTCACAAATACATATGCAAATGCACGTACACAAGTATACGTGTTCCCAACGGCTTAAACAGTGCACGCACGCACGCACACATACACACACACACACACACACACACACACACACACACTGACCTAGTATCCACCACTCTCCATTCATCTAGCCTAAGTAGAGCAACACTAGCCACAGACACAAAACTATATCTTTCAAACTTAAATCGTGTGTGTGTGTGTGTGTGTGTGTGTGTGTGTGTGTGTGTGTGTGTGTGTGTGTGTGAGATGTCTGGCCCAGGGCGTGCCTTCGTTAAGTCAAGCTTCTCATTCTCTTTCGAGATGTTTATCGTTTTCTGACCCATTTTGTGTCTTTGGCCCCTTGTTCACATCCCTCCTGGTGTTAATGTTCCTACACTCTAAATGTGCGTGTGTGTGTGCGTGTGTGTGTGTCATTGATCCAGCTGGAAGCAGTGTATGAGTGTGTGTGTGTGAGAGAGAGAGACAGAGAGAGCAGTAATATTCCGGGCCTTTCATAATGATTAAAGCCTTCATTAAATTTTCATCCCAACCTGCTGTTTGCTGCTAATGGCCTTTGTGAGCCACACAGCCAAACAATAGCTAGCCGGGCACAGAAAAGGGATTTCTATCTCGCGTTCAATACCGCCCCTCGCCACCCCCCCACCCCTTCCTCCCTCCCGCTCTTCATTTGCCTCTGCCTCTCTTCATCTTTTCTCAGCATCCCTTTTCTTCCTTTACTCTCTTTTCTTTCTTCCTTTCTCTCTTGCTTGGCCTGGGTTTGTGTGTGTGTGTGTGATGGGTCTGGAGGCGCTGGGGCCTTTTGTTAGCGCGTTTCATTTAAACGTAGGGGCAGATAATGCTCCGGGTTGGTTGGGATGCCGCACCACTGTGGCACTCTGCTAATGGGGTCTGTAAAGACACTGCTCTTTCCCTCCTTCACTCCTCTCTCCTTGTCCGTCCTCCTTCTGTCCTTCCTTCCCACCTCTCTCTTCGTCCCTCTCTGCGTTGGCTGACTCATAAAGATCCATTATTGTTCTTTTTCTTTTTTTTTTTACTGTGCAGCCAGTTCATGAGGTCTAGTGAAGCAGTGAACAACCCAAAACACACCTCAATTACAGCGCAGCTCGCCCAGCTTTTTCTTTCTTTCTCTGTCTCCCTCTCTTTTTTTGTAAAATGTGCCACAACAGGCCTCTCTATTGACTGGAATAAAAACAACCAGACGGCGAGAGCTGACCAGCAGTCTTAGCCGCTTTGAAAACCTTACAGAAAAGCCTGGAAAATAAGGTTAGCACATCGCAGCTTGAAATGAAAGCCTGTTGATGTGCTGTCAGAACACAAACACGCACGAATGCGCGAACACCTACACTCAAAAGACAAATACGCACCACACTGCTGCACTGCTCTTTCACCTTTCAGTGCACGGGGCTACATAGTGCATACAGAGATGTTTGAATAGAAATCTTAGTGAGCTGCAGTGGTGGATTTAGAGATTTTGGAGATGTATAAGAAGATTTAGTGGTTGTGGACTTTCAACAGAGCATGCATCTGCTTTAAGGTCCTCACAGGTCCACTTGGTTCTGAGGAAACAAGACTCGACCTGGGACCTGAGCTGTCCTGATTAAGTCCAGTGGGGTCAGGATGTGTCTTGTTTTGTCACCACAGGTATCAGGTCTAGTATAGCAGAGTCAAGTTAGCACACAGTTTAAGCTACAGTTTGTCAGTAAATAAAGTTACTTCACTGCTGGAGAAACTGCTGTAAGAAATCAGCAACCTGTATTAAAATGTCCGATATGAAATTAAAACTGGAATTTGAAACAAATATTTAATTGGTTGGACATTAATGGCCTTCTCTCTACCTTCAGTTCAGGTGATACAGAATGTTTTATAGCTGGTGCAGGAGGTGAAAACAGGACTTTTAGGAATCGTTTCGACAGTTTGAAGCATGTAAAATAGATTATTAATGGAATTAGTTTCAATGCTTTTTTGGTTCACAGGATGTTATTTTTATTGTATTGTTGCTGATTTCAGCTGCGGCTGCTTGTTAATGAACGGCTGCTGCCACTATTGTTGTTGTCTCTATTACGGCCTGTTTGGCTCAACCGCATTTTGGATCAGGTCCATTTATCTCCGGGTCAGGTTCGGCTGTGCTCCAGTCCCCTTCGGATCGGGTCACATTATTTTAAAAAAAATGAATAAAAATGTATTTGTGCAGGTTAACCATGACTTTCGACCCATGAAGATCTGTTTTGTTAAGTTCCCTCAAGCCAGGCAGTGAACCCCTACTAGTGTCAGATACCTGTTGAAAGTGACACTGGACTCTCTGTGTACCACATAAAAGATATCTTCGCCAACAAAGCATAATGTTATTTATATTATCCCATCAGATGGACACCTGTTAGTAATCCCCTTATCACATTATCACCATCGAATGCATTTCATAGTGACTTAAGCCCCCATTTATCTGCCCAATAGAAATTAGAGTTGGCCATGGGCTAATTTTATCTCTTGACTCCAACTGTTAGCCCAAGGCTAAACTTGACAGAGAAATGTGGCGGCTAATCGAGCTAAGCTATGTTGCCTTTGGCTAAAATCTGGTTTAGTCTCTTCAACAGTGTTTGAAATCTTTATCTGGGGGCTGTGAGAGCATCGTCCCAAAGGTTTTAGGAAAGGTGATGAATTGCCCCCCCCCAAACAAAAACCCTTTGAAGAAACATTTGTTATTAAGATATCTGAGTTTGTTCCACACACCCGGGCAAACACCACACACACGCATTCGTGCACACATCTTATTTGTCAGGTTGTGATAAATATTCAAAGCATGGTGGACAATAGGCGCAAACAGCTGATGCTGTCTGTCTGCGAGCTGGAAAAACAAAGGCTCGCCTCTCATCTGAATGTGTCCGGGTTCATAACAGAGGGAGAGAGAGAGAGAGAGAGAGAGACTGATAGAGCTGTAGAGGAAACAAGACAGAAAGGAAGAAGAGACAAAGGACAACAGAGTGTGATAAAAGTGCGGCGCGGAGCCAGAGAGATGGCAGGGAGTTGCAGATCACACATCTGGCCGCACAAGCGTCCCCTTTCATCACTGACCTTCGGGCTCATTCTTGATCAGCTCCTCCATCTTGCGTTGTTTCAGTGTGTCCACCACGTCTGCCAGGCTGCCCTTGCGTCTCTCTGGGGTCCCCAGGGTACCCGTGGCCGAGCCCCCGTCACTGCAGGGCCGCCCCCCGCCTCCGCCTTCCTCTTTGCCTGGTGAGGTAGCATTGTGCTGGGGGTAAGGACTCAGAGAGCTCCCCTTAGTGCCGTCCAACTCCTGGATGGGATGGAGTAGAGGGAAAATGATTAGATTCAAAAATGACCTCAAATTTAAGACATAAATAAAGAAACTGCAGGAACGAAAAACAGGAGGAGGAGGTGGGGGAGGAGCTGTTATAAACCCACTCATTATCTCCATCCTTGTCTCCTTCTCTTACTCCCTTTATTCTCTCCATCTTCCCTTCTCATAGTTCAATGCAACCAACTGTCATCCCTGGCCAGATATCTCAAGTTAGGCCTTACTTCTTCTTTTTCTTCTTCTTTGCTCTCACATCCTCTGGAATCTGCATTTGACTGACTTGGAGGTACTTGACAGAACGAGCACATGAAACAACAGCAAAAGACTCCGCACACACTCAGAGTCACGCTAGCTCTTCATTACAAAGCCTTCAACAGCTCGGCTTTGAGGGACGTCCAACGCTACTGTACCAAATCCCAAGCCCAAGTTTCAGCGCTGCGCTACTTTTGTCTAAAGATTCGTGACAATTAATGCTGAGGGTGCAACTCCATCAAATCAAAAAAAATCAACAAAAAACAAAAAAACAGAAAACATCCCTTTCCAAAAAAACAAAGCTTTGGAGCGGTGTCAAATCATTTCCATAAAGTCATGAAAGAACTGACAAAACAACAATCAGCATGACAGCTACAAAATATAATATATACAGCTCACAGTGAGGCTGTGTGCCTTTTGCCAAGCTGTCATGATGAATAATTATCCGACTGTCTTGAGTCTAAAGTTTACCGTCTTTGACATGTGAAGTTTGACGACCTTTGGAAATCAAAAACACTTTCACACAGTTCATTCCTGAATTCCTCATTCTGAAAACTGGACTCTTTTAAATCAGATGAGGTTGTTGCTGGTGATCCACAGTCCCTCGGAATTTAAAAAATGGGTTTTGCTACCGTTCACTTGGGTGTGTGAGCTTCACTTTGCAGAGTTCAGTAGATGGCTGTTTTCACATTCATCTGCTGAAGGGGGAGAGTTACTGTGTGCTGGAAGTTTACAGTGCAGATGAAAGGACGTTTTGAGTGTGCAGCCTCCATGTGGTGACGTATTTCCAGCAGGTTGGGCATAATGTTTAGGAGAGTTATCTTTGAACAATGAGGGCTAATCGACACAAACATAGCAAGTTACAGCGATTCAAAGTTAGATCTACGAGCACCACTTGCCTCTTTCATCACCTGAGCAGGCTCAAGTCAAGGCTTGCAGTGGCGAACGCTCAAAGACACACTGATGTACCATGCTGCTGCTAGCTGGCTAGCTCTGTGTACAGCTACTGGGTGGAAGATTGATTCATGATAATGTGAGCGTCTCATTTTGTTTTAAAGGTAGAACAGCTATCTAAATTTAAAAGAAACAGATCTTTTTGCATTTTCTTGTATGTTTTACTGAAAAGGTGCACGCTGTGACTGAGGATGTGCCATAAAAGGCTTAAAAATGCCTGTTTCATTTCAATTTGATGTTGCTTACGGCCATGATTTAGTGACAGTGCAAGGGTAATGTGAAATTTAACATGTCCAATACAAATAGGAAACATCTTATATCACACAGTTGAACCTTTTAGTAATTTTATGGATTTTTAACTCAGTAATTGAACCTTACTTTCTGGAAAAAATAAACATATGAGGCAACAAAAATTATTAATTTGTCAGGATTGTCTGGGGTGGATCTTTAAGTTCCTGTTTGCTTTTAAAGGATAATTTGGATAAAGTTGGAAGGATAAACAGCTAGAAAAAAAAACCCAACCTCCCCTCAGCAGCTGAGTGGTAATTAACTTCTGGCATCTTAATCTTTGACCCAATAAAACCTGTGTTTGTTTGGCTGGCCCGCATGATAGACTTAAAGCCGGCTAAGCCCAATTAACAGTGACAGTGAGAAGCAGGACGGCATCAGCTTCAGCAGAGAACATACACTATAACACACAACCTCTTTGTCACACATACATGTACAGACGAGCAGACGTACTATGTACACGATCGAAACGCATCAACAGACACGTAGGCACATACAGCGTTCCCCCACGCGCACGCACAGGTGTGTTGTGTTCTTTAATTACAGAAACCAGTGAGTCAGTCAGTCAATCAGCCTGCCCGTCTGTCAGCTCAGCTCTTTGTAGACAGGAGGGTCAATGGTCCACAGGGTTAATCTTTGGCTAATCCTACTACAATATGGAGCATGCCACCTGGGACAGTGGCACACATATACCTCTACCTCTGTTTGCCTGTGTGTGGGCGTGCATGAGATACAGAGAGAGTGAGCGGGGCGAGACATTGCTGCAGAATTAATGATATTATAGTGTATTAAGGCACAGATAATTTTCTAATCATTAACTCGCAGGCTGCTGGTGGAAGTGGGACTTAATACTGAGATCACAGTCCATGATGGAGTCATCTACACCCCACATGACTTATCTATCCTATAGGCACTTTTTCAAAATAAAAGCACAAGTTGAGCATGAGCGAAAACTCAGTGTTTCATTGTGAGAATAAATCCAGGCTTTCAATATTGATGATGCTTTCATTGTCGGTGGCCAAACACTGTATAAGGGGTACAGCCGACCATTATCACTTGCTGCTTTCTGCGCTTCGCTGACTCTCTGTTTCTCTCTCTCTCTGTGGGTCTGTGTGTTTCCACACTCTGAATAAGTAAGTACGCTCAATAATTCACTAATTCTCCCCTCACCGTTTTTGCGTGTGCATTGTAACGGGGGGTGTTACAGCGATGATATGGCTGTAACAACTGCATATGTACTGTATATGACGGCTTAAAGCAGTCACCGTTGTGGCTTCTATAACTTGGCTGAGGGGCTGTGCCAAGCTGGGAAAAGTGTCTTGTGACCATAAAAAGCTGAAAGACTTTACTCTTCTCTCCTCACCACCTGACCAAATGATGGCTCAACCTGCTCCTGTCTTCCTTTGTTGCTTCACTCCTTCCTTTACCCTCTCCTGTTCTCCAGATTAGGGAAATTCAGACTTCAAATGAGCGGCTTTGTGATTACGAGTTGCATCAGCGCCGGTACGGCATGCAAATGTAACGAGACAAGAGGGAGAGAAGGAGTGCAAGTGGGTAGAAGTCAAAGAAAGACAGAAAGAGCGAAAGGCGAAAGAGAAAGAGAGAGAGGCGATGTTATTAGAGGAAATGAGAGAGAGAGAGTTGTCAGAGAGATATGTGTGAGAGAGAGAGAGAGAGGGAGAGCGAGGAAGGCAGGCATCTTGAAGGCAGCGGTCACACCTGTCACATCCCATTTATCTAATCCAGCGCCTACTTAAAACAGCCGCACTCTTTCTTTTCGAGAAAGATGTCGCGCAAACAAAACAAACAGAAAAAGAATACGGAGTAGGGGATGGAGAGGGAGAGGGGGGATGGAATCGGGGGAGGGGTGGGGGGTGTCAGATCTCTTCGCCCTGTCGAAAAATCTGCCAGGGAGATGTCATCTCACTGCGTCCAACAATGAAGGTCATTTCCCAATCAAAGGGAATTAGCGGGGAGCCTTGGCTTCTTCAAAGACCTGGTAAATTAGGGCCCATGACATTATTTATGTGTGAAGTCAGACAGGCATCCTTATCCCGAAGGCAACTTAAAGGGCTTATGATCCCCCCCCATATCAACCTCCCAGCATATAATCCATGTGCCCTGCTGACACTTTTTACCCCTGCGATTTGCAAACGTCCAACACATAAGGATCAAAAAGACAAGACTAAAGACAGATCCACGATTGTAAACGGGTGTCATTCTGTTGCGGCGACACGCTCCCAACAATAACGCGGGTTTGCAAAACTTTTCTAATCAACATGCATTTATTCATAAGTACAAACAGGAATTTCTGGATACTGTAAACCTTCATGCCCTCCTCTCGGGCGCATGTGTGCGAGCAGGTTTGTGCCATTTCTGCGTGCATATGTGTGACACTGTGAGTGCACATCGCCTGTAGGTGTGTGTGTGTCTTAATGTGTGAGTGCCTGCATATATGTATTTATATGCACTGGATGTGGCAGGCTGGCAGTGTGGGCGGTTCTGCCTTTAGTTTGCAGATGTCAATTCTCTTCCAAAATGACTGGAACAAAGTAAAAATTGCGCCTCACTCTCTTTATCCTTTTACTGCCTCTGCAATGGAACCGAATTAAACAACTTTTGTCTTCTTAAGCTCATCTGTGAGGGGAGGTTGGTTTAAAAACACGTAACTCTTGCCAGAAAAAGAAGGAAAAAAATCCAAATGCTATTTTTTTTTCCTACAGCCAGCACAGATGCCGCTGTTCATGTTCTTTTTTTGATTTCTTCTTCTTCCTCCCTTCCTCCATCTCTGTTGCCCGACAGAAGCAACCCTCTCCCTCTCTCCTTCTCTCTCTCTACCATAGCCTGACATGTCTCGGGCTGTGCAAGGTGTACGTGTGAAAAACAATATTGGATGCTTGGCGCGTCGCTGTGGATCAAGGCATGGACAATGTGGCAGTAGGAAGAACTGGAAACAGCTGCTCAACTAAAATACACACAAATACACACCGTGAGAATGTCACTGATCACTCCTGCAGGGGGGTAAGACTTAGCTCTGCGCCAGAGCTGCCAATCTCTGCGACATACACTTAACACACCTCCGACACATTGCCAAACACACACGCGTGCACACACACACACACACACACATACACACACAGACACAGCAAATCCCTTTACATGCCATGGTTAAACACAGACACTGTCAGTTTTGACTTCGAGGTCCCTCAGGCTGGGACAAGCAAGCAAACACACATTACTTTTATCCTCCTGTTCCAACAATATGGTTGAGCTTTGCCATAGAAACCCCCACATTAAAAACAACATGTACCACAGAGAGGATTACTTTATTATATTAATATCAGTGGTTATTAACAACAAAATAAGCAAATGTACCATTAAATTACTTGACAAATGTCCTAAATCTAATTGAAAGTTATTGTCCAGGAATTACACACATGCCCCTTCCTTATGTAAAGAAAAACAACATGCAGTTGTATTTTATGTATTTTAAATAGCAGTTTGGCTAAAATGCACGCCAGTGTATTTTACCACGACCCCTCGCTGTTGACAGGCAAGCGTGTGTTGATTCATTAGTGCATCACTGGCATGAGAAATTAAGTGTGACCACTGTGTCTCAAGACCGCTCAATGACTGTGTTAAATCTGTCAAATTCACATGATCACACACATAGAAATTACATTAAAAGGGGGGGGAGAGAGGGACTCGTGGAGGCGCATGAATAAGAAATAATAGCTGATGAAATATCTTTATAGTTTTCTGTCGTTTTAGTCGAAATATTGACTGTTAATGAAATAATTAGCGTTTGTCCAGGAACATATTTAAAAGAGAACATGCTTGCCTCTGCCTAACCCACCACAAGAGAAACAACGAGAAATCAAACAAGTAACAAAGGTGTCAAATCTGAACTCAAAGGCACCCCGTTATGATAATTCATGATTTTAGTTGTTTACTGTGGAAAAGCATAAACAATTTATCCTTTTGTAACTTCAGTAGCATCACAACTAGATCTGGTGTTGATTGGTTGACCTCACTGAACTACAGCTGAAATCCTTCCCGTCAGCCGTTTGAACCGAGCTTCACTCAGCCAGTCAGGGTCCACCAGCACTTTGAGAACTTCACATTCAGTAAAACACCCTTTTAGCTAAACTACATTCATTTGCAACCCATTATGAACAGCTCCATTCGTATTCGTACAGCCGGGGTTTGTGCAAAAACAAAATTTAAAAAAAGAAAAAGGGGAAGTGAATAATCTGGCACCTTTCAGCTTTTTAAAACATGTGTGAGTGCTGTTTTTTATTCTGTGTGTGCAGCTGCAGCAGGCAGGTAAAGTGGCCGAGCCAAAGCCGAGCAGGCAGGCGAGGCAGGCGGGATGAAGAGGTCAGTGTGTAGCCGAGCACTTCTCCGCCGCCGTGTTAATTTACTATGACAAGATAAAGCTGTAATCTCACCCCCACCCACCCCCCACCCTCAGCTCTCCCCTACTGCTTCACTTCCAAGTCAACCGGCCGCCGATGAGCCATTTACTTCCCCCTATCACTTCACGACAATTGCCCTGAGAGAAACAGACCCCCGCCCCACTCCCCCGGAGTCCCACCAGCACCCCCGCCACATTTTAAATCTCCTTCTCTCTCTCTCTATTTTTCTTCATCCACTCTTCACTGACAGTCAGCGGCAAAGGGATTGGCGCTGTAACCCCTCTGCCCCCTAAAAAAAGAAAAAAACTTAACACACATCTTACAACATGCCAAGCAGGCAGTCGGATAAGCCCCCATCCCACCCGCGAGACACACACACAACACATCTGCACTTGCCACTTAATAAACCAATAAACCACAGCTATTATGGCCTGTATGACCCCCCCCCCCAACACACACGCACACTTTCTAACAACACAGAAACGCGCACGTTGGCGCTGTCTCTGTTCCGCTGTCATTTCATAGACGAGAAAAATGTGCATCATTTGTAGGATATTTATGAATTTTAGAGGCAACGTCTGTACAAAATACCCCTCATAATGTTTCTATATTTGCTTTTAAAACTTTTGCATTTTGTGTAGTGTATATAAAAGATAAATCTATCTAAATGAACCAGGTATAATCTAATCACTGTCCTCCTCAGCAATAGATAATCCAATGTGTGTGCGTGTGTGTGGTCCCAGGACTTTGGTTTACAGTCGGCACCTGCCACACGAGTCCACCGCGGGAGGGGCCTGCAGGCTAATCAGCGGGCTAATTACAGAATTAGCTTTCCATTACAGCGCCTAAGCGCCGTTTCATTGTTTTACAGCATGTGAGCATTTATCATCAGTATGGGGGAAAGGTCGACGGCTGTTATCAGAGCGCTGCTGTGACAAGGTGTGTGTCAAGGTGAAGGCCCAGGAGAAGCTACGACAGTGCATTGTGTCCTGACACACACGCTGTATGGCGCACAAAGTGAAAACACATTTTAAAAAGTTCTGGTACAAACTAAGAGTCATTGATGTTTTACAGGCGCCTTAAAATGTTAATAACACACTTCTCAGCGTGGATAGTCGACATATTGTTGCACAAACATGGCTCACCAAACCTAAAGGATGCATACCAGCAACGCGTAACGCCCTATACAGTCACATAATCACACTCATGTACCGAACATGCATTGCAAATCACACCACATGTATAGAATGCGAAATGAATCACATGGAGGAAAACAGAGTCATCCTAAAAATGCACACATAGCTGTGTACTCAAACACACACATGCGCGTCAACTAACAGAAGTTTACAATAGGCCCGCAAACTGCGAGGCCTACACTAATATTTAACATGAATCACACAGGAGAAGCAATTCGGCTGTACACACACACATATATGCGCTTACACATACAGAGCCATACATACAGCACCACCACACAATGTCACACTTCATCCCGAAGAAAATGACTCACCGCAATGGCTCACATTTTGCAGTCACGCAACTGTGCATCAAATGGGCTCAAGGCGACGGCTGGTGGTGCGCACATAAAAGCAAAAACACGTGTGCACCCAAACAGTAGCCTTGAACCCCCCCCCTTTTTTTTTGGATTATTACTCAATTTTAAAAAAGGAAAAAAAAACACCAAAATGCTTTTCAGCCACAGAGAAAGTCAATTTCTGCCTTTTTTCATGGTCCTTCATAAATGACCAAAAAAAAAAACCCATATATTTTGTTGCCATTAGAGGAGTAAACAGCATACCGATGTGAAAAGGGAGTTTCATTGCCAGACTGTGTCGTATAAGAATTCACTTCTAAACACAAAAAATTACTGAAAAATCTCATAAAAGCAACACATTTGTAATTATTTTGAACATGTTTCATTCCTGAAACTGCATCGTATACCCAATTTCAAGATGAACAAGATCAGTTAAGTTGATTTCTACCTGAATACATACAAAAACATTTTTTAAGTAAAGCTTATAATTTACTGCCATATAGGCGTAGTCTACAGAGCTAAAGACGCACAGGTCAACTTGAACCCACAACTTTTTAGACCCACTTCTCTGTCTTTATTTAGACATTTTTACCAGAATCACTAGCCTAAATCTCACACCAGCTCTGCCGTGTATTGTAATTTTCAAAATAAGTTGGCTTTTAAGACTATCTGTGTTCCAGCAATATATAAGCCCCGTTGATGGGGCAAATATATATTGATGCAACATGGCACACAATATTGGATTTGGTTATTCTTACATGTATATCATTACTTGTCTTCTGTATGTGCCACAGCTATATGCTCTAAGCTTTGGAGCCATAGTTCCCATAATGCTTTGAGAGATGTATTTTGGCAAATTAGACTTGTTTAAGCTGAGCCAACTTGGCTATTGGAGCTCCTGTGTGCAATATAGCCAGAGATATACAGACATCTGTCATGTGAGCTGTCACTGATATTTACTCTGGATGAATATCAGAGATAATAATACAGTCAGAAAGGGTAAGTCACACTGAATCTAAAAATATGTGTATCTTCTCAGTGTGTTCAGATTACAGAGTTATGACTCAGAGAACTTTGATGCATATCATGATAATTGGTTGAGACAGACTGAAAGGACAGGAAAAGCTTAACTTTGAGATTGTATTTATCATTTATACCAAATTTCCTTTTTTCTTTAAACAATATCAAAACTTTTTCTCCCACAAAAAAAGTTTATCTAAGTAATAGTGACTACTCTGATGGGCTGAAAAGCAAAACTTAAAGCAGTCACCCACACACACACACACACACACGGTGGTCCTGTCGGTTGGAATCGTCTCCAAATTGCCGTACCAGTTTCATAGCTTGATCTTAAGTCAGCATTTAAGGCCACTGTCACCCTGAGGTGGGTTATTTCACTCTGAGAAACCAAAAGACTGGGATGTAAACACCGATAGCTGTCCTTACCATGTTGGGGGGGCTGTCCAAGTTGCGGTTGGGGGGCGAGCGAGGGGACACCTTGCCGCAGTAGGAGGCCAGGGGGAGGTGGATGACGCCGCCCAGTCCCTCACTATCCTCATCCTCCACTCGCTGTCTGCTGGTTGCCATGGTTACCTCTCCATCTGTCCCCCCATATGGAGAGGCTGGTCGCTTGGAAGACATCCTGGAAAAAAAATCGGGAGAAGGGAGATGGAGAGACAGAGAGAGAAGGGAAAACAGTGAGCAATATTCAAAGGATGATATAATAGGTTGACGACTGGAGTTATAGGATGGTGGCATTAGGAAGTGTGGAGGTTCCTGTGGATACAACTAGTTCTGTAAACTATTGGGTAGTTTGCTGGAACCAGTTTTCCTCACTTTGCCGAGTGTTTCTTCCAAGTACACAAAAATGCAGGTATTCACCAAATCCCATTCACCTCCTCAACCTGCACCAAATCTCTGTTTTTCTCCAGATTAGTTTGGATTTTTTTTTTCCTTTTTGTTGTTTTGTTTTGTCGCACATTCAGCACATTCGGCCGACAGAGCTCTCGCAGCGCAACTCCACACAATATCCCTTCAGTAGGTTTGTGAGCACCCAGCTCCTTGGCAGACCTTCAAACACACTCTCAGGACTTACAGTATGTTTACCATGGGGGCCATTCAGCATTCACATTTTCCAAAAGACAGGGCCATTACTGCAAATGGAGCCCGCTTGCACTGGCATTGTGGAGGAAATGACCATGTCTTGACAATAGGCTTTCAGAGAGAGAGAGAGAGAGAGTGGGAAAGAGGAAAAGAGAGAGAGAGAGGGAGGGAGTGAGAACAGTATGCACAGTGGCAATAATATGTGTTTATGAAAACCTCTGGACAATAGAGGTACGGAAGGAAAATAGCTAGCAACACGAGGGCCCCGCTGTTTGCATTTGTTACTGTGGCTTTGTTCCCTTGAAAAGAAGGAAAGGATATAAAGCCACATCTATTAGGTGAACTCTGTCTCTCACAAGGTAAATTTGCCTCCCTGTACTTCAGATGAATAGGGATGTAGTGACTATGCAGCAATAATAGAATTTAATGTGGTTCTCAGCATCGCCTGAGTGCTTTCAGATGCACTTGTCAGCCTTGAAGCCACTGCGACTATGACCCCGGGTAATAGGCTGCTAACGCTCAGTCGCACAGAGGCAACGCGTGACAGGGATGGAGGGACGGAGGCGTGGATGGAGGGATGGAGGGACTGAGAAAAACTAGAGGGGAGGGGTGTGTGTGTGTGAGATGGTAAGCGGTGAGAAATCAGCAACAGGCGTCTGACTCTCAAAGTCTGCTGATCTTTCTTTTTGTTTTCCTCAACACGCTTTTACTCTTCGCCTTTTCTTTCTTTTTCTTTCTTTTTTTCAAAATCGACAACTACATCTTCACGTCTCCAATCTTCATCCATACCTGCACTGTCCTTGATTTCCTCCAACTTCCTCTCCGGCCTTTTCTCTCTCAAATTCTTCTCTCGCTGCTTGTCTCCGGTAAACTGATTACACTCTTGACTCTATTGGATTTCCTCTGGACTGTACATCTGGCATTGTTCCTGGGAGCAGCCACTGCCACTAATTCATTGCTTATTTACCTTATGACAGTGGAAAGGCAAACAATATTGAGCGCTGCTCACTGGAGGGGACGAGGAGAGCGCCACGCTAAGAAACACAACGTGCAGCGTTATCACATCGCGGGGAAGGTTATGGTCAAAATCAAATTAACTCCACTCCAGTAATACCATAAAACTATAGTGATGTAATTTTATTACCTGTAATTGTTTTGGAGAGATTTTTGTCCGCAGGATTCATGGACCCCATGGATAATTTAATGATTGAAACAAGTTTACAAATCGGTGTTTATCATTTGCATACCGCTGTGAACCTTTCAGTCTCGAAAAATGTCAAGTTTTCAGTCACACAGCAAAGCAACTTTGTTTTCTTTGCATGCGTTTTTGGGTTTCAATGGACTCCGCAGGGCTTTTAAGGGGTTGGATAATTTCATCCACTTAGGGGAGGGGACCCATGTAATACTTCATTTGAAGCTAAATCAGAAAATGACTAAATTACCACCACATAAACTCAAAATCAAGTTGTGCAAAAACGACACTCTCCCTGTTTTCAAGACTTTTTGTAGTTCACTTTCGTCAAGGGAAGATGTGCTTAGTCCAACACTGAGTGAGTTAGAGTCAGTATTTTCATTTTGGACGCTGTGTAGAGAAGACAAACACACATGTATGGACACTTCTAGTAGTATCTGCAGCTGATTTCTTTATCTGTTACCCCTGGCTGCTCTATCTGTATGGGCTTGCTCAGCAAAAGCAGGGGCCATAAATGACCAGAAAGACTTTGTATTTGTTTGACAAAAGACTTGAGAGATAATAGTGCTCACTGCCGTTGTTAAATCATATTAATATCAAAACTGAAACTGACATGTGATAACATTTATGACACTGATAGAAGGACTGAGGAGAAAGGTGTGTGTGTGTTGATCCACACACACACCATCCAATGCAAGCGGCAGGCCCAGCTGTACAAACTACAGGGCTTTGAGCCACGCGGCACACACACACACACACACATACATATGTGCGTATACATAGAACAGAGGCCCTAACACTGCAGGTCTGTCTTCATCACTGCCTGTTTACTTTACCTCCTTTCACTCTTACACACTGAGGCCTTTTGTTCCGGACACACACAAACACACACACACATACGTGCAAACACACACACACACACCTCCCCCTGTGTCCTGTGCAGTGCTCACCTCTGCCTAGTCATAACCTCACACACAGACAGACCTTGGGTCAGCGTTGAATCCTCTCACCTTGCTCAGTTGGCTAAGCTGCAGAAACATCTTGGAAAGCGTATGTGAAGACTTTTTAAGATTCACTTTACTCGTTTACAATCTGTCATTTAGCCACAGTAGCAGTTACACATTAACACAAAAAACAACACAGGTATCCAAAAAACTCCGCGGGCCAAACACAGCACGCCACTCTTCTACAGAACAACTCTGTGGCAAACATTTCATCATGCATGTTGCTGTTTTTCTTCTTCTTCACCCTCCACTCGTCTTCACACCCGTCCAGCCCCCTCCCCAGCTCCGCTACTACTTCCTCAGAGGTGGGTGTCTGTGAATGGGGAGGCCATTCACAGCTCCTCTCCGGCTATAAAATCCCTCTCTCCCTCCCGTTTGCCTTTGAAGTTGAATTACTATACAATTGGGCACGGCGGGTGTGCAGGTTACGCCGGCTACTTCATTTAAAGTTTGGCAGGGCTGTCACGCCGGCGGAGACCCGGCGGGGACCTGGATGAAGCGGCTTGAAAGCCGCGGAGCGATGAGGAGGATTAAAATAAGATGAGGTTTTATTAAGTCGACAAATTGGCAGCGTGGTCCAGGTCGTAATTAGGAGAATATTAGCATAATTTTGCCAAGTCCAACAATACCAAAAAAATAATAAAATGAAATGAATGAACAACTCGTGCCAAACACAGTCATGAACACACTTCAGACATACACACGTGCTGCATGCCTTCCCCCCAAAACAGCACAGGGATGATATTTCAAATGGCATAACACCAGTGCAACAATACTGCAGCGAATCTTTTACAAATTAACTGTAAAGTCCAATCTGCTCCTCATCTCTCCAACCCCGTCACTCTCCATGCAGGAACCGCACGCACACGCGCACACGCGCACACGGTGAGAGCTCTAAGCTGAGATTAGAGCGCCACTTCCCCTTGGCTTTTTGATGATTAGCGGCTCCTCAGCTAAGTCCCTCTCATATCACACATGTCCACTGCTGCTAAGTCACTAATCGGACAGCGACGTACGTCCATTAACGGGCCGAATAATCGCCATCAGCGGTGGTTAACCGTCTCCCGGCCTCCGCTTGCTGTGATCAACGCGTCCATTTCATGTTGGCACGTCAGCAGCGGCGCTTTTGCGCACACGCAAGCGTGTTTAAATACAGGCAGCGGGGCTTATAAGCACGCAAGCAAAGCACTTCAAAAACCACACACACATCACATTAATCAAATGAATTAAGCAAAATGGGGGAGAAGATTTGTTTCAGCTTCACTTTAGAGTGAGTGGAAGACAAAGAAGCCATCGCAGAAATGTCACACACTATCACACACACACACGTGCGCGCTCAGCTCTCTCGCTTCGTGTGTCTGGCTGCTAACATTATCATGGTGCTAACTGCTCTTGTTAACTCCTCTACTCAGAACAAGCTTTCAGGGAGCGTGGGAGCCTCCTCTGGAGAATTCCACAGTAAAGTGTGTGCGCTCTTGCATCTGCGTGCGCGCGAGCGTGCTCGGCCTCTCTTTAAATTACAACCCATTATTTCAATCACTACACAAACACACGCTGCACAGTCAGTCCAATCCGTCGTCTCCAGTAAAAATAAGCACGGCGGCTAATTCTAAAGTGCTGTCAAGAGTCAAAGTGACATTTTTTTCCCGCCACCTTGTGACTGCTAAGAACTGCCTGCCTGTCACTCAGGTGCGGGTCTATTTGTGTGGAAATGCGAGCTATCTTTGAAATTGTTCTCTGAGGGAATGGAAGGGCATATCAAAATAGTTGAGCGGAATGTGCCTTTTAGATAAGGCGCCCAGGGCGTTTTGCCTCAGAGGAGCCGACCGCAACATTTACATCCGTATGACACCTCAGGCGGGAATTTAAACAAATGTTTCCCCCTGCGTCGCGCTATCACTTGCTTTATTGCCATCGCTTCATTTTTCCTTTCGTCCCTCTCTCTCTCCTTTTTCTCCCTCGCTGAGTTCCCCATGCCTCGTCTCAGCTTTCAAAAACGATTACTCCCTCTCTCTCTCTCTGTCTCTATCTCTCTGTCACACACCCCTGAACTTATTTTAACATCGTCTGTCCTCCTGCTCTTTCCCTTCCTCTGTCTTCCTGCCTCTCTCCCTCTCTCTCTCTGCCCCCCCAGCCGGTGTTGTCTTACTTACTGTTCCCTCTTTACACAATCAGCTGTTTGTAAGAATGTCGCTCCATCCCTTGCCTCCCTCCCTCCCTCCTTCTCTCCCCTTTTCTCTGTGCAGACTCTTAAGGATATTGCCTAATATCTATTTATAGGCTGTCCTTTTGAACAGTGGGAAGAATGGGGCAGCAACAGAGAGGAAAGGCTGAGATGGAGGGATAAAGATTAACAGAGGGAGGACCTGGAGGAGGGAGTCGCTGATATCCCTTTTCCCTCGATGTGGCCCTGTGAGGTTAGGATATTCTTGGGAAGTGTTGGATTAAATGCAGGCGTTTAAAAGTTTTACATTCGTCTCCAACATTTTGATAGATGAAACAAAGCCCAAACAAATGTCCAGAGTCCTTTTTGAAAAGCACTTTCCAATGATGTTGGGACATGAAGTGTAACTTCAGCGTAACATTGTTAAGTTGAGATTCTCTGCTTGTTAGTATTTGATGTAAAATGCTGAAAAATGCCTGCTGGGTTTTCTCTGATGACTTTATTTGCCGGGGTAAACAGTGTGTAACAGGGAGAAAATCTCAACGCAGCTCCAGCCTGTATACGCTCACATACTCACATACACGCAGACACACCCTTACACACACACAAAGACGCAGACACACACACTCAGCCTCACACACGCACAAAGCATCCTCTGTGAGGTGCCCTAAATCGGCGGCTGACAGCCCAAACCGTGTTTCCTGTCCAGCTTAACCACAAAAGGCAATAACACACAACCTAATGTCACCGCTGTTAATCATGGACACACACACACACACACACACACACACACTATAGAGACAGTCATGTGTTATGTAGGTTTGTGGAGAGAGTGAAGGGGGTGGGCGCAAAAGACATGGGCTAACTCGTGGCCTCTGGGAGTACCCCTCTCTCTCTCTCTCGCTCTCTCTCTCTCTCTCTCTCGCTCTCGCTCTCTCTCGCGCTCTCTCTCTCTCTCTCGCTCTCTCTCTCTCTCTCTCTCTCTCTCTGCCAGTGCGCCTCTCTCGCCCATTCATCCGACCAAGGCTTTAGTCACCAGCGAGGCATCGCTCCACAAACTTCCCTTGTCATGTTTTCAGCTTTTTCTGCCCCTTTTTTTTAAAACCTTATTTATGTCTTTGCACTGAGTCACCAGACAACGTGATCGTCACTGACATTTTAGCAATGAAGAAGGGAGAAAAGGTAAAAGGGCAGAGGGGGAGGAAAGGAAAGTTTGCTATCTATCTATCTATCTGTCTATCTGTCTATCTGTCTATCTGTCTATCTATCTGTCTATCTGTCTATCGTGGGTGTGTCATCATCACTTTAAGGCCAAGTGAAGACAACTCGTGGGAAAATCTTGACTGTTGCTTGTAGAAAAAGGAAGAAGTGGCAGAAGGAGAGAGTTGGGGGAGGAACGGGTGAAAAGAGACAGAGCTAGAGAGAGAAAAGTGCATCCGGTGGACGGCGGCCCCGCTCCCCTGGTGTTTTGCGAGGGGGAGACGCTGCATAATGTTTATTGAGCGAGGGACAGTGTTTTTCCATTGTTGTGCCAGACCACTATTTGTGCTGCATTTGTTAAGCAATCCATAAAGGAGTCACAACATTTGTCTCACTGTCAGCGACTTGGCCTGCCCCTGTAAACCAGACCTACACACACACACACACACACATCAACGTGAGCTCATTCTCTCACATAAATGACAACACACAAATACTCGCACCACACACTCCCAGCTGGCCTCTTTCTTTCCTCCTGCACTTTGAAAACTCTCCCACCTCAGCCCAAATGGTCTCCTCCTTTTCCCTTTGACCCCCACAGCCTCCCCCCTCTCCCTCTCTATCCTCTCCCTCTCTCTCTTACTAACTCTCTCACTACCTGGAAAGACAGAGGTTTCATTGTAGCACTCTGGGAGGGAGCTCCAAGCCTCTAACACTGTCTCCTATTGTAGATCGGAGGGATGGTAAACAGCGTGTGTGTGGTTCTGTGTGTGTGTGTGTTTGAGAGAGAGAGAGAGAGAGAGAGAGAGTAATATAGCTGGATTAGAGTGAGACATACTGACTGGAGTAATGGATGGCTGAAGAAGCAACAGAAGAAGTAGAAGAAGTGATTGAGAGAAAGTGAGCTGAGAAGTGTGACAAGTGTAAGCCTGGATGAACACACACACACGCGCATGCACGCTGCTGGAGTTATCCTGCTCTGTTGACACTGCAATACCTCCATCTGACCTTTGACCTGTATCCTGTGACCTCATGTCATATGACCAGACTCTCATTAGGCTGCAGGAGCACCTTAGTCTGTCTCTGTCTGTGTTTCACACACAGTCCTTCTAAAGCTCCATCACTCTCTCCCCTCCATCCTGCACACCCCCTCCTCCTTCTGGTCTTCCTCCCCCATCAATAAACAACAAGAGCAACAAGAATGAATGTAGCCTAATATTCCCCGTCCCTTTCTTCTATTGGCCATCAGATTGGGTCAGCTGATTGCACTGGGGTGGGAGGTCGTGGTGAGAGAGAGAGAGAGTTGGAGGGGTGAGAAAGGGCGGGTGGGAGTGTGCTGAGAGAGGGGAGGAAGTGGATGGGTGGTGGTGGTGGTGGTGGGGGGGGGGCTTTAGCATTCTCCTCTGGTATTTTGCTGTCTGTCGTTCTTTCTTTCCTTTTCTTTCTTTCTGCCCCCCTCTCGCTCCGTGGATGGAGACACGGTTATCAAGGCTCTCTGGGGACAGACAATATGGCCCAGACAATGGCCTCCAGTCCGAGGTGGTGGTGAGAGAGAGAAGGGGAGACAGAGAGCGAGCAAGGGAGAGAGGGGGAGGCCGGGACAGGGCCACAGGGGAGGAGAGGGGCAGAATAGCGCATTAGTTTGCAGAGCACGGACACTCTACTCAATTACTCCACTCGCTCTCTCTCTCTCCCTCTCTTCCCCTCTCCTTCACACACACACGCACATAAACACACACTCTCCCTCCTCAAACACACGCACACCACTTTAATCTCACCCTTTTAAATGAAGTACAGAGACACTTACACTGGAAGCAGCACTGCTCACTTAAATTGGAAACAAGTTTTTATCAACAGCCACAAGAATTTCTGTCGATTCCTCCACAATTCCAAAATAAAAGTCCAAAATTTGCCAAATAAATATAAAAATAAACAACGGTGACAAATGTATTCTGATGGAGTTCAAGTAGCAAACCCACGCTAACAAAAAATACTCCCATCACAAGTTAAACTCAAATGTTTAAACATTTATCTCAGTAAATGTATGATAGCACAACATCCTAAGAGTTTTCAGAATAAAAGCATTCATTATGTCAAAGTGATTTTCTCAGAATCATTTTATTATTGAAGTTTTTCTGCTTGATTTTCATTGGTGCATTCTTTTCTGAGCTGCCTCTTCCTGTTGGAGGCGAGTGGATTTTCAACTACTCGCTCCAACATACTGATGGTAGTTCAACGCAGTAGCGATACACCATATTTTGTGAGCTGATCATTAATTTGTTGGTAAAATCTTAATATCATTGTAATTCGAGATGTCAAATAAATTTAGATGAGGGAGCAGCTGCAATATGTTCTCTGAAATGTGGTGTAGTACCTTAAAAGGTCTTTCACTAAATGTGCCTTCCACCGCTGACAATAAATCATATGTACTGTTATTAATATTAATAATAATAATTATAATGAACAGCTTGTCTAAATGAAATTCAGCAAACTCCTTCGGGCTGCTGATGCCGTCCCTGTTGCTGAGTGCGACGCAGCTAATGTCATATTGTATCTGAGTGTGTCCTCCTTAAATTGTTCAAAGTGTTGACACATCCGCTGCTGTCTGCCCCCGCCACACACACACACACACACACACACACACAGACATCAACCCCCCCACACCCTCTTCAAACGCACTAACACACACACAAACACCCCAATAAATGGAGGGGACAAATGGAGGGGTGTGAAAATCCACCGCTGCCTTCCTCTCCTCCCCCCTCCTCCACCATCTCAAACCCCCCCCAACACCCCCCCCCCCAGTCTCAGGCACTCTCACTTTTCTGTGACCCTGCGCCTTCTTCTTCTTCTACTTCCACTCCTCCTCCTGTCCATCGGCACAGGGAGGAATGTGTCAGTTTGACCACATCATTTCTTCCCCTTCATCTCTACATCCACTGCCACACAAACTCCTTCAGAACGTCTCTGTTTCCTCTGTGTTTTGGTTGCTTTGGCTTTCTCCGCTTCTCCCTGCGTGTGTATTTCTGTTCTGTTTGTGCGAACAGATGAGGCTGTGTTAGCGAATGGCAGTCTGTTTCCACTATTTTCAGCTTCGGCTGGAAATTTTGATCCACAGCCGAGCGCTCAGAGAACCAAAAAAGTGTTTCAAATCATTTTTAAAAAAAGCATAAATAGAAAATAAAATTAGAATATAAAATAATATAAATCATTGGACATTTAAGCCTTATCGGTGCGTTTAACAGCTTAACGAGAAAAGACTTTTGTTGTTTTTGAAATAAAACAAGAAGATGAAGGTTTGTTTTGAACCCTCAAAATCATATTCAACAACAAATAAATAAAAATTCAGTGATTTCTCACCTCTAAAAAAAAAAGTGAAATTTCCTCTTTTAGAAACTCTGATAAACTCTTCCTCACCGGCTGTTTTCAGTCAAAAGTGACTGAGTGAATTTTCAACATGACAATATGATTAAAGAAGACAAGATGAAGGAGGAGAATAGGTGAACGGCTGCTGAAAACTCAAAAAAGAGGAAGTGTGATGATGAGAGGATGATGAGGAACAAGAAACATGGGCGAAGGAGGCGAGCGGACACTTACAGAGACGCAGGAACGGAGAGCATCGCGACCACCGAGGCTGGAGCGCACACACACTGGCAACTCGCACACACTTCACTCTGTCGAGAGACTACCGCTTGACACACACACACACACACACACACACACTCTCAAAGCACACACACGGAATACACGAAAAGGAAGATACCCCTCTCTCGCTCACACACATGCATCCACATATGAACACACACGCGCGCGCGCGCGGCCAGAGCCACAGTGATGGAGTGCATTACTGGAAAGCAAGAGTTTTAAGCGCTCTCCTCCTAAGTCATTGTAATCCCTGCATTTATCTCCATACATTCTGCTTTTCTGTGTAATCCTTTAAATTTTTAATTCCTCCTAGCTGTTGTTATCTTTTTTTCTCTCCTCAACCACTTTGCCGGATTGAACGGTTTATTAAAAACACATTTTTGCCACATCTAAATGTGTTCTTAATTCGAGGGGCCCCTGAAATCCCCCCCCACCACCACCACCACCACCACCCCACCGACCCCAGTTTATCTCGGAACAAAAGATTAGTTTCATCGGGCAAAACAGAGCGCTACTTTAATGCAATAAAAGTCAAGCAGGGGAAGGGGGAGACAGGGAGAGACGTGTGTATGTTTTTTGTGTGTGTGTGTTAGTATTAAAACGCCGGGTATTATAACATAATCTGTCTCTCGCAGCATTAGCATCAAACAGCCATTATTCCACAGGCAAAAGCCACTTGTGTTGACAGTGCCGGAACAGGGCAAGGTTAGAGGGTTTGCACCTCTAAATGAAGCAGGCCCGCATAAACATCAGAGGAGCACAGTGAGATTAACATTAGCATAAGGCAAGAAAAAACAACAACAACACCATGCAGAGTGACAATAGGATTACAGAGGGTTTGCATGTGTTGAATTTGGATTACGTGAGAAATAAATCGCAAATAAGTAAATTTTTCAAAAAAGAGGCTGAGAGTGTAAGCACTGCAATCTCTGATTGAGAAAAATTATTTATTTGGCATGTCTGGTTTTGTTTGTTTGTTTAAATTTTTTTTAAAGTATTTAAAAATAAAAAAGGATTCTGTATGTTTTTGACTTGTTGATTGCACTCTAACACGTTTGGCGGTTACAGACGGAGAGATATAAATAGCTGATAGGATAAAGAAGAAGTAAAGAAAGTTGTGGTGAGAAGTGGAGATGAGATGATGAGAGGACTTTGACACATATAAACACACACACAAACACACACACACAAACACACAGTTCTCTAAGTGTCTCTTTCTCTCTTTCAGACACACACACCAACTGTTTTAAGCAGTTTTCTGTGGAGGTATTAAACTGAATCAACACAACTTCAGTCAGGAGGGATAGAGGAGGAAAAGAGAGTCTGTTCTGTTACTGCCGGGACAAACATGCATGAACACACACACACGCAAACACACACGCACATGTAACGCCTGCTTCGCCCCAGCTTTGCATGAGGTATCTCTCCCAAAAGGATAGGAGTCAATCATCAACTCTCCTTAACATCCCTCTGTCACATACATAGACACACACACGTTCTCTCAAGCCTCAAACTCAGCCGACTCGCTGAGACAGTTCACATGCTTTACACACACACACACACACAGACTGAGTCTTCTCCTCACACACATGCCTTTCTACTTTATACTCCTATCCCCCCGGCACCTTCCCCCCCCCCCATCTCTGTCCCGCTCCGTCCTGTCCTCCATCTCTGTCATCTGTGCGTGAATGCGTGTGTGTGTGTGTGTGTGTGTGAGTGTGTTTGCGTGTGTGTGTGTGAGTGTGTGTGAGAAAGCGTCACGTACCTGTTACACTCCTGAGGTAGCTCAGGCTCAGTGAGCATGCTGGAGTAAGGGTCCGTCTCTCTCGACAACAACAACATAAAACAGTCCCACAATGCTCAGATGAACAAGGTTAGTCTCCCCAAAACAAGACGGGATAGAAGTGATCCTTCAACCTCTCACACACACTGCTGATTCTCTCTCTCTCCCTCTCTCTCTCTCTCTCTCTCTCTCACTGTGTTCCTCTCTGTCTCTCTACTCACACACTTTCAGCCTAACACCCTCCCTCACTCTCTCTCTCTCTCTGCCTCTGTCCCTCCTCTTCTCCCTCCCTCGCTGTAAGCTGTGAGATCTGGGCTCAGCTCTTAAAGGGCCAGCAGCAGCAGAGCCTCCTCCTCAGTGTATGCGTGAGCGCGTGTATGTGTGTGCCAGTGTGTGCGAACAAAGGGGAGGGGCCATTTGACCAGAGGGCTCATCACTCGCTGAGTGCAAATGCATAGCAGTGCTGCCCCCCTGCTCAAGTCCATCTTTCTCTCCCTCTTTCACACACACAGATACACACACTTGGTTTTTACACACTCAGACAACAGTCACAGATCATGTAGACACACTTCAGAGTGATAAGACCACTGCAAGCCCTCACACCCTTTATTATGCAACACCAAAAGAATTAACCGATGTGAGGTGAACTGCACACCAGCACATGATCTTTCCTTTTTTATCTAATTTTTAGACTTTTATAGCACATTGTTCATCTACACAGGATATACGTTTAATTCATGGATTTAAACGTAATGTTTTCATCCTCCACAGACAGAACTTGTTGTACAAGAGCAACATGAAATTAAAAGATAAATACTTGTTTTAAAAGGGATAAAATGTTAAAGTTTTCTAGCAGATTTAGGGGGCTTGTTGCCTTTGCAGCTAGGTGAAGAAACTGATTATTCTGATGGACCAAAAGTTCAAAACCTGAAGATGTTTCTAGTAAAGCAAATTTTGTACTTTGAAGTAAATTACTTTTTTAAAAAAAAAATTCTATTAAATAATCAACCTTTAAGTTTTGATTTTGGTTATTTTGCCACAAACCTCTTGGCTGAATTGTTTTACTTTATCAAAATAAAAAGAAGAATTGTGTGAAAATGGCCATCACTGTGGTTCTAAACTTAGTTTACAAGAACACAGTCTCCCCTCTATTTGTATTAGAACATATAAAACCACTAATAATTCTCATTTTAAAGAGTTATTTATTAGATGTTTTAATGTGTCAATTTCAAATAAAAGTTTTTAGGAGTAAGAACACAGACAGACATAATACAGTAATTGAAGTCTGTGATTAATTAAGTAATTGATACTGTGTGCAGGGTATGAATTATAGGGAAGTCAGAGGGAGCTTGGCTGCTGTTAATAAACCGTTAACTACTTTTAAAAAATGATTAGTAACATATTTTTGCCCTGTTACATATTGACAATGTGCTATTTTTGCAATGCATTTCTATTTTTCTGTATTTTCTCCATCATGGATCACGCGTACAATTAGGCTAGTATTGATGTTTTGATACATGCGCTGTGATTCATTGCTAATTCACTTCACTCAAGATCGCAGCATGCATGCTATTCTTGCCATGGGCACAGAGGCGTGACAGTATCATAAACTTCACTCACTTTAACGCAGAGATCATGAGGAAACAAACCGGCTTGTGTGTTTATAGGCTGTTTTGCTGTTTGACCAATCTGCTTTTTATGTGCAAACTACAGAAACTCTGCAGACTATATTTTGTTCATATTGTCTCATACTATGATGGATTTGACAGCCATCTTCCGCGGTTACAAGTGATTGATAAATATCAGATACAAATACTCTGTGTGCTTGCATTAGTTCTACATTACAACGCTGTGATGTAAAACATGAGGTTATGTCACTGGATTGTTTCTGAGTGCTTCAGCTTGTGACAAATGTTTGTAATTCAGTTACAAATGAAGCAGGTGATTACAGCAGTTATTGGATTACTGAAACACAATGTTCCATAGTTGGGCTGAATGCTGTACAGCACGCTGTCAGCTACAGCCTGGAAACTTCTGCTCAAAGTGATAATCTGCCTCATGGCTTTCACGGTGCGAACAAAGAAAAGAGACGCTAAAAGTAATACTTTTTACTACATATTTGGAATGCCTTGAGCTCACCCGTGCTTAATTGGTTAACTTGTGTTGTTCCAGGCTCTTTTACTGTCCCTTTGGTTCCGCCATGTCAGTAAAGTGAAGCCGTTTTGTGCTCCACTTTGACGCACATCATGCTTTTCACTTGATTGGCTCCGCTCACAGAATAAAGTAACAAAACGGTGGACGTAAAACAAACCTTGAAATGAGATTAATAAGGTGCAACACTGTCCGATGAGGTTTCAATCGCATTTATGATCCGTTAAAACAATATTAATACTGCATCTGCATGTGTTGGTGCTATTTTCTCGCTGTCATTATGATCAAATAATAATATAATTAACTTTATGTTCTTGAGAAAAAATAGGAACTTCATTGGCACTATCTTTGTCATTCTGCAATACAAAAGTTGCTTTCTAACTCCAACAAGTGAGAAGCAGCGATGTCAGCCCGATTCATCCTCACCCTTTCTTCCCCTCCTCCCTCATCCCCATTTAGATATAGCTATTCTAAGATTTGTAGCTATTAGTTTCAACAGAATGAGCGTTAATATGATTTTTTTTTTTATGCCTTTAGATATTAATGCAGAACAATGGACAAGGCCGTCCGATTCAGGCCAGAGCATGACAAACGAGAGAGAATAAAAAGGTTTAACAGACTTCAGTTTCCTTTCATTTTGTTGTGATGCAGTGAGAAGCAGACATTTGATTTGACGCCATGGAACAGTTTTGTTACAAGAAGACAGCTGAACACTTTGAACAGAACATATGCTGAGGCTCACATGCATGAATGGACACACACACACACACACACACATACATATGCACGCACACGCACTCACTCACACACGTGCACATACAGGGGCACTCACAAAATACACATATACAAAGTGAGTGAAACCTTCCCCAATCACCCACACCCATTGTGTCCTCAGGTGTACGCACTGTGTGTGTGTGTGTGTATGCGTGTGTGCATGTGTGTGTGAGGCGCATGCTGCTTTCAGCCCTTAGTGCTGTCAGTCATTATTAGGGGTGTGTGGTCTACATGTCACACATACGGCCAATCCAGCTATTGTTCTGGAGAGCGCAGAGAAAAGCAGAGCTGACAGACTGCCACTTCTGTGATACTTTAACACACACACCCAGACACTGACACACACACAGAGGAAGAGGGAGAGAGCGAGCCCCGTCACTGTACCCACTGTAGAAAAGCACACAACTACTGTACAGTCACACACACACACCATTAAACATTTGTAAAGGAAAAAAACATTGATACTAAAATTTGAGACTTTTCATAAGTTGAAAACGCACATCACATGATCATATGCACTGGTTGGTGCAAACAGGAAGCAGGTTGTCAACACTGCAGCTGGTTGTTTAGTTGCATAAAATGCTACAAACAAAAAACAGCAATGGTGAAAACTGGGACCAGAGATGTCTTTTCTTGGACTGACAACCAGATGGAACTTTTATTAAAAGTAACACGACAGTATAAGACAGTCATGTTGGCAGTAAATACGGGATGTTTGTTAAACATGTTGTTGTTTTCTTCTGCAATACAGGCGCGATGTATCAAGGATGGACAGGCAATCACTTACAGCACAGTGTCTGTGTCTGTCCAAAAGTCTCAGTCTCTGCCCATGCAGACGCAACCCTGAGTTGTTGACTGTGGTCAGCGTTGTTTCCAACTCTTCAGTTTAGGGGCTTTAAAACACTGGAGTAATGTGGATGTGTTTCTGACAGTTACGTGTTTTACAGCAAAATGTGTTAAGTCTGAGATCCTGTCTTATCTCAGTTTAGGATGACACTTAGGATTTTTGGGTTGATTGACTGAATTGATCTCTCTGATTGTTTCCTGAGTAATTATCTTAGAATACCTTGTAATTTGACTATTACAGAAATGTTGTGAAAGACTGAAGACTCTCCAAAGTTATTCATCCAAAGCCAGGATAGCAGAGACCCTGTCCTAGATTGAAAATCATGGAAAAAATGGCAGCACACTGTTCTGTAATGCAACGACAATGAAGGAAGGAATATCATAATTAAATGCTACTCAAACCATATGATGACAATAAAAAGACAAGACAATATATGGAATTTGATTGGCGTGCTGTGACCAGCTCTGAGGAGCCCCGTACAGGGGCATGGGGCTTGCCAATGGTCATAGGTATCACAGGTTCAGATTGTTTTAGACTTAGACTTAGACAGACTTTATTGTGATTCAGATTAACAACAAGAGTACACGGAACGAAATTCCATTGCATTGGCTCAGCACAGTATTAAAATATAAAGCAGCAGACTAAATAACTAACAGGTGTGACAAGATGAGTGACGACTGAAGAACTTAGTTTACAGTCCAACTTTGGATTTCTTAAGAGAACATACCAGGTCTGAGGTAGGGAAGGACACTAGTTTCAGAAAAACTTCTGTTTTAGAAATGAAATATTTTTTTCTTTGAAATTTAACCTAAGACAGGACAAGCAGTTTGGAATATTTCTGTACTGAAGCCCCAGGTGAATGTCTGTAAGGTCTTTTCGTCACTTTAAGGACTTTTCCTCCGTTTTAGCTTATAGATTAGGAATGAAAGTTCAGTCTTGACCATGGACATTATATTTTACAAATACAAATCTAATGATAAACCTATTTAAAAATGGAAATTTTAATATCAACAAACAAAGACTGCATCAGTTCTCAGATTCTCAGACAGCTTGCAATTGACATGTTTAGTATTCAGTGATACCAAATATTCCGGGATGAGTCAGAGGTAAATGTGCAAAACAATGTACAAGAGTCTTTGGTTTAAATGTCTCGGTGAAAACACAATGTGCCACAAAGAATAGTCAAAACGAGTTGAGAGAATATACATTATATAATACTGTTGTGTAATAAACTTTTTCAAATCCAAACACAGATGCCAAATAATACTTAAGCTAATCATCCCACCTACATAAACTCCTTCGAGCAATCAATCAATCATCAAATATGTTATTTAAACCAGCGCCAGTCAATTTTATATATGAAATTAAAAATGTTTTGGAGCATCTGATAACATTATAAATCTGACCTTAGTGCTTGTTTGGTGTTGACTCTAACACTGTCCACGAGGGCTGTACTGTACTTTTTGTAAATTTGGCCAAAGTTGGGAAGTTTTTTTTTAAATAGGAGACTTTATTTTTAAAAAGCAACAGGCAGTGGAGCTGAGGCTGGGAGCATCATGGGAAAGCAGCTTGCACTGATATGACCCCATCCTAATTTTAATTATAGGAAACCTCTCTCTCTCTCTCTCTCTCTCTCTCTCTCTCTCTCTCTCTCTCTCACCCCCCCCCCCCCACACACACACACACACACACACAATTAAGCAGAATCTTTAAACAAAGTTCTGATCTTTACATTTCAAGAATTTATAGAATGTATACACACACACACACTTGCCCACACTTAGACCCCCCCGCCCCCAATAACCTCCTTCCTATAAGACAGCAATATGAACATGTCAATGTCAACAACAATCACCAGCATTAGTTTTCTATTTACCTAATCTAATTCATGGTCAAATGGAGAGAATACACTGGGAGGGCTAAATCTAATCGCATTCCCCGACTAAATTGAGCCCCGATTGGAAACGGCATCTCTCCTTGACCCCGTAAACAGCTGCAAAACCAATGATAACCTCATTTGTGCATTACAGAAACTTAATTTCTCCATTATGCGGCTGACTTCGGCGGCAATTGGTCAACATAACTGAGGGACGCTGACCCCTTGCCCTGTGTCCCCCCTCCGCCTTCCCTCCCCAGCTACAGACAGCTTCGAGAATGAAGATAAATCTTGTGTTTGTCATATTTTTGAATAGATGTCATTACCATATGTGCTACGGGCATGGCTAACGGTGGTTTTCAGAGTTGACGAGCCATGATTACTTCTGTCTGGACAATGGATTATATAGAAGATACAGTTGATGCGGTGATAGGATAATGCCAATGCACAACAATGAATACAGAACGTGGAAAAGCTTCTCATGAGCATGTATAAATCAGGCAGAGGTCAAGGTTTCTCGGGAAGCAAAGTCATAAAGAAAGAGGCGTAGAGAGTTGAGATGAAAGGGAAGAAATGTAAACAAGCCAGGCACAGGGCTCTCCTGGAACAACCAGCCTCTCAGGTGTAAGTCGTCATCTGCAGTTAAAACGTGGTGCTGAAGACAATGAACGATGAATGAACAAGGCCACCGAAGTGTATTGTGCTCGCTGAGAAAAGAATAAGAAAATGAAAAGGGAGTGTTTCACCTGGGCTGAAACAAAGGCGGCTTGTTAAGTAAATCACCGGTTCATAATTTGGGTTGTGTTTTCAGAAAGAGGTATCACAAAGGTGTTCGTGTAAGGACAGGATGTGAAACACACACACACACTGAAACATGCTTTCACAGAGAGATGTGGCAGAAAAACCCCACAAGGAACAGCAAAAATTCACAATGAAGAAGGAAGACACACACACAGGCGCACATTTATGTTCAAAAACACACTCATTCACAAACACAGGAAAAACACAGAAAGGCAAGTACACACACACACAGACACAAAGTTTATTACAATGAAGCCGTTGATGGGAGGCCCCTGTGTCGGGACCCTAACAGCTGTAGTGCATTAGGGGCCGACCATGAGCAGGGGCAGGGACAAACCGGCAGTAAACAATCCCCAAAGCCTGCAGACACACACACACGCAGTTACACACATCACCCACACATTTTCACAAACATTCACGCACCATATTATGCAAATGTGGA
Source organism: Datnioides undecimradiatus (assembly GCA_008933995.1). Lineage (NCBI taxonomy): Eukaryota > Metazoa > Chordata > Actinopteri > Lobotiformes > Datnioididae > Datnioides > Datnioides undecimradiatus. The sequence continues at coordinate 3,945,249 of WARS01000023.1, read as the reverse complement.
GACACAAACGTTGGACACAATGTGGCAAATCAGTAGTTATGGACCTGAGAGGGTTTTCTGTGGAAGAGCAAGATCACATCTAGAAAATGACATAGTTTGCATTTAAATCGGAGAGAAATGAGCGCGCCGGGCTCGTTGAATATTGCCGCTCTGTGATGCTGTGAATCAAAATTCTGGGACAGAGCAGCCCAAAATTTGGCAATGTTTTTCAGAATTTCAATCATAGCCATTCACAACGAGATGATAACTCTCGGCGATTGCGTTGCGAATGACTGACTGATATTGATCACTGATTATTCAGCATGGCATCCCGGGGAATTAGCTTCATATTGTACAATTCTGCAGCATGTAACTCACTCACAACACATGTGCGCTTTTACATTGCAGGGTGTGAGGTGATAGAAAGGTGAGAATAACAGTTTGCCACATATGTCACATATCCTGACTTTAACCATACACAAATATTGTATAAATAAAGGTTGTTGTTGAGAAGTTGACCAGTCGAACCTGTTTGATCACTCAGTCCTCTTCAGAGTGGTAATTTGTTTGAAACGTAGACATTCAAACTTTACATTATTCTGAGCATATGTAGGAGCTTTCGTCAACATTTGGGCCAGCTCTGACAAAAAGTTTACTCTTGACCTTGAAAACAACTAACAAGTTGTTCTGTGCACTCTGGGCACTCCAAAGCAACACATGGAAGAATGTTTTTATAATGCTGTCACCAGACTCCCTCTTTTACTACAGCTGCCAGACGGCTTTGTCACTTGGATGTGAATATATCTTGTTATTGGCTGACTTGCAGAATTAAGTGGTTGACGTTGATGTATAAAAATACAAAAGCGCTTCCACTGATTACAATCCATGTTTTTGCAGTATTCTGTCTGGTGATAGGGACGTGCCTCTTCACCTATACAGTTTAACCTATTCCATAGCGCCGTTGAGCTGTTTCAAATTGTTGCGTCTACTGGATAGGCCGCATTTAGGCATTAAATGAAGCAAAGCCTGTGAGCTGGTTCGTGCAAATCAACACAAGCTGCACTGCCACGTTCGCGCAAAACATACTCACAAGACATTTCAAACATATTTAAGCTGACATGCGCTCTCTTGCTCTCTTGCTCTCTTGCTTGGCCAGTGTTGCTCCTTTGCAGGCGCTGCCGGTGCTGATATAGCATGTGTTTCATTGCCGTTGCTGCTGGTGATCTGAAAATGTGTGCTTGTCCTCCAGGATAAGCTACCAGTGGAACAACAACGGACCGAGTAAAGCTTACATCATTCACCTGACAGTTATAACTTTGGCGCCCGCAGCAGCTTAGTTGAGCCAGACTTAATACATGAATGACACCGAGACACAACAATGGAAAGAAAGCCAGATGGAAAACTTGACTCTTGTCCGGAGAGACGCCCCACTTCAACCAACAAGTCGAATGCCCAAAACCAAAATGTATTCAAAAAATGCATGAAAAAATAGATCCAAAAATAGCTGGGACGTCTCACTGTTAGCCTACAAACATATGTTTCTGACGTACTTGTATCAGATATCAAATTCTGGGTTACATCAGAGTCCTACAAAAACATCAGATATGATCACGAATTTGGAATTGAGCGTGAAGGCCTGTGGTGTGAATGCTCCCTTTTCTCTCCGACTGTCTCACTCGCAGCTCTTCTCAGTCTCAGGGTGAGCTCAAATATCAATACCTCTGGCATCTTTTCTTCTCTCTCTCTCTCTCTCTCTCTCCTCTTTCCTGGGAGAGGAGAGGCCAGCGTGGAGAGGCACAAGCCCCTGTGAAGTGGCTTTATCATGGGGGGACACGTGCAGGAAGAGGACCCCGTCTGAAGGCTGAGTGGCAGGCGGCAGAAGCCATTAAGATAGAGCCGCTATCTCTTGCTGCCAGGGCCCTCCTAATACAGGCAGGGGCTCAGGCCGCTCTCCTCCACACACACACTCCTCCACACACACCTTCTGTCCTGTGGTACTTGAAGTGACATGGATGTAGACATGTGCGTGTTCATTTACTCGTACAAGCAAGTCTTTCTCTCCGTCTGTGTGTCTATCTGGAGTCTGTTCCACCCCTAAAACCCATCAATCTCTGTCTGGGCAGGAAGACTGCACAGATAAATGGGCAGGTAGACAGGCAGGGACCAAAAGAAAGATGAACAAATTGCTCTCTCTGCCACTTTGGCCAACAATCTATGGTTATGTCAGTAACGTTAGATGAAGTTCACACCAGATTTGTTCCATAACTAACCCAAACTGAATTATCGGTGATTTCAGATATTATTTTAGGTTTGTTTTCTTTGCTTTTACTCCAGATATATGACATCTCATTGACATCCATAGTAAAAATGAGTGCTTGATGGATGTTAAAGGAATGTTAATTTGCTCCTGGTTGATCCAAGTTATTTGTTGTCATTGGTTGAACTTTGTCTTTTTCTTCTAATTAATTAATGCAAGTTTAAATGTCCTAGTTCTGTGTGCTCACATTTTAGGATTTCTGCCACATAAAGGAACAGTTTGACATATTGAAAATGCACCTTATTCACCTTTTTGAAGGGAGTTAGATGAGAAGATCGACACCACTCACATATTTTTTGCTTCATACATGGAGCTGGAGGTGTGGAGGTGTTTAGCCTAACTCAACATTAACACCCGTAGCTGGGGGAAACAGTCAGTGGCTTCCTGGACCCTTCATCACCATGAGGATGTGAGGCAGCCAGCTGAGACTCCAGGGAGTCACTGCACCCAGCTACTGCCAAAGCTAGCTGTTTCCCCTTTTTCAAACTTGTAAGGCTAACAAATGAAATTGCATTGACCTCCATTGTCTTGCATTAGTGGATGAAATCGCAAACTATTTTACCTCATGGAAAACTGTGTTCAGGGATAGCTATCGTTCCTGAAAGTATGGTATGGTTTAGAATTTGGGTAAACTGACTCTTTAATTACAAAGTGATAAACTGTAAATCTTGGTTCATGCAGCTACAATAAGGAGACATGTGAATTCATTAAACTGGAGTAGTTATTAGTACCATGCGAGAGAGAATTAGTGATCACATTTGTTCTCTCATATCTTTGTTCTTCTCTGTCGTTTGATTGGCAGCATTTCGGGCCCTCCCGTCGTTTGTCTGACTTGCAGACAATCAGATTTCTTTTTTCTTTGCTGCTGCTCAAGGTTACTGGACGCGGACTGCAGTGTGTGTGAAATTGGCTCAGACCTTTCCCAGCCTGCCACAAGTGCGCTGCTCTAATCGTTGCGGCAAAAGTTGCTCTCAAAGCTGTTTCTTCCCAGACAATGGCAATGTGGAAAATTAATTAACGATCTGTGCTTTTTGTGTGAATCTTAACTCATTCCTAATTAGCAGCATTTTTTTTTCTCTCCTCTCCTTGAAAACATCAAGTCAGTTAATTATGCCTGAGAGAAAATAGACTGTTTCTGGTGTCACTTATTTATTAGTAATCTTTGGTGCTGTGAGAGAGCGAGCGGCTGGAGAGGACAATGCCACAAGTGAATGAAAGGGAATCTGTGTCACAGCGGGGTTAATGAAAGACTAGACTGGGAAGATAAATAAAAAGTGAATGATTTACAAAAAAAAAATGACCAGACATCTTGGAAACACACACATATACAAACACGGAGAATCACACAAAAACACGTTCATACGAGCATGCATGCGCGCACACACACACACACACACACACACACACACACACACACACACACACACACAGTGCAACTGTCCAGCCACCTGACAGCAACAAAGTCGACTTATCGTTGAACTCTTCCTCTCGCTTAAATTAACAGCAAACTAAAGGCTTCAACTGGCAAAACATTAATCTCCAGAAAAGAATGAGAATGAATCAGATATCTGCAGGGACAAATCTGCTGACTTTTAGACACGGACATGGACTTTGTCCACCAAGCACCCGTCTGTGTGTGCATGTGAGACAGACAGCTGAATGACAGTGAAGAGGATTGTGTATATTGTTTTTTACAGCAGATTAATCATTTCATTAACAGCAGGTTTTTAGAGAGATTGTCTTTTTTTTGTGTGTGCTTCAAAGGTCAAGGTACTTGCTGCAAAGTGATGTATGGCGCGGTGCAAATTGAATCTGTGGAAAACATGTTTCAACCTGAAGACAGAACAAAGTACAAAGTCACTCATGTATAAAAGAATGCAAAAGCTTCGACTGATGAAAGGCTTGATAAGATAGATTTACGGTGACAGAGAAGATTCCCTTGGGAAGCTGTAGCCAATGTCTTCACAAAGGTGGTGGTAGGTGAACCGGGTAACATAATAAGAGTATGTAGTTCATTTCAGATGAGCACATGATGACCACAAAGCGTGTCAACAAATCCCATAGAAATCATTGGCTAATAACTGAGAGGCAGAGCCTATAAGTACAACAAACATAGAATCATAATTATCCTTCTGCAACAACTTCCTGCTTGTATATTGTATTGTAATGATGCCAGCAGATTCACAAAGTCCCTCAATCTTCATATCATATTCCAGTTTATTTTGAGCCTCTGCACTACAGATTTATTACAACTTATGTTGTCAGTTGTCCATTTGGAAAACAAGACTAAATCTACCAAAGGAACTGACTCTGCAGAAGAGAATCGTGGTACAATGAAATAAAACAGGGAAAACATCGTGAACAGTCAGAAGACGCAGGTTTAAAACAAATACCAATGTTACAAGGAAGTTACAATGAAGGCAAAATGCTAAATTATTACAAAAACTCTGCTGTCCTAATAGCAATTATAGTTTACAGATCAACTTCCTGGCTCAAGTTTAGTCCTAATTTAAGGTTTATCTGTGCAATGACAGAAACTCTCTTCCAAACAAAGTGGTTTAGATCATCTGGGTTATATACAACCACCTGATTGATTTCCTATTCTTTCCCTGTCAGGTGGCCCGTCAACTGTTCAGCAATAACTTTAGTTAATATGTTCGTAGAAATGATAATCAGAATTCCAAAGTAAGACCCATATTGTCATAAACATGGATTGCTCTGTAATAAACTCAACTATTGTTCTATTCTTGTTTGTTTCTTAGGCATAGAACCAACATTGATGCTCACCTCTTGAGCCAACTTTCAAATAATCTGTGTAGTCATCAGAAAAAAATGGCAAACACCATGTGCTAAGACTGAAACCACATCAATGGCTCCTGTACTGACATCTGAAAACCACAGTCCTAGTGATCACATTGGTTTGTGTTTGTAAATGCACTCAGTGGGGGTGACGTGGTGGAGTCTGGCAACTTAAACACTGCACATTATTTCCTGTTAGAAGTAAGGGGACAAAGTCGTTTCCCAGTCTCATTATGGAGGCGCAACAAGAGACGAGGAGTAGCAAAACATTTTAAAATCTGACATTATGGCGGATTATCACTTTGAGACTCCCTGAGCTTTGTTCTTATCCCCAGAAGCTGCGTTTCTCTCGCTACCTCTTCATCTCCCTCCTCCTCCATCACTCTCCTGTAGTTGATATCTCTGTCTTTCCCACTTTTTTATTCTTCCCCTTATTTTTCCATCCCCATAACACACACACACATGCACATCGAGTTCCCCTCCACCTCAAAGCTGTCAGGATGTTGTCTCCTTCGGTCTGAGGCTGAATGGGGGGATTTGGCACTGTTCCCCTCTCCTCGCTCGCTGCATCTATTTTTTTTTATTTTTTTTTTTTCATAAGAGCACACATGTTTATGCACCAAATCTCTGCACTTTGTGTTTCTCCACGTCAAGGCACAAGCTCAACCCTGGATTGATGCGCACTGGCAGCCCCCTGTGTACTTGCTCTGAGGGAGAAAAGGGGGACGACAGAGAGAACAGAAGAAATGAGAGAGAGAGAGAGAGAGAGAGAGTATGAGGAGTGAAGAGGAAATGATTTTCTGATTTTCTACACAGGCTTTGTGGTCCTGGAAGGCTGTTTATATGTGTTTTTTTAAGTCCATTGGTGAGAACAAGAGGAGAGGAGATTGTGCTATCCACTGCCTGAGGGCTATGCTGAGCCTATATATTTAAGCCCCCTCTGTTCCTTGCTTAACAATAACGCCTACTAGTTTTAATTTAATTCTGTCATTTTTTTTTTTTTTACTAAATAATCCACTTCCATTTTCTATGTCACAGCTGGCGAAATAAATCTAATCTTATCGCGCAGCAGACTGGGTGTGAGGTTTGACGCTTAAGAGTTTTTCTTTCCTATTTTTTTTTCTTCTTTTTCATCTTCAAGGCTATGTGTGATCAAGAACAATAGAGACAGAAGTGTGTGTGTGTGTGTGCGGTTTACAGAGGGGCAGGTAGGGCACGGAGGAGTTGACAATATGCCTGTTTTCTTCTTTCACAGTATTGTTTGTGATGTGTGTGTTTGCGCGATGGTGGGAGGAGCGTGAACTGAGATAAGACATAAAAAGCTAAGCGAGATGCCAAAGTACGCCAGTGGCACATAGTGAATGAAGAGCGGGAAAGATGAGTAAAAGTAGTTAAAGATTTGCGGGAAAAAGAAAGGAAAAGAAAAGAAAGCAGAAGAAAAAGAACAGTGCTGCTTGAGGTTTAAGGCTACCAGCCAGCTGGCCCGTGGCCACTCCACATGTGACGAGCTTCCTAAACATCTTACAACCCAGCAGCCTCCGTTAAGCAGCATGCAGCCTACACCCACACACCGTCATTACCAGACCACAACTCACCACCTTTTTATAGAAGCCATTTACATCAGATTTCAATATTGGTTCAATCTGCAGCAAGCGCAGATGTCTTTTGTTTGTATGCTCTTACTTTGACCTAAGACCGTGTAACATCACCACAGACATGCACGACATTAAGTCACTGCTTTTAAATGTCACTTTACTGTATTTTTCTTTGTTTTCGGTGTGTATTGATTGGATAATGAGTTGAAACTTGAGGCAATGCAGGACAGCAGAGTCTTTTCACACCTTGGCATGTGTCACTCTCACAGCTGTAGCTCGGTTTCATTTGGTCTGGGTAGAACATAAAAGTGACATATCATAGACTCATATAGTGATGAAATGAAGTCTGGTGACTGAGGCTACATTGAGACCACAGACACAAGAGGCTTTAAATCAGATCTGTCTTGTTCATGACGCTGTGAACAGCACAAATCACATCAGATCTTTTCAGTTCTGATTTGGGACACTTTTGTATTTGGTCCTAAATCAAATACAGGTTTGAGTTTTTTGCAACGCAATCTCAGCACCAAGGCTCGCAGTGTGAACAACCAGAAAGAAAGTCATGTTGTACTTTATTGTGAGTTATGTGTGTTTATATTCTCTGGTGTCACAAGGAGCTGACTGAGAAAAACGAACTCAATCAGGTAGAAAATCCCTAAACTCCCAAATTTCACATCTTTCCCAAGGTTGCTTAATATATCATATCAAGAAGACTGATTCAGTCCCAGTTTATCTTTTGAAATCATACTAATATCACAATGTGTATCTACCATAACAAAATCACACCACAAACAAACTGCACTAGAGTTTGGTAGGAAGCAGGCCGATATGTCCCCTCTCAGATTGTCTCATTGGGTTTGTTTAGCCTGCACCAGAATTCGACTGACAGCAGCCAAAAACAAACTGAATTAAAAGAGCTCTAACCACACAGGATACACATGAAAGCATCATAAAAATCTTCATGTTGATATGTGATGATTTTTAACTGACTGTTTATGTTCTGGGTTATTATAGTAAGATATCCAGCCTTAGTTTCTATTTTTAGCATTTCAGTCCATGATCCATCTTTTCCCACAGGAATACTACGAGGGCAGTGTGGCTTTGACCCCTGACCCTTACTATTGGCTTCTTATAATGTTGCTGCTTGTGGAGTTGTTGACACTTATCCTGCTGCTGCTCTCTTTGACTCCCTCTGGACCGCAGCTTCAAGCATAAATAATATTAATAATAATAAATAAAACACTCCACCAGCATACGCTGCGCACACTGCGCAGCAGAACCTATGCTTTCATTGCAGTGGTCTGCATGCCGGGCCACCTTATGTTGTCAGCCAGTCAATTCTTCATTTTGATCTCAACATACAGCACAGTGTGCTTTTTTTTAATATGAGTGTGTCTGTTGTGGCAACCCCCGTTACCATCAGCGCCATCACCACGACCCCCCCAAAGTCCCCCTTTTCTCACTGTGGGAACACACTGGCACACAGATGGTTAAGCCCACCCTTGTGATGAGTGGGAAGGGTGGGAGGTGAGTAGGGGGGGGTTTGCTGCAGATGGCACAGAGGGCATCGCCAATCAGCCTACACGAACACATACATGCACGCACTCAAACACACTCACACACACCTCCACAGAGAAATGAAGAGGAAGACAATATAATGCAGACTCACATGGGGAAAAGAAATAGAAGGATATGGATGGAAGGTGTAGGTGGGTGTGTGTGAGTCCTGTACCCCCAGGCACGATGTGTGCTGCGTATGTGCAATGGCTGGCGTTGATCTAGCATGGCACACAAAGCCCTGGCACCTCTGCCCACGCCGTGCCACACTGAGAGGCACGGCGAGGCCTGCCAGAGGGGCCTGGCAACGCAGTGTGTGTGTCTCTGACTTTGTCTACCTCTTAGAACATGCCTTTGAGGTGTGCACATATACTGTATATTAATGCTGTTTGTTTCTCATGATGGCGTATGCATATGTTTATGTGCATTGGTGATTGCTGCCCTTTTTTTTAAAATATCTGCGACAAAGTATAATTTTTATAAAACAGGCTGCTTTTTGAAGGTGTGTGTCTAAGTATGCATAGACTGTGACCCAACACACACACCAGCATGAACACCGGTACCCCCACTCATTAGGAAGACCCTACCCTGTGTCTCTAATGGCTAAGCCTTTGATATGCAATGACGACTAATTCCCTCCCGTGTTCCACTCTCTGCAGACAGCGCAGTCATTAGACTGTGGACATGGACACACAAACACGCACACACAGACAAACACACACAGTTGTGTTTGAATCTAATCATTTAACCCGTCCAGAGGTTCTGATTCTCATCTGTCTTCACCTTACGTTATGAATTGTCTACCGGGGGACTCTCTCTGCTCACTTGTAATGTAAATAGAACGATATTTACATAAAAACATTTGAATTTATCATTAAAAATCACTCTTGTTGATGCGGAATGCTCTTAAAGGCAATAAGGTGAAGCCTAATTTGCTGGTTGGACTGTTTGTCTTGTATGCATAAGTTATTCTGACATCAATCTCACACTGTAATGAGGCAGAAAAATCCAAACATTCAAATGCACCTACTTTTTAAAAGTGAAGAAATGCAGTGTGCATTCACCACTGCAAAACAAACTGCTTCCTTTGTTGGTACAAATACCACAAAAACCTTCTCTGTAACGTGATCACTGAAACTAAATGCTCTGGTCTGGTTTCTCCTAAATGTAAATGCAGAATAAAACATATTATAGCATTTCTATTCGCCTCTGCACCACATCAATACAAACACACTGTTGACTGCTTTTGTGAGAGGTTTTGGCTGCTTGATACTGACGTGATATTGCATGATAAGTGTGGTTATCTGTTCCTCTTATCTTTATAATATATCATATCATTCATATTTTTCACCTGGTGTCCTGCTTTCATCAGTTCAGCCTGAGAAAGGCCCATGTTTTCTCATGTAACGGTGCATAATTGCAAATCTAAAATTCAACATGTTGCACAAGCCTCTCCAGTACACCGCGCCCTGTCGTCACACTACTGCCTTGTTCAGGCTATACTGATTTGTCTGTTAGGTGGGGTCACTGTGTCAGATCGATGATAGAGTCTACGCTGCTTTTGTGACGTGCATGATGTCACCAGGAAAGGAGATGCAAGGGACCAACAGGGGAAAAGCCTGAGAAGGAAAGAAAAAGCGACCTTTCCTTTGTTTTATTGCACCAACATAATTCCATCTTCAGTTCACCTGTGCTTTCCATTGTGTACAGAGGAGTATTCTGTGCTGCTATTTGGTCAGATTTCACCCACTATAAAAAGTTACTATTACTACTATAAACAGTCAGTTGTTCAGATAAACTATCAGTTGTTCGCACCTGATATCCATCGCCGTTCTGATCTGATCTGCCGCCTTATGTCTTGTTGGGCTATAACATCATGCGGTCTGAACCTGGTGTAATGCCCTCAGCTATTACACTGAAGCTGGTAATAGCTGAACTGGTCTTCACCTCGCTGTGTGTGATTGCTGGACCAATTAAGCATTTAAACCAAAAACTAAAATAATGTTAACTTGCTTTACAATGACACGTGCACTAGGCATGCTGAAATACAATTTTAATTGAATCAGTGTCACTTTTCCCATGCTGTGAATAATTAGCTGGGACAATTAGTCGAGTAACTCATTAGATGTTTTGGCATTATGTTGTTTTTCTTATGCAAAAAGAAATATTGAGATTGAATTGTCTGGTTTTCTTTCTCGTATATGACAGTAAGTTGAATATTTCTGGGTTTCTGGTCAAACAAAAGCTCTGAGAACATGTGAATCACACTTTTTGACATTCAACAGTTGAGAGATCAAATTTGCTTAGAAAATAGCCAGCAGATTCCTTTTCAAGAGTAAGATATTTAATAATGTACACTCAGGTACGTTGAAATGGAAGAAGATATTAATGATTTTAATAATATTATGACTTTTAGTCATCACACTTTTTTCATAATGCAGTTCAATCCTGTTTCCACCACAGAGTCTTTTAAACTCTGGGAAATGTGTCCCAAAGCAACACAAGTCAAGACAACAGATTTCACAGGCTGACCGGTCCGCCCTCTCGGCAGGTTGACTGATTTTGAAAACTGGTGGACTGAGTGTCTGTTCTGAACCCTTCCTCTGACTATATCCTCGTCATTCTTTCCTTATCAGGTGCCCTGCTTTACCTCCATTACCGTGCCTTCACTTCTGTCATTACCTATTGATTTATTTCCTTTTCTCTCTCCTCTACATCTCATCCCATAGTCCCTCCACCATCTCTCTTCATTTCTATTTAATCCAACCCCACCTCCTTCCCTCTATCCCCACATCCACAGTCCCCACTTCACCTTAAACTGATACACTACCCAGATCTCCTTGCCTTCTCCTTCTTGTTCTCTTTTGTTTCAGCCTTTCCTAATCCCACCCTCTTCTCAGCTCAAACTTTTTCTCCTTTTTCCCTCCTTTTCTAACCAACCCCGGTCCTGTTATCACTCTATTACTGTGTCCTCAGTTCATTCTCTAGCTATTAACCTGGGGCACAGCCTCACCCCTGCTGACCCCAGCCCGCTAATACAGCTTACACACTCTCAAAGTCAGCCGGCCCTATTGGCACACCTCCCTGCTCACTTCTGCCTTCCCTAACCCTTGTTTTATTAATCCTTTCTATTCAGCCCCTGTCTGCAGAGGCCTGTGACAGTCATTTTGTTTGTGGGGAAGAAGTAGCAGAAGTGCTGATGGATGTCCACACACAGGCACAGGTCTTGACATGACTAATGCGAAGACAACAATTTGGCATAAAGATGAAGATTTTGTGAAGTGCTACATGGATAAGTTACACGTGTTTCAGAAACACATTAAAAGCAATTACGCATCTGAATTTGAACAAAAGCACACTTATCACAGAACTTCTGAATAAGAGCATAGCAGATTGTGGAGTGAAGGGATGGTGTATCTGTTGAACAATGACACAGTCAGACAAGAGGCTGCTATTAGCACAGAACGTTCAAAGTCTTTGTTTGATTCTGACAACAGGCCTGGAAATGTGGCCATTAAAGTCTGACACTAGCAGCAGTTGCCACAGTTACCACTAATCACCACTGCGTCAGTAGGTGAGGGTGAGAAGCCGAAGCCACAGTTGACTGCGGAGCACTGCTCTGTGATGGACCAGGCCGGATGAGAGCAGGCAAACTGATTCTTGATGATAGAAGGTGGCAGCATTTCACAGATGCAAGGGCGGAGCCAATGGAGAGACTGGAAGGCAGTCATGTAGTGAAATCTGATTGGCCACCCTCAGTGCCACACCGAATTTCCTTGACAGTCACTGATTGCTCAGCTTGTATCCAGCAGCTGACGTCATCTCGAAAGGACAAGTGTGTTTCATGTTGCCTGGTTGCCTTTTCTTATTTTTTTTAGTTTAGACATCTGATGTGGGACCCAAGTGGCGTCCTTGTATGACCATTTCTGTAACTTTCAGGAACTGACAATCTGACTTTGACGCCCACTTCACGTGCTGATTGGTCAGCTGTTTTGATGTCAGAATGGAGGCAGAATTTCAACTTTTCTCTCTGGCTCTGTTTTGCTTTACCAAGGGGTGCAACACTTTAAATGCCTTCCATGATTCCCCCCCCAACTTCCATTATTTTGTTGCCCTGGTTGTCAACAGTTGTACCTTTTTCCATCAAATCTCTTCAAAATTCCCTTTCTTGCTCCAAGAAACTGGGAAACTGTGAGTTTTGATTTAACTTGTGGCCTACAGTGGCTCAGTTAGCGGGGAAAAAAGGGAAAGAGGGAGTCAGAATGGATCCTGACTGGTTTCAGTTTGTAACTTACAGACAGGCGTTAGATCGAAACCTTTAAGATTAAAAAAATCCCGCACTCTGTTGATCCTTTACAAATTTTTTGTTCTTTCACATGTTTGATGCCATTATAATAAAGGTAAAAACTGTAAAAATTCTTATTTAAAGAGTGACACAGCATGGCAGCACTTGTTGGCATCATGACTAGAGGAATAAATGAGGAAATAGTCTAGAAATGTGGCGTAATTAATTATTAATGTGTATCACATCGTAACGGATATAAAAATAACAAATGCCAAATACTTTTTTGATATTTTTTGTCAGATCTGGCTTCAGAAGCAAAGAAAGCAGATTGACCCGGTGTAGAAATGCTGGAGAGCAAACACCTCTCAGTAAGCACTGACACAATGGCTGGGTAATACTATTGTCTGTGACACAGTCATGATTGGCACTTAAGCAGCATGTGTCTGTTTAGACTGTTGGCCCTTGCTGTCATGCCTGTATCTGCATGTGCATGTACATGTGTGTGCATTCACAACAACCGGGCTGCAGTTAAGTGAGTGAATGCATTAAAAAGGGTTGTTGGGGAGCCCGGCTCGCTCACTGCCCGCGATAATGAGGATGTTTTCTGTCGTCAGTTCAATCAGCACTCCCGGCTCTCTGAGATGGGAGAGCCTAGCAGATGCACGGCACGTAGCAGATGTGTGCTATTGGAGTGACATCTGAAAGTAAAACTCTAGAGCCTTTTTACGACATTGTGTGCTGCTGTTTAGATGCCCGCGATTTCCTGGCGCCAGGCGATGGTGACAACTGCAACTCGGGGAACAAGAAAAGGCAGAAAAGAAAGGGGAGAGAAAAGGAAAAAGGCGAGGAGAAAAAGGGAGGAAATCTTTGGCAAGGGCCTCATCTTTGAAGTGATTTGGAGAGAGATGACATGCAAAATTAGAGAGTAGCGTTTCGCCCTCTCCACTTTGACTACACATTAAACGCAACAGGGAGAAATTTTTCCCCACAAAGATAAATGGCGCATGGGGCACGCTGCGGTCCCAAAACAACACAGATTACCTTGTCTGAGCACTTTCAGAATCTGTTAGGATTTCAAGCTGTTTGATTAAAGTTTTGTTGCTTTTTTCAGACACAGGTACATATAACTTTCCAACTATTCAGGTCCAACTTTTCAAAAGCCTGAACGAAAAAAAAGAGTCCTTTTCTCTTCAGTCATCTCTGAGCGATAAACAGGTCCTTGGCCAAAAAACACTTAACAGACAAAATATATACAAAGCATTTGTTGTGTACAAAAGGCAAGATATCTGAAAGAATAAATGGCTGGAATTTATACAGGGTTTTCTTTCACTGTATGCTATCTAGCAGGGAACATGTTTAATTGTACCAATAGTGTTTCTTTGGCGTACAATCACAGGATGTGTGGCTGCTATGTCGAGCCACATTCAGATCCTATATGTCTGCCTATTCATTTTCATGCTATATGGCACCATATCAGAGCCATATGGTTTTCTAAGGCGTAAGTATAAAAACAACTGCTATTTAATACCTATTATGGTATGGATTTAATGGGGGTCAAATCAACAGGGCAACTTAGATAGTAATTACTTTCAAACAAGATGCTTAAGTAGGCTGTTTTCTTACAATACCGCCCAACGCCACCACCTTCCTCTCACCGGACTTGTGGGCTGTTAGAAACATTGCAGATTGCGTGAAAACAGATTATGTGAATAATGAGAACAACATTAATAAAGTGAGAGCACATGGTAGTGAATAAGCATCTGGAGCTCTAAGTAGAAGAGTCTTTTACAATAAAGAGGAGTCGCACCGAAAGGCTCCGATGGTGCTTTGAAGAACGCGACGGCGTAACTTGTCTATGCAGCAATTCAGAGTTTGTTTTTACAATTTATTAAAAGCTCTGCTCAGCTTTGAGAAGACTTTCTATGCGTTGAGCTAATTTAGATTGTGTGTAGGTGAATGTTTAACAGATTAGTGGGGAAGCTTCATGAACATAGGAGCGTTCTTCATTTACACACACACACACACACACACACACACACGTGCACACACACATATTTATTTGTGCTTTTGAGACCGATGCATTGTGTGAACATATATGGTGTGAGGCTGATCTAGAGGGAGTTTTATTGTTGTGCCCACGGGAGCAGATGTCGCTGGCACTTGCTCAATACTTTCTCTCATTCTTCTCTGTTTGCTCCCTCGCTGTGTCCCTCTCTCTCTCTCTCTCTCTCTCTCTCTCTCACTCTCGCTCTCTTTCTCCCTCTCTTTCTATCTCACTGTCTGTTTTTCTATCTGTCTCTCCCTTTTTTTTTCTCCGACCAGATGGAGAGATGCTCCTCTCCAAACCTTTCTCATTCAGGATCACAATGCTCTGAGCCATGTGATCCAGCCTGCTATCTCCTCCTCTCTATGTCTCTTTCTCTTTGTCTTCGTTTATCCATAAGCGTTCGCTCTCCCTCTTTCCCAGTGTCCTTTTCCCCCTGACAAAGGCAGACAAAGGCCTTTCATTTCTCCTAGCCTGCTTGTGCTCTGTGTGTTTGTACTGTACCAAACTAGGCTCCCTCTCTCATTGTATTCCCTCCTTCTCTTTGCAAAGAAGGTGTCTAGGGGCCCCGGGGCCCCTGCTCTGAGACAAGGGGCCTGCCTCAGCCCGGTGAGGGAGGTGGTGGCGGTGATTTGGGGGGGGGTCGATGTGGTGAGTGAGGGAACGAGGGGAAGAAGAAAGAGCAAAAGCGACAGAGTATATTATTTCATTAAGTGCTTTGGAGCTCGGCAGGGATTGGGGAGTAAAACCTTGCAGCTCTGTGTGTGACAAGGGCACGACCTCCCGCAACCTGGGAACTCTATCCACACATCGCGCCGCTTTCATCTGATACTGGGGGTGTGTGAGAGCTCTCAGTCACTGGCGCTGGCTGGCTCGCTGAGGCCGCTAAGCTTTTTAGTCAGGGCCTGCTGAACGGAGGAAAAGGTGGCGAGAATGACGGAGGGGAGGGACGGAGGAGGAAGGAGGGAAGGTAAAGTGACAGGGTTGGCGGGGGGCAGGGTAGGTGAGGAGAGGAGGAGAAGGGGGAGGAGGGGTGGGGGTAAGACAGAATTGGGCATTGTCGCCAAGCAGAGCAGAGCAGAGCTAGCCCATTCTGTTGATCTGAGCAGGATCCCGGAGAAAACAAAACTGCATTGTTCCCCGCAGATGGAAGCCAGTGTCTCCTGGGTAACAGCATTAATCTCCCCTTTTCTCCTGCTTCCTCTCTTGTCGGGGCCATAATCGGTGGGCTCCTTTCAGCAGCCGAGCCAGCCTCAAAGCCCAGGCTCCTAACTAGCCTCCTAATTAGCTGCAATTACAATGAAGACAACATGATGAGATAATAGAAATTTGCAAAATAATGACATACCACGGGAAAATATTCCTCCTCCCCAAGCACCATTTTTCCCTCCGGGAGAGGCACAATGGAGAGCCGGGGCCCTTTTCTGAAAACGGGGAGCTCAGAAAAAATGGTGGCGCATTATGTAGCATTGAACCCTATTGTCTGCCTTCTGGTTGCTTCAATCAACAGGCCATTGTCTGGCTGCTTAAATCAAAATGACTCAAATACGGGCTCCGTAATGATGCCCTCTCAGCACAGCATACTGAACAGAGAGACAGGCTGAGGGAGAGAGAGGAGAAAACAAGAGGAGAGAGGAGAAAACAAGAGGAGAGAGGAGAAAACAAGAGGAAAGAGGAGAACGTAAATGGAAAGAGGAGAGGAATCGTCATGTGAACTGTCAGATATCCTGACAGAAGCCTCGAAAATCAGAAGCAAATAACAGGGAGCGTCAGTATACCACTGATGAATTGTTGCTCCTGCACAGTTGTTTTCATCTGGCCTTGTTAGATCACATTAAATAGTTGTAAATAGAGTACAAGACAACGTGACTTTCTGAAATCAAACAAGAAAGAGGCAGTCAGAGAAAGGCAGACAGACTGAGAGAAGGAGAGGGAGGGGGAGGAGGATGGAGGGAGGGAGGGAGGAGACGGAGGTAGACAGCAGGTGGTAGTCATGCACAGAGCAATATTTTTAGCAACTCGTGGGGACTTAGAGCTACCTCTGCTACGTCGGTTCGGTCTGGATGAAGAGAGAGAAATATGGCGGTTGGCTGTTGACTAAAATGTTGGTGATCTTGGGTACAAAGGCTTTTAACCAATCAGAAGTGCTGCACCTGTCTGTCTCTCTAATGAATCTCAAGTGCCCTTTTGGGATTTCTCTGCTCCCCGTTTGTACTGAACGATTAGAGAAATGTATACATCCACTCTGTTTCTGCCTCTACAACACACAGACATGCACATATGAGTATGAGTAACAGTGCATGCCATCAGCTGATTGGTCCACCTGACAAGCCAATGAGGTTGGGTTTATAGTCTTCAGGCTCGGCACTCTTCATAGCGCTCAACTTCCAGCAGCTCCGTGGCTCTGAAGCAGTCTATCTGTCACACCAACACACAGCCAGACTGACATATTGGTTGACAGATCAGACAGACAGTCAGAGGGACAAACAAACATACGGACAGACAGACAGACAGAACAACCAAAGGTTGAGAGTCAGGAGAGGCAGCACTGGTGAGGCTCCGAGTAGAGCCTCAATGATAAGTTTATTAATCCATTATTCATCAATGATTAAATGAACTGCCAACTTTTTTGATGATTGATTAAATGTCTGGACTGGTTGATTTTTTTTTTTTTTTAAATGAAACATATCCAGTCTCTAATTTCAATTTCTCAAACCTTAGTATTTTTGAGTTTCCTTCTACTTCTATGATTTGCAAATAATTAAATTAATTAATTAAATTAAGTTCACATGTAGTGTGAGTATAGTCGCTTGATTGAATTGGATTCATTAATGCTGGTCTCTGGCAGTTTTAATCACTGCGGTGTCACTGCACCTGGAGCTCAGCACTCTCCCGTACAGTACACTCCTGCACTTCCAAACACACATATACACTCACATGACAGTGCATGACAAATCACCAAATTCATTTTGACATTACAAACTTTTGTAACATCGGTAAAGTTTACTGGTCTTTGTTCTTTTTTTTCTCCTGCATGTCTATGTCCTGCATAGATTACTTGTCTAACACGCTGACACATTTTCACCTTTTCACTTAGGACACATGAAGATTTACTGCTCAAAGAAAACTGCAGCATTTTTTCCAAAAATGAAAATAAAAAACAAATGCAGCTGCTGTGATATGTAAAATCAAAAGTACATCAACGTTGCCTCGGGTGCATGGACCCCACTCTTTTGTAGAGTTACATCACAGCTGTGAGGTAGTGAATGCAGTTTAAAATTGATTTGAAAGGTCTGCCCAGGTGGTGCATAACGTGAAGTTTAACAGCATCTGAAGCACTGAGAGTTTTTTTATGCCGGCATCAGATCTGATCTGTAATCATACTTATGGAGCTGCAAGTTGCATCCTTTATGCATCGATGCTATGGCTTGCACATTTTAATTAGAAACCTGATCACCGGTGTCTAACTCCCATTTCAATGTAAATGTTTTTTTTTCTTGTTTTGTTTAACACCCATTTTGTTTAATGTGTGTGTATGGTAGGCCTGAATCGATGGTATGACACACCTGCATCACCATTCACAGCACACAATTCTCATTCAGGAGGCTAAAACGATTAAACTAGAGCCAGAAGTTAGCGATGCAGTTAAAAGTGTAATCCATTGAAAGACGGGGGTATTAACCTGGAGAGTGAAGGGAGGTCACAGGTGGAAGTGTTGCAACCTTAAAAAACAAAAAAACAAAAAAAAAACACAGCTCAAACATTACGGCCTCCTCCCAAACACAGATGAGTCCCGCCGAGTAATTAGCGCGTGTCAGATAAGTTGACAAGCTCGTTAACACGCCGCATCATCCGATACCATTGCCTTTTGTTTGTGTAGGCTTCTGAGAGGAAGTTAGCAGCCTAATTAGCATAATTACGACTGCTGATTTATATGGCTGTAATTAGCGAGCAGATATCCGCGTGTTGTGGTCTGATGCAGATAGCTGCTGCCGAGGAGATTCCCTTACACTGTACAGTAGGTCTCACAGGCGCAGCACGTCAGAGAGGCCACACACACACACGTGTACACACACACACTCCTTTTGTTTTCACTTATAGTGTGATAATTAAATTTACTACATATAGAGGTAAACAATGAAAAAGTAAGCACAAGCAGCCCAGAGACTTATGATATACACTTCCACATGCCCTTTTGAAATGTTTTCTAATAATAATAAGAGTAAGATGGGCTGTGATATAGGAGCATATCTAAATAGAAGTCCTGTAATCACAGATATGATGGACACAAAGGCTGGAGCATGTGCTTTATGTATGTGAGCAAGTCTCATTGTGATTCTTAAAATTGAAACACACACATGTACGTACACTCTGTGGTAAACAAACAAGCGTTCACAGCCAATCGAGTGTGTTTGTGAGCGAGAGCGGGAGTGAAAAGGCAACACACAGGCCCGTCTGACAAGTTGGCCTTAATTACAGCAGACGTTCACAGTGGGACAGTGAATTAGCGCAGTTACCTCTCAAGACTACTGTACAACCCTGAGGTCAGTAGATTACCACACACACACACACAGACATGCTGCACAGACACATGCAAACACACAATACATGGCGCTGTCAGGTGATCTTAAGAGCTTCCAGGGTGACACGGGGTGAAATTAGGATCGTAGTTAATCTCTGTGTTGAACCAGCTTCCGCAGTCGTGTACCAAACAGCATCATTTGAAGACTCAGGGGTGTCCTGATGGCTCAGCAAGTTAAAGTACATTTTGTGTCAGAGGCTGAAAAATCAAGATTTTTCACGCTGGCTCATTTATTAAACGTGTTTAGCTTGAAGCAGAGAGCAGAGAAGTAATGCATGGAAACCACATGGTGCTTTTTGACTCACATGTGACCCCTTAATTTATCTGTACTTGGGACCCGCGGGCTGATTATCATGGCCATGAGTTTTTAGCAGTGGAATGATAAAAGTGGTCCAATCAGAGCCAAGAACCGACCTAGTTAAACTACAATAAAAAGCTTTATTTGTGAATAAATGTCAGCTTTACAAGTCTTTTATCACAGAGCTGTGATAGAATAATAAGAAAAGTTTCAATTTAGTTGTAATAAACTGACATGACCATTCATTTTGACAGTCATCACTTGCCTGTCTTTGGAGCTCTTTGCCTTGTCAGTCTCAGTTGTACTGCTCAGATGTGAAGAGGAGCTGATTTATAGGAAAACAGTCTAGATTTCCAAAGGTACAGATATTTGCCCAAATTTATCACAACCCCCACAAAACTATTTTTACCCTCACAGTTACATAAAAAAAAAACTTGACTCAAGAATCTGGCAACAGAAGTATTCCCACACCCACCAAAGAGTTATTTTCCACCTTCAACCTTCTCAGACTTTTTCATTGTAAGAGTCTTTGGAGGCCTGAAGATGTTAAGCTATCCAGGATTTTACACAAAAAAAACATCAATATAATGCCTGACACAGGGGGTCCTGCACCAATTGTGACTCCTTTAAAATGATTTTTCATACATCTAAATACATTCAGTTCACAATTTACTATGTGAGACAAAGAAAAACAGGGAATGCTTACATTAGTGAAGCGGAGGCAGGGTAATTATTTGGCATTTATCTATTAAAAAACAGTTACAATGATTAATCAATCACCAGAACATTTTACTTTAATCTACTGATCATTATGGATGGGAAAAGAACAATATTTTCATTTTTTCATGTCCCATTTATGGTCTGGAATTAATCTTGTCATCCTCACTTAGAAAGCTTTGCCCTATTGGACCTGCTGGATATCACAGTTCAACGCTACTGAGCACCTATTAGATAAATTAAGGTAAATTCTTGAAGATCATGTTTTCTTTTTTCAACCTCTTCTCTTCAGCTGTGCTCTACCCACAAATATTGACACCAAAAAGCCATGGCAGACAGCAATGACAAACAATTTATCCTCATTTACAGATGTTTACATGTGTGCAAGCTCATGTTTTCTTGTCTAGGTCGTAACAGTGTAAAGACCCGATTGATTTCCCCTCACACAAAAACGTATGCATGTCCACCTGCTGTCTAATGCAGGTTGATTGAGTGGGATGTGTGCATGTGAGCTTCTATGTACTGTATTTGCCATTCTGAGTGTGTGTGTGTGTGTGCGCGCGTGTGTATACGTAAGTTCTGGATCGACTGCATTAATTAATGCAGTGCAGATGAGTCCCCTCGGAGCTGTCTAATTAGACATTAGCATGGAGATGTAATTACCTGAGAGGGCTCAACACGTTTCACTTAACTACTCTCCCTCCTGCATGACAGACCTACGCTGAGCAGGTAGGGCTCACATTGTGCATGTGTGTATGTTCGCACGCAGCCGCCCATGTCCATAGACCAAATGTGCATATGCCTCTTGCTTTTACACTAAAGCTGGTGTTTTTCTGTGCGTATGCTGCTTCACACTCATACAGTAGCCGCAGAGTGAAGACCTAATTGATTTGCTCCTAAAAAAAAACATGTTTGCTCTTTACTCCTCCTCTCCCGTCTCTTTCTCTTCTCATGTCAGTCGCTCCTGCTTTTATTTTTTTCCCCCACCCTGATACACTGTAGCTGGCTGTCCTTTTTTTCCTTTTTTATTATCCCCCTCGCTTTCCATCGCTTTCTAGTTTGGTTTGTGAGTGCATTAGGCCTCTGTACGGAGCGACATGGGTTCGATTCTTGATCAATATCCACCACTCTATGGGCAGACAAAAAGAAAAAAGAAAAAAAAAAGCTCTTCAGTCTCCAAAAGCCTCCCTTCCTCTCAGAGAGGAGAGAAGAGAGAAAGAGCCCAGATCTGAGAGATTGTTTGCCAGCGTTGTCATGGCAACCATCTCTGCCAACCTTGACACTGGAGTTGCATTGTCTGGGATCCTGACATTAGATAAATAAATTACACAACCTTTGTTACAAACACACACACGCACTCACACACACTCATACATAATCATACATACAAATACAATAAAATAAATCCAACAAATAATACACTGTTTGCACTTTAATCTAGAAAATCCAACAATGGATGTATAAACAATGCAAACCTTGCCATCTGTAGGTACAAACACACCATCTCAATCACCCCCACCCACAAGCACACACACACACACATACATTGAGTTCATACACCACAATTTGCCATCCTCTTTGATAAAAACAGACTGTTAAGCAGAGCCCAGAGGAGACTGTCAATACAATCCGTAAGACAACAGATTGTGAGAACCCCGTGAACTCCAATACAGCCTGCAACACACCTCTCAGAGCACCAGGAAGAAATCCATGGGCCGCTGCAAGCATTGTCTTCTTATCTGTAGATGGCCCTGTCTTGTTTCCAATGAGGATCAATAGCATTAGCATGTCTGACAGAGGCAGAGAGAGAGAGATGGAGGGGAGGTGAAACAGAAAGAGAGCTAGAGAAAGAGACAGAGTGACAACCACACAAGAGCAGGGAGATTTTACTGTAAATATCAGATCCTGCCAAAAGTAAAGGAGGGATTAAAACTGTTTGCAAATAATATACAGTATGTATAGAACTTGGAAATGTAGTGTGTGCAGCATTTAACAAGTTAAGTCATTAGGCTGAATAGTGTTTATAGTCTGTTGCATTTTTACCACATGGGAGTAGGGCAACTAGCTTTAAGGTAAACCTGTTTAGAGGAATGGTTTCACAATAGCTTAGTTATACATCCAGCATAATAAGACCAATTGCTCTCCTTTTAGCTCAGTTCTGATCTTCGTGAGCTCCAGCAGAAACAGTCTGGCTCCTGAGCAGCTAAATGCTCCACTGCGTTTACCACCCAGCTGCTGACTTAAGTTGCTGATGAGCAGGTTGCGTACAAAAGGTTTATCTGAGCTTTTTCACAGCTGCCTGTTGTTGCTAGAAATGGGTTAATAAGAGCAGTGAGACTGAACGAAAACAGCAACGTTACAGACAGTAAAACGAAGCAATCCACGGAGCTGAGGAGAACTGCAGAGTTAATAATTCTCTGTGGTACTAGCAACTCCTTTTAAACTGTTATTATAAAAGTGATTGATTAGTGCGGCTTTAAAGGTATTATCAATATATCTATATAAATTATGAAAATAAGCAATTTAACTGTAACACAGAATGATCATGCATTCACAGACGTTTTGATCATTTGTCGTAGTTGTAAATAATGAGAACAGCACAAAAACATTCAGAGATGGTCTATTGTGTCTTTATAAGTATAACAATTGGATTTCTCTCGACTGTCTTTCAGCCAGTCGGGCCACAATTAACTGAATAAAAAGTTGTAATTCCACAGCGCTGAAGTTGAAATATTGGTGCCTATAGCACGGTGGCTATGGGAGAATGCTAATGGAATCATGAAGCAGCTTATCATGTGAATGAGAACAATAATGAGGAGACAAAGCAGAGACAAATCCATTGTAAGTGAGGTGGAATTATGTCGGCTCAGTGGATTATAAAAGGCCTTGATCCAGTGGGAGTTGAAAAACATGGCTTCTATTCTCACACGTTTCCACACACAGCCATACACACGAATACACAAATCCATACACATGCCCATTCAGGACAGTATGTCAGAAACATGCAAGCATTAATACACACTAATATAAGAACACATGCACACCCATATGCATATTATGCACACATACAGAAATAGCCACACAGACATGAATGTCAGACCTTGATATGGACTCATGCTGCCACATAATTGAATTAATTCAGCTGAGGAACAACTTCACAGATTAGCGACTTAACTTTTCAATAATAAGAAAAAACTCAGCCACGCATGATAATTGCATTTGTCTCAAATGAGGGCAACCGTCGAAATGTATCATGCATTGCCATGCGTCCACAGTTTAACCCACACGCTCGCATGCGCACGCATAGACACAGACACCACCCCTAAGTGGCTGAGGGATAAAGACATTTTTAGAGAAAACACAGAGGAAAAGTGATGGGGAAACTGCTGCTGTGTACGGACAAATGTCAATCTCAATGTTTCTTCTGGAATTTTCTCAATATAGATAGGCAAAAGTTTACAGAGACTAATGTCCACATACACTTGATTATTTTTTCGTCTGTGGCAGATTTTTAAGGTTGCTAATTCGAATAAAGCAGAATCTAAGCAGAATAGTGTGTGGCTCACTGTGCTCTGCCACTATGCTAAATTAACCCTTAAATAAGTGATTACAAAGAAATTAAGAAGTGACAAAGGGTTGTCCAAGTGACCCCAAAGCATATTGTGCGACATCTAATTGTGCTGCAACATAATTTCAATATTCCTGTTAAACTCAAACCTTTATTTCAAATATGTGGTGGCTGAAGAACAGAAGCTCCATTTGGAAATGTGTCTGGGCCGAGGCTGAGCCAGAACACACTGCAGCAGGATCTTGCAGACATTAAAGGTTATCGTCCAGCATCAGTGGATGACCTGAGGAAATCCCTGCAGCCAGGTTCTGTGTGACAGCTGTTAAAACAGCATGCTCGTGGCTTTGGAGTGAGATGTTCCACAATCACATAAGAGCATCGGGATCTACATACACTTTGGTGCGTCCATTGAGTTGCATCATCGTGCATCAAATTAATTGTAATGTCAAAAACAGATGACAACCTAAACCTAACATTCACCTTTACCTAACACCCTGACCATTATCTCCAGGGAGTAACTAAAGACATCTCTCATCCTGAACGAAAACTGGAGCCACCACACACTTTTACTATCTTTCACAATCACAGTAATAGCAACACACAATCATGCAGTCATCAAATGAGCATTGGGCAGCCACATACAGGGAGGTGAGAAAGGTATAATGTACATCTCATGGCCCCACAACACTGAATTCTGAAACTGGAAAAACAAGCCATAAAAATTCCAGAGGGTGCATTGAAATCCTCGCTGGGCACTCTTCCTCTCCCCCTCCTTCTCCCTCTCCATCCCTCTTTTCCACCCTCTCTCAATCTGCTCTCCCCCTCTCCTATTTCTGTCTATTGTCAGTACAAAGCATCCCATTCAGACCCCGATGACTTCTCTTACGGCAGGCAGCGGTAGGCTTAACGAACAATGGTCGCAT
Source organism: Datnioides undecimradiatus (assembly GCA_008933995.1). Taxonomy (NCBI): domain Eukaryota; kingdom Metazoa; phylum Chordata; class Actinopteri; order Lobotiformes; family Datnioididae; genus Datnioides; species Datnioides undecimradiatus. The sequence goes on along the minus strand of WARS01000023.1, from coordinate 3,920,585 downwards.
GGAAACAAAAGCCAGTTTATTAGGCTGGAGAGCGATGGAGAGACAGACAGACTGAGAGAGAGAGAGAGAGAGATGAACAGAGAAAAAGAGAGAGAGGAAGACAGAGAGAAAGAGTGGCACTGGGCGTTCCATTGTGGCTGGACTCACATCTGGTGGCCATGTGTGACCGGAGCAGCAGGGCTAATGATGGGCTTCCTGAGGCCAGCTCAATTAGGCCAGGCCTCACCGGACTCCCAGAGAGAGGCAGAGAGAGAGAGAGCGAGGCAGAGAGAGAGAGAGAGAGAGAGATGCCTATCGACATGCTGCTTCACTATTTGTGTGTTTGTGTACATGAGTCAATCTGCACCATATACAGTCGTCTCCTGCTTGGATGTGTGTGTGTGTGTGTGTGTGCGTGCGTGCGTACAAGAGTGTGTCCTATGTCTGCAAATGTGTTTTGTTTTTCTGTGCATGTAAATTCCCACTGACACACACTCCGGAGCACTGTCCCCCTTATTTTTTTGGCCCAAACGACGCCTCCACTCCACGCACATACACAGACGTGCGTAAACACACACCCTCCTCCTGAGCGGGCTAAAACTAACTAACAAGCCGTAAAGCCATTAACAGTTAGGGCGCTGCTTTGATGGCTCGACACAAGATTTCCAACACACTTAAAACTACACAGGGGGGAGAACAAAAATGACGAGAGCCTGTGACCGTGTCCTCGGGCATGTGTGTCCATGTCTGTGTGTGATGTCTGGTGTGTGTGTTACATTGTGTACAAGTGAGCGCCAAATCAGATGGGTTCCTGTCACAGTACCATCTCTTATTATTCCTGCCTTGCAAACTGTTCACCCCAGAAGACACTGACTGAAAAATACAAACCTAATAAACAGCGAAGAAAAGGCAGTCTGTCTGTGATAATAAAAGGCTTTATTGGGGAAATTTGATGCCAATTCTTCTCAGACTCACGTGCTACTGGTCAGATGTGTATAATTAGTATTGCATAAGAAATTGCACAAACAAGAACCGGGGTCATTTGAGGCTTTCAGTTTTACGATGTAACCGCACAAATATTAGGTTAATGTTTCAGACATGATGCTAGTCGGTGTCCTGCGTCAGTGACATAAGCAAAAGCAGGACCCTAAACATTTAACTTAAATTAGTGGTGTCGTAGATACACCCACAACTTTAACATTTGCCGCTGTTGGAGTTAGTGAAAAAAAAAACAAAAAACAATGATACAAATGAAGCAATTGTAGCTCTAGAAAAATGAAAGAGAGACACAAAAAGTATTATGTATAATGTCTGAGGCAACCAGGAAGTCAGCCTGATTTAATTTAGCTTAATCATGGGACCTTGTTTTTTCATCAAAGTATAATGGATCATCTACAGTGGAAGTTGGTTTTGTACATTGCATATTTTACAGATTTGTTATTTATTCAACTCATAGAATTGATTTTTGTGAGATCATGATAAAACTTTGACTTTACCTAACCATGCACAGATTGAGGTGGGGGAGCCAGTGTGGGCTCCTCCACTGCTGAGACTACTGTTTGTTCTCAGGGTTATAGCCATAGACCCGATCTTCATCACCAGTGTTGATCCTTGACACAGAGCTTGGGTCTGACACAGTTTTGATCTTTGTTTTCTTCTGGGTTTTTTTTTTAGGTTTGTGGTGAAAACGTGCAAATATTCACTTGCGGGTTGTGCACCTGCAAAGAATTATAGTCCAAAGTATTACACATTAAGGCATCAACCATGAACCACATGGTCCCCGATTCTGGTCTTGAACAGAAATCTTTGTTGTTCCCACATTTCCTATTTCACACTGACAGACACAATTTTATGTTCCCCCTCACTGGACACTATTACACTACGTTCTGTAATGGTCCTGGTTGCTGGACTTAGATAATAAGGTCCAGAGGCACAGAATGAATATTTTATTTTAGATCATTTTCCCAGCTTTTGTTATCAGTTTTTTATTTTTTTCAAAAATCTCTTCAGTGGGCCCTAAAAAACTGTATTGAAAGAGATTGTCACCATGGAGAAGCAGGGTGATGAGGTTTTGCAGAAAAAGAGACAATGTTGAAAATTGTTCTGACAACAGGAGATACACAAGTAGTGCCACACCGTGAGCACCCATGTTTAGTGTGGTAGAATAAACACATCGTGGTCACCTGTGTACTGGCAAACACCTGTCTATAACTTTGTGTATCTGAGAGTGAGTAAACAGTCTCTGAGTGGCGAGCCTGAGTTTGGTCAGTGATGATGAACTGAGCTTAGAAACACTCAATCTAACCTCTGCCCACATCGCCCTCACTGCCTTTCTCTCTCTCAAGCAGTAAATCAATGGTAGTCAACTGGAGCGTTCGATCCCCATCCGTTTTCACTTGCTTCTTTTGTGTGGCCTTACAGATGGTTTCCGTGGTTACATGAGCTCCTTCTGCGGAGGAAAAGTGGTTCTTATGCTGGAGAATCACAGGTTTCTGTCAGACCATCATCACCTCATGTGGACACGCCATCAAAGTTGATTATTGTGTGTCTGACTCACTCCGGCCTTCCAAACTCAGTTGTCTGTACCAGAGTTGTTCTACAGATGTCTTTCAACTGCTATGTGGTGATGAGACAGACACTTTAAGATAATGACCCCATCAACTCAATGACCCCCATCATGGCGTTAAAGTTTAATATTTGTGGCAAATGATGTGACATAACATGCTTTAATTTGTTTTGTTTTTTTTAAAGAACTACTATTTATTTTAGTTATATATATTCACCAATATTACTAGCAGCAAACGCGACTTTATTTGTGGACAATACATGTAAAATAAAATCTTAATAGAATAGAAAAACAACTTTTAGCCATTTATCTATTTTACTTATGACAATGAAAGTCAATAGAAGTAAGTGATCTTGGAAAAAAAATGAATTAACAGAAACAGCAGCCGAAAAGATTTTTTGATTGGTCAATATGCTAAACAACAAAAATAATTATCACCAATTTTCAGTCTGCTGACAGCACTAAGAATGGCAATGTTGGTCTGTCAGACCAGACAATCTGTTGGTTGCTCAGTCAGTCCAGACTCAAATAGCTCAGCAAGTATTAGATGGATTCACATGACTCACATGAAATTTCATATTTATCTTTCATAGAAGACAATTTCTATTTACTTTGGTGATGACTTTTCCTCTAGTGATACTGAAGTTTATGTTTTATGATGGAATATCTTAACAGCCGTTGGATTTTAATGGAATTAGCTAGAATTCCATGGTTCCCAAACAATAATTCCTACTGACTTTGTTGATTTCTAAAGGTTTGACTTCTATGAGAATCATTTGATGCTTTGAGTTAAATGTATACACAACTTGTAACCTGGTTCTGTTATCAGAATCAAAACTTTTTGGTTTATAACCAGATACCTGCAAATCTACCAACATTTCCATCCAGCATTTAGTGTTTAGTGTGAATTAGCAAATAGTAGTTGCTAACATCCTAACCTAATATGCTGAACATAGTTAACAGTATAACTGATTAGCATTACCATGTTAGTGTTGTAACTGAGACAATGTTAGCATGGTGACATTAACATTTAACTTAAATAATTGCTGTACCTAAATAAAGCCTTGCAATATTGCTAGCAAAGCTGCTGTACCTTCCATAATAGCAACCCTTTTATTATGATAATAAATCTTATTTAATCACTTAAAAGCCAATATTTGCTGCTTATGGCTTCACATGTATGTGATTTTGAACTTCAACAGACCAAATGAATATTCAACAAATCATTATCAAGTAAATCACCAGTGAGAAAAAACAGTGGTTGCAGCTCTAAATGACTTGATGTTTTAACTCAGCTATCTCAATTTAACTCCTGATGTGTTCAAGACAAACAAGCCTTTTTACACCCTCATGTCAAAACATGAATGCAGACGTTCAGTCAAATACACACAACTGCAACTGTTGCAACATGCTGGCCCTGTCCAATGTGAAAGTGGTACTACACATGAATACGGTTCCACAGTCTGTGTAAGTGATAAACAACATTTATTTAAACAGGTGATGCTTGGGTACCTGTAGGGGCTTTAATGTGATTTGGTCAATGTTTTCTATAATGTGTGTATTAGTACAGTACATTCACACACACACACACACGCACACGCACACAGTAGCATAGAAGCTTTTGTTGGTCATCAAGGACAAACTGTACCACCTGTTACAAGGCTGCAGCAGCAAACCACTGGCCCTTCTCCCCTCAGTCCCCTGTCTCTGTCTCTACAGGAAATGAGCGGGCGAAGAAGTAGACAGAGATAATTACAGACCAAACAATAGTTGTCATTTCTCTCAACATGGACCTCCTGACCTTGCCCTCTTAGACACACAACATAGTTTGCCGTAAACTGTGTCCACTCGGTGGACAGCCTGATCCAAAGCGTGCCAGAATAGCGTCATACAGTACATCCATTTACTCTGTCTATCCCACTCCTCTCTCCCTTTGCTTCCACAGAACAAAGCATGTTAACCTTGAGCTGCAAAACAGCTTTCCACTGGCGTCTGAGGAGATATTAGGAAGGTGATTAAGTGAGATTGATGGTACTTTAATTCCCTGACAAAAATAATGGCTCTTTCCTGTTGTTTAATCTTCAATCTTCATTACATGAGGGAGACTCAAGAGACTATGGTTTTTAGCCAAAAGAAGGCTGCGCTAACAAAGGACACCATCAAGGATGGTGTATTTACAGGTTTAATCAAAATGAATTGTAATTGAAAGTCCAAGGGATGGTTTGGGAATGCATCAAACTGTGGAAAAAGATTGTTTAGAATTTTGAAGGCAATTCTTTTTTTGGAATTCAGAGCATTTGACTGCAATTTAGCCACAGTCTAATTAGGAACACAATCATGAAACTCTTGTCTGCATATTACTGTTGTGATTTTCATTTTGCTGATGATTTACCCAGACTTATGGATTTAGTTTCTTCCTATGACCTTGGAGCCTTGGAAAGCCTTTCAAAAGTTACCATTTCAAAAGATTGAAGAGAATTTAAAAAAAAAGTTGCCTTTTCTCAACTTGGACAAAGTTAGGTTTTAGAGAAAGAAAGTTGTCAAAAGACCGCAGCCATTTACATTTTCCCCAGAAGGTTCAGGACTTGTTTCAGAGTAGTAGGACAACAAAGTTTGAGTGCTGTTGTGAGAATTGACCTATAACCTCCCTATTGTGGAATGAGAAAGACCACACCGTTACAGGAGCGAGCCCTTCTTGTGTAAAACAAAAAATGGGTTTTCAAGGGGCACAGGTTTGATTCTTCCTCTTGCAGTGGATGGAGTGTCCTTGAGAAAACCAATGAACCCCTACCGTTTTCCAGAGGCGCTGTTCCAACGCTGACCCCGCGCACTGACCTGCCGATGGAGAAGCGGCAAGCGAACATGAAATTCCTCCTTTGGGTGATCAATACCGTGAGAAAAAGAGAAAAAAAAAAAAAAGACGATAGATGCAGCCTGGGCTATTTGCCCCTACAGTACAGGGAGGTCAGAACACAGGGTCAGCTGAAGAGCCGCACTTTCAGAGCTGACAGGGATTCAGTGTCTTGCTCAAGGACACTTCAGCAGGGAGGACTCACACCAGGATGCAGCTGGGCTCCTACAGTGCACGGTCAGACTCCTCCTTCATGACAACACCTTGCTCTTCTCAAATAAAACATCATTTGAATTAAATACCGAACCACATGACTATGCTACATTGTATGCTATTTTTGAGATACAAGGTCTTACGTTTATGTTGTGTGTGTGAAAAGGTCATTTGAGATCAGTCAGTGAAAAGAAATTTCACAGAAATTTTAACAAAGTAATAAAGCAGATGCATGTTTTTTTCTTTCTCTACAATATAAGCTGAACGAATAAAAGAGGGTATTTACACATTTTAAACATTTACACATCTAGAAATAAAAGTAAACTTCAGGAGTTGTAGTTTTATATTGAACTACTGTAAAAAAAAAAAAAGTCAAAAGAACTTAAGCGCCTCAAAGAAATATTGGTGATATTTTCATCCTTGTTGAAACACGGCCCCTTTGTTTGTTTGTTTTTTATTCATGCCTATGTTCTTCTTTAAGTGACATTGAGCCAGTTTTCTATGGCCACCTAATGATTGACTGCAAATAGATGGACTGTCAATGCGGCAAACAGCACATGCAGATGAAAAGGGGTCCCGCCGTGTCCCGCCGACATTTTGACACGTATCTGTGCATCTATAAGCAGGCCTGTTTGTGTCCGTGTGTGGGGGTGTGTGTTTGTGCATAAATACACATGTGATCAAGTGACTGTTGCCTCATCTATAGTCATTCCTCTGTACAATAGGGACTATAGCAGCGACAGTCCTTTTAATCTAGTGTATCTTTCGTGGTGTCTCGGTCTGATGTCCGACTGCACAAAGAAAGGTCAGGAAGGGCTCGGCTCGGGTGGGTGGAACAAACAACTGGGATTTTGCTCTCTCTCTTTTGCTTTTCCTCATTGCCCCCCCCCCGTCTCACGCTCTCTCTCAGTGAGGTTTCAAGGTCTGCTTTGGCGTACAGTTACAGTTAGTTTACTCGCCATCAAAGTGAACCCAAACATCTAAGTTCTCTAATAGAGTTATGTGTTTGTGCTCCATGTTTTGGTGCGGGGAAAAAGTGAATGAAAGGGGAGGGGGGTTGTAACTTCCTAATAACTGAACTGTGCTGGGAGAAAGTTATCCAACTTCCTTAAAAAGTTCATTCTGTCTGTCGTTCTCCCATCCTGTCTGTTTCTTCTTTCTGTATGTATCTGTTCCCTTGTTATATCTGTGCTCCGCTATCTATGATAACAGCTGCCAGTCTGAACATTTAATAATAATTTCTGCTGCCAGTGCCTACCAAATTGTGTTACACACTTCCTAATCTAGCTCATCCTCCTGAGTTCAATACAGTTTATCAGCAAGAGACAAGAGGGGGTGGGGACAGAGACAAAAAATAAGGATTTGAAGGAGAATAGAGCAGGAGGAGAAGGAGGGAGGAGGAAGGGGGTCAGCGGAGGTAGAAAGGAAGAGATGAATGCAGCCCCTGTTCCTTCTCTCTGTCTCAAACAAGGCCTGGGTAAACAGGAAGTACAGCTGCGCTCTCTGTCTCTGTCCCTGTGACTCTCTGTCTTTTTCACTCTTTCTTTCAGCTCCCGCACCTCCCTCCCGCCTGTCCAAAAACACGCTGCATTCCCAGTCCACTGAGGACACAGTAACATTTTCCCGATCTGCTTCACTAACCTGCGAGAATAATAGCGGACAAAAAGTGACTGTGAAAGGAAGAGAGAGGGAAGAGGTGAGATGCACAAACAAAACAATGTGACAAATGTCGTGTAGAATATCCCGCTGCCTTTCCGTCACACTGCGAAGAGTCATGATAGTTGGCAATCTGGACACGCAGGTCCCCTCAGTGGGCCCTAATCCCCCTATTTCTTTAAGAGAGAGAGGGAGTAGAGCGGAGGAGAAAGGAGGCATTGTGGCTCGAGACAGTGCAGTAAAAAGAGGAGCGTACAGTACCAAATTGAGGTCGCGGCAAGACAATGGCTGCCCTTCACTGGCTCATTCACACACGGTCTCCACACAGCTCTATCAAACGCCTCTTTCTTTTCTTCTTCCCCTCCTCTGTTCTGTTCTTTCTCTTTCTTTCTCTCACGTCCGCCTTTCTTCTCCTCATCACAGAGGGATGGGGGATAATGAAACCCCGGCTCACCCAGGCTGTTCTGGGGCCCGTTTCAGAGAGAGAAGAGGAGCTCTCTCTCTCTCTCTCTCTCTCTGTTGCTCTTCTCAATGGGCACCTTCTCATCTTCTCTGTTCAACGCCTTACACCCGCTCCACCCACTGCCTTTGTTTTGGAGGGAGAATGTATAGTTCAACAGGAAGTGCTTTGTTTAGAAACAGGACCTTATATCATTTTAAGCAGTTTTTAGTACCTGGTTTATATTTTATACTGTTTTCTACCTGACAGTGATGTGTAGTAGAGGCTGAATTTCTTTTTTTTATGTCATTTTCCTACATTGATGGTAGGAGAGTTATCACAACAGGAATAATTTAATCTTTTGGGGGTCTGAACATGACCTTAGTCACATCTGTGATTTGATTGCTCCCTACACATCTCTTCGGTTCTGACTCAGATGTTGCTCTGTGTTGTGTTTTGAATCCAGGGACTCCTCGTCGCTGTGAGTTTTGACATTATTGTCATTTGGCATCATTAAAATCTGGACCCAGCGCAGAGAGACTGCCAACACCAGCAAGACCCCCTTCTTTCTGATGATGAACTCAGCACTGAGCGTGTGGGAGCTGCTGCTATCAGGTACTGATATAAAAAGACTTGTAAATGGCTTGGCCTACTCATTTCCACAAACTTTATAAACATAAAAAAGTTTTTTTTTCAAAGATTTTGAATTCTTCTGTAAGGTTATGTTATAACACCAAAACTGACACGCGAGATGATTTTTTTTATTCAACAAATTTACAGTGCAACTCGGCCACAGTGAAGTTCAGCCACAGACTGAGGTGTGTTATTAGTGGCTGATGTAGCCTCAAGCCAAAAGCCTCAAGAAGAAAGGGGTAACACTGCATAAAGTGACATCACAAAAGGTAGCTTGTTTTTATTTTATGCATCTGCCTCTGCAGCCACAAAATATTTTATATGATCTTGTCTTGGACCAGGACCATGTCGAATGTTGCAAAGAAACAGAAGGCTCAAAGCCCAAATGCTAGATAACCAGCATTGTGAGGGCTTGCTGATAAAACAGAAGATATCAATGAAGATGAATGATCAATGAATGAAGATGTTAATATTCGTAAACACGACAGCTTGTCTGATTTCAGTTCAAATGTCATTCAACTGCTACAGATGGAAACATTCTGCCCAAGGCTTTAAGTCTAATGCTGCTTTCATAAAATGTCAAAAAACTATTCATACTCTTTGATAAATGGATGGATATGAAATTCAGAACAGCTGCAGTTTTGTCTTAGTTTTATATCTCTAATCAAAAACGGTACAACTTTAACATATCAGTTTGTTTTTAACCAGATCTGAAACATACACACAAATATGGAGAGAGAAAATCTCAGACTTCATTTAGCGTGATGCTGAAGCCACAACTAATGTAATACTGAGGCCAAAATCTATGTAATTTGATCAAACAGTTTAAGTTAGTTAAGGATAGAAGATAGACACACTTAATAGGGATAAACTGTGAAAAGTTATATTTGATTCATACTCAGAATCAAATTAAAAATATATTGAACTATAACTGTAAACTTTGTTTTGTGGGCTTTTTATATTTTTATATTAATGTTTAAGACCAGGATTAAATGTATTTCATTTGTTGATATGGAAAGTGTGTTGATGTGGGTCAATATAAATTTTTGAAATGGAACCAAAATCTTGTAAAAAATAGCATAACAAGTGATGGTATTTCTTTGTCCTGCATTCGCTTCACCGGTAGACTCATTCAGAATATAATACCTGATATGTTAAATATATCAACCGTTTGCAGAAACATCTCATTCCCAAACAGTGTTCATACCTATTCAGACCAGTAATTATAAAAAAGAGCATCATTCTAATATAGAGCTAGCTCTGTTTTTTACAAAGAATACACAAATGTCTCTTTCATTAAGTCACATATCATATGGACTCCTTGTTAAGAAGAAAAGGCCATGAACAGTGAAATATGTTCCCTTTCTGCCAATGAATGGATCTGTAGAATTCACTGTTTCTCACACACACACAAAATAATGCCTCTGCACAGAAACGAGTTAATAAGTGAAGAGGGTAAAAGCACCTTCGGGCTACTCGGGTCACAAAGGCTGATGATCCACAAACCTAATTTGGCTTGGCAAACCTAATCGTTCAAAACTGATCGAATACAGAGTCTACTGGAAGCCTTTAACTGGTTTATTGCGAGACAAGGGGGGAAACAGGGATTGGCATTGTTATTCAAACCACAGAAAAATTGTTGTCTTCCAATCGCATTTAAGCAGAAGGACGTCAATTGCCTACAGGGTCGAGCGCGTGATGATGTTAAGGTGACCATTATTGCCCCACTGGAAAAGATTGCTCTGATGTTCTTTTGATGGTCAAGTGCTCTTGAATGGAAAGCAATCATATCTCATCGCGTACACGTACAATGGCTATGCAGGTCCAGTCAAACCTGTACAAATATGCACGCAAATACAGCAACCTGCAGTTACTCACACACATGTCGTGCCTGGAGTCGAGTAGGGAGGAAGAGAGATGTGAGAGAGAATATATTTAGGCCACAGGGTGTAGACAGTGACTACTAATAAGAGGAGAGTCTGGACCTGATTACAGAACCAGGGTCAAAGGTCTCACCTTATTGGTTATCTGTTATCCCCTGATATCTAAAGCAATTCAGTTAGATAGGAGCAGTCCCATAACAACACAGTGGTGTATCTGTTGTAATTATACAACATAACTGTACAACCACATCCTGGACTGTGTTACCAAACAAGTTCAGTTGGAGGCATTAAGCGTTTTGTAATTTGTAATTTAATATAATGGAAAGCATTTTCTTCTGTATCAAGTCACTTTTTTTCTTAATATATCTCAAAATCAGAGCATGAATATCCCTCACAGGGATTTCAGATGTGTGCAGCATATGACACCCTCCTCTTTAGCAAGCGCTCAGACCCAAACAAGCCCTGTGTTAAAACAATGAAGAGAGGCAGAATCAGGATCAAAGACTGGGTCTAGGTAGTCCATCTTGAGTTATTGTGAATTTGAAGACTTCTCAAACACCCTGACACATAAGATAAGAATTCGCTGCTGTTACAAAGTAATCCACCAGGAATGTGTGCTTGCATGCGTGTGATTAAACAATGCAGCACCTGACTGGATAGGGGCAAAACTTCAACATTTGTATGATTGGACATGTGTTTTTCCATCGCTGTATGGGAATATCCTTATTTTTATTTGTTTTTACTTCTATTTATATCTTTAAGATTTTGGTAGGAGTGTATTTGCCTTCACTACACAAAGACAGACAAGAAATGTAGGGAAGCAACAGGCACAACACGTTTCCTGGACAAAATTAAACTGGGTGGTTGCAATAACATGGTTAGCACCTCAGTTAGGCTTCAAAGTCACCTATCCTCCACCAGGCAGTACGAATTCAGTGTTTTCTGGTTATTCCAGGTGTGTGGAGACTATGTATAACAGAGCAACATTTACAAAAGTCAAACATACACCATCACAAAACTCTGACAAATTTGCCCAAAGTAGTCACTCCTCAACACACTTGTTAATCATTAAAGCTGTGATGATAGTACTATCACAATTAGGGTAATGTGATTCAAGAGTTTTGGTGAAATTTTGCAACCAGTGTCTGATTTTCTCTTTAAACACATAATAATTTAGCAGGAAAAGGCATTGGTTTTAGTTATTATTTTAACAGACACTTCATGCTGTGCTCAGCTTTCATGCCAACAATCATTTTGTCAGACTTTATTTTTTCCATGGTGAATAAATGAGAACACAATTCATACATGCTCCTCACTTTTAAAGTAAACTTTGACAGCCACCGGCGATGTGAAGTGATGTGTAGGTTAGCATTAAGTGAGAGAAACGGCCGTCGCCGTGTGGTTATTTTACTGTCACCTCGTAGCCATTTCCCCATTGCTGTTCAAGCAACACGTACAATCTGGAATTGTCAGCCAGGAAATGGGCCGAACATAAGGCGGTTAACTGACAGGTAGGAAAAAACAGACAACAGGTGGAAGGACAGGCAAACACGGCGGCTAATGGAGCTGATTGTCGACGTAGTCAGAGAGGTGACGCTCCGAGGCCCACAGGGAGCAGACAGCAGGCCTGACCTCCTAATCTTACATACCGCACAGCCACTCTTATGCTGTAATTACCTGTCACACTGTGAGCGTGTGCGTGTTTGTGTGTGTTTTGGAGGAAGGGGTGTGGTAGGATACAACACATGCACTTGACCCAACATGCAAACCAACCCCATGTTTCCCATAAATCACATAAAAAAGATACAAAAAAAGAAAAGAAAGCACAGGCGGCCGAGCAGCACCTACCTGAGACCCTGACTCCCCCGGTCCTCTCCCTTTCTGGCTCCCAGTAATTACCTGTGGGCCTATGGAGGGGTGGGAACCATTGTGTGCTGCCTGCGTAGCACTCAGGGAGATGTGGGATTGATGCGCACTCGGCGACCTCTCTGATTGGGGTTAACAGCAGCCTCATTTGCATTAGGAGATGGGGCTTTCATTAGCCACAGTAGCAAGACCTCAGGTGCAGAACACACATACCTGCACGCACGAACACGCACATTACGCACACAGTCATGGAAAGGGTAAATTATTTAACCTTTCGAAGGACACAAGGTGTTTGTTTTTTGTGTGTCTATAGAAAGTATTATCACATGTGTCATTGCGGCTGAACTTTTACCAGCCAAAATATCTCCAAAATGTAATGCATAAGTAGATTTTTATGTTTGAGGGGCCACAAGCAAAGACGGCTAAACTGAACCACCCCTACTGTTCACCTGTACAAAGTATGAATAGATTCAGAGGACAGTAAGAAGCTGGTATTGTGTTGTTGAGAAAAGTATGACAAGATAAATGTCTATGTCGAGTTCATCTCAAAAGCAAAGAATGAAAAAGTTAACAAAAAAGAATAATAATACACACAGAGAGAACAGATTTTTTTTGACTACTTGAAATCCTGCCTTCATGGAGAGCAAGTTACATTTTCTAAGTGGCAAGGAATGTGTCCTTCAAGACGCTGAGCCCACAGCACTGAATGTGTTGCACCCACACATACACAATGTTTGACTCAGCTAAAGGTACTAGTTAAAATTAACCAAGCATGCTTCTGTCGAATGGCGTAAAGTAATGGTAGGAGTATGACTCATACATATACAGCCCATATTGTCTGTTTTGAGAATAAAGCTCGGTCTAAGTAGATGTCCCTGAAGATTATAGTAGATCTATGCTGTAAATAAGCAATTTGCTTTGGCCAGATGATGACCTGATAATGCCAATTCAAATTACTGATTACTGAAGTATGTTAAAGAATATATTAGATATAAAACTGATCTTGTCTCTGCATCAAAGAACACTGCGACTTTCTCATTCACATCAACGGGAATGCTGTCAATGAACAGCACTTATTTAACAACTGAGAAGAGAGACGATAATATTGGGTGCAATCACAAAATTAAATGATTGTTTTAGCAGATGTGCAGCAGCTGCTAGCCTTAGAGTCAGTGTATCAAGTTAGGTTGCGCAATCACCAGCAGGAGTTACATGACATTATTTGACCACATGACTGCGTGGCTGCAATGCTGCTTGTGCACATTTGAACCTCAAACTTCAGCAGAGACCAAACATCAATCCAACATCAAACCCAAGCTTCATGTCAAGAATCGTCAATGGGTTCAACCCAGAGAGCAAACAGCAGTCAGTGGGAAAGAAGTGTCAAACTGGGAAGTTGGTGTGTGAGAGCAGGAGGGCACACCGGCTGGATTTTTTTTTTTTTTTGGAATATGCAGAGTTGTTGACCATGAATCCGTCCCGCGGGTCAGACTGTCTATGAGACTGTCTATTCTGACCTGTCTAAGGAAATTTGGCAAAAATGTCCTGAACTGTGCGAGAAGGTGCTTTAGTTCTCCACCATGGCATACAGCAGGCGCATGCCCCATTGAAAATGCAAAGGGTTTTTTGTACTGCATCGTCACTCGCCATTTTCCCTATTTGCTGAATTTGGTGATGGCGACCTCTTCCTCCTTTCTAAAAAGAAATTCAAGCTGAAGGGTCACTGCTTTGTAGAGAAGGTTTAGAGGACACCCATCTCATCTTGCAGGATATCTTCTCACAAAAGCCCATTGAAATCTTTAAAAAACTTGGCTATTTGAAGTTTGAAATCCAACAAAATGTCAACTTAAATCCTGTGCAAATTACACATATATATTAATATTTCACTCAACAAATATCCCTGATTTCATTCATGATAGGTTTATGCTTTCTATGCACAGCTCTGTTAACTATGTACAGCAATAACCTCTCTTAACAGCAACTATACTGGGAAGTTAAACCAGAGATAGCACAGTTGACACACAATCATGATATCATAATCCAAAACAAATTGTTTTCAACTTTTTCTGAGTGGCTTTTTGCAGGTCTTGTCTCCCTCTAGATGAAATAGTGCTGAGAAACAGTCGCCCTGGCAACAGAAGCCAACTAATTGGTCAACTGTTTCATTTACCATTTAGAAAGGAGAAGTTGCACGCACAGAGAGGGCATGGCAGACAATATACAACTGAGGACAGCTCAGTACAGATCTGAAATAAAGTCACGCAACGAAGTGGACACTTCACTCAGTGACACCTACAAATGCTCTCTCTCTCAGACATACACACACATAGTCACACACACTGTCCTGTGCTGTCATGTATAATTCAGCGTGTGGCCGGGCGGGCAGATGCCTCATCCCCAGGGGGTCCCATCATGCCTTTGCTAGGATGAAACATTTAACAGCACAGGACAAAATGGAACATGCTCAATGAATAAACAGGAAGGGTTCCTGGAAGAACACACTCACACACGCACACATACACACCACATTCACAGTCTTATTATCACATGGTGGCTTTAGGACAAATATAACCATTCTGATATGTCCCCACACACGGCTAAATTCCATTTTCTCAAGATTTACAAGAAAAACTATTGTGTAAAGTTCTCTTTTTAAACTCGCATTTGTAACACGTGACATCTGTATATTTTGGCTGATGCTTTGTACAAAACCATCTTTCATCACTGTGACCTGCAAGCCCCGATGCACACATACTTCTACACAGACACATACACACACATGCACACTGTTGTACAGAGAAGGGCAACGAGAAACACTGGTTCTCCTTTTAAGGCTGTGAAAACAAATGGCCACTTGGCTGTATACACACCGCACACACACACACACACACACCAGAAGTGGGTCGTTAAATGAGTCACCCAACAACTGTAAGAGTGCTTTTACAGCAGCCTAAGTGAATAACTGCAGAGAAATGATAATATGACCGCATAATATCAATATCATGTTCCATATTCAGCACATGATGGGGCAAAGAAGAGGAAGCTGTGCGTGTGTGTTTGTGTGTGTGCGAACACATGTCTGTGCTTGATGGAGCAAAGAGGAAGAAGCTCAGTAAGTGTGAGCAGATGCTGGTGTTTTGTGCGTGTGTCTGTGAGAGAGAGAAGGAGCCTAAGGAGGCCTGGAGCGAGGCCAGGCTGGCTCTAGACTGTGAATATTAATGTGTTGTAACCTTGACACAGGAGGAGCTGCTGGTGTAGGTGGAGGAGCCTCCACTGATGACATCAGACAGGAAGACAGGGACTCCTATCTGATGTAACACACTGAGGCAGGACTCCTCATTACACGCCCTGTCTCCTCTCCTGTCCTCTTGTTTCCTTTCCTCTTCTCTATTCCTGTCTCCTCACGCATTGTCCTCCACCCTCCCCTCACCTTCCTTGCCTTAATCACCCCTCCTCTCCTCTACACCTCTGTTCTCATTTCTTTCATTTAAACCCATGTTATCTGCCCTTTTCCTCTTCCTCTTCTCTTCAACATATCCTTTCCTGCTACCACCCGTCTCCTACACCTAACCTTGTCTCCTCATACCACACTACCTGCACACTTCTTCCCTCTTCTCTCTCCACCTGCCTTTATCCCCCTGCTTCTTCCCTTCTTCCGTTCTCAACCTTCACATCTCTCCACCACCTCACCCACCACCCCCCTCCTCTCTTTTCCTCGCTATTCTCTTGTTTCCTTCTTCTTCTACTTCCTCTCATTTAATCTGACCTTGTCTCTTCATACTTCTCCACCTCTAGCCTTCTCCTATTCGCTTTTCATTCAGCCCTCCTCCTCCACTCCTCTTCTTCCTTTCTTCACTTTCTCCATCTCCATCCTCCTCTTTTCCACATCACTTTCCAACACCACTCTCCTCTCCTCTCCTCTCCTCTCCTCTCCTCTCCNGTTATCTTATAGCTATTAGAAAGATGTCACCACGTAGCAAAGACTTCACATTCAAAAGGCCAAAGCTGCTTCGCAAAGGTGCAAGAAACCGGGCAGATGCAGCTCCATGCGCATCTCTCCTCCAGCAGGTCCAGGATCAGGCGGCCGGCTGCTGATACTGACCGGACTAGCCGGCAAAGTAATCCATTTTAACATTTATGGAGCAATTTGAGTGTAGTATATTACAGGGCTATCTGTTATGACACTGTATACCCCCACCCCACAACACACACACACACACACACACACACACACACACACACACACATATACACACAGAACGCCTGAATGGTCTAATGCAATGACACAGAGAGATTGATTCAGGCTTCTAAACAGGCCACAGCCCTTCATATGAAATACTGACCTCTCCTCTCCTCTCCTCTCCTCTCCTCTCCTCTTCTTGTATCCTTTCTGCATGCTGTTCACCCCTTCTCATCTTTAGTCTTTCCCTTCCACAACCTTGCACACTTATTCAGCTCTCTTTCTCCCCCTCTGCCCCTTTCTCCCCTTTTTCACTTCTCTCCTCTGCTCCTCCTCTATCACCTCCACTTGCCTCTCCTCCCCCCTCTCTAATCCAACCTTGTCTCCTCACACCTCAGGTCTTTTGCTCCTCTCCTCCACCTCTTGTCCTCCCCTCTCTCGTTGTGTCCATCATTATTGCCATTCAACTCCCATTCTTCTCCCTCCTGTGTATATGATTCTGGCTGTACAACTAACCCCCCCCCCCATCCTCCTCTCTCTCTCCCTCTTTCAGCTCACTGCCAGGCTACCACAGCCCAAACTGTTCAGCTGCAACTGTTCCAAGCCCAATAATTACAGCTTGTCAGAAAGAATTAATTTTCTCATTTCTCATAAAGACGTGTAAAAAATTACCATGTTATTATAACGCCGCCACTCTCTGGAGGCACCAACGAAAACCAAATTTAATTTCGGAAATTCTTCCCTCGCACATTAAATTAAACACATAAATAAGAGTTTAGGAATTGGGGGGAGGATGTCGGGGGGGAGGGGAGGGGAGCATATGTTCGTTAGGCCGGCCCCAGCTCTGGGTAATGGCCGACGTAATGTTTTGATGGGCCCAGCTATTGGTAAGCACCAATACATTTGCATGATCACCGTAGCGGCAGGCAAGCGAGCTGCCAATTAGCTCTCTTACAGCTCTGGACAGTGCTGGGAGAGAGGGACAGGGGATCTGTTCGGCATAAGAAATACACAGCAAGATATGGAACTGAGCTAATTAAACACCACGTATGGAGAAAAGCATATTTACTGCAGGAGGATGCTCTGTGGGATGTGTGGCTTTTCACTGAGGTTCTTTTACTATTAAGAAAACATTTATGGCTTAGAGTAGAGTAAGGCTTTGGGTTCAATGGTGCAAAAAAAGGCAACAGACCTCATATAAAGATGCAGTAAAATCTCTGTGTTAAAGTAGTTTCTACAGTTGTATTAACCTCTTTTCCGTTCCTCTTTCATTCAGTTCAATAACCAGTTGTTTTGGTTATGAGCTATCATGGGCACTAACTGAAATTACTTTGCGGGAAACTGGACTGACTTTCAACAACAACAAAGAGTTCAAGAGGTGCTCCTTCTCACCGAGAACACAATGAACTTTCCCTGCACCTGACAAATTCTCTTCAGGCTGAAAACATCATCAGATGTATTGATTTCTGCCAGCTGCATGGCTCCTTATGGATGGTCGGTTCGTTGGTTTGTGGTAACCCGACACATCAGAGACATATGACAGCACCATACTGTACAAGCTTTAACAAGGAACCTTCCTTCCTGTTTTCTGAGCTGCAATAGGAATTAAGATAGGAGCCAAGGAAGAAAACAGGTGACGGTTTTACAGAGCAGCATCAGGTTTCAACACAGGAGATCAATCTTTGTTTCCCATTTTCAGCTAAATCCAAGTTTGATTGCATTTTTAGAGCATGACCTCAATCATTCCATCACATTTAATACATCCTTATGATGATGATGATGGTGATGGCCCCTAAACCTTTAATTTTTACATTTTTACTTTTTTAAATTTTAACCTTTAATCTAAAAACCTAACAAAGTTGTTTTTGTGCTTAACTTAACCAAACCATAACTGGAGCAGGGCAAACACCAACCATCACCCTTGCGAACAGACTTTGAGCTTCGAGCATATCTCTTGAGATGGTTTGTAACTACTCTCTGTCTCTTCCTTCTTATATTAATAACAACCGTTTTATTTCCACTGTCCAAGTATTTCTGGGAGTTTTTCCTCACTCAAACTGATGAAGGATGTCTATATAATACAGATTGTGAAGCCAGATTTTGCAGTAAATTTAAGATTTTGGGCCTTAGAAATAAAATTGACGACAAATGACAAGGGTTAAAATGTTTGTGACTGATGATTTGTGCATCTTAACAGACTGCTGCTGGTATTAAATGCCAACACAATTTTCCATCCACAAATACAACACTGGAGTGTAACTCAAACTTATAATGGGGTAAACTGATGATGCTTGCTCCATGATGATCGGGGCGTGGCTGACTTATCAACTGATGACAACTTCATGACATCATTTTGCACTTAACAAATACAGAGGAAGAATAGTCAAAGAGAGAATTCAGTCTGTTGAAACTGATGCAGAGGACCAGTCCCTTTCACTCTGACGGGGAACTCCCACAATAAAACAAACCCACCCAAGCACAGATGAACAGGGTGTCCCCTCCAACTCTGGCACAGCCAAGACAGGGACTTTCCCTGCCTGCAGCACAGGACACACACACACACACACGCATTCCCGGGGATGCACAGAGAAAAAGGTCACCCCTGGTTGACACACACGCAGTGGGCAGAGTCATGGCTGATCTGACAGGGTTGCGACAAACACTCATACATCCGTACACATACACAAACACACACAAACACAAGGGCCACGATCAGTGTAACCAGTGCCAGCAAAATCTCCTCAGCAGAGCAGTGATGAGGCCACAATCTGTGATCATGACACTGCCTTGACACACACTGTCTGGACTCAGACACAAACACACACACACACACACACACACACACACAGAGCAGGCCAGCAGTATCAGTTGAGCCTCTATTTCACGGTCATTTGTCTTGTATCTGGGTTCGCTATCGCTGACCTCCTCTGACTCCAGGCCTCGTTCACTATAAAGCACCATCCGCTGCTTTCTGTCATCACAGCCGAGCATGCCGCCAGATAGTTTGTCACTGATGTGCCACAACATTTACAGGAATCCAGCAGTCAAATTCATTTTGTTGGAAAAGTTTTTAGATGAGCGGTCAAAGTTCCCAAGATGTGAACACGTGACTATGCAGAAGAGAACGAGTTACCAAACGTGATCATGTATCAGTTTGACTGCTGGAGAGCTCTGTGCAAGTTTAAAAAGATCCAATACGTTTGCATTCATGGTGTAATCCAAAGTTCAGTCCATGCTCTTTAATAGTATATGGTGTATAATTAACATGTTGTGGTGCGTGGTTAGGAGGTCAACTAACTGACACGCTTGAACCTGTAATGTACATATACTGCCCGTTTACTAACTTACTTCTAATGAACCTTTTCCTCCACTCTGTTCACTTTTACTTCTCTGTCGCGCACTCTGTCTCTCTTGTTCTACCACGGACCTACTATACACACAAAACACTACCCACCAAGCTTTGTTACTCTAAATCCCAGTGCTAATAGTAACAAAGTGAGATGAACGTTTTCAAACTTTTTGTCTGAAAAACATCCTGCTTGAAAATAAGCATGAAAGGGTTAACCGGTCTGAATAGGTGACTACTTAAACAGGAAATAAGCAATCATCCCAATAATAACTGTAAAAGTGAGGACTGATCAGTGCTGTGGGTTTATTGATTTTCATCTGTGAGCCTAACTTCAGTAGGCTCGGGTGAGAAATACCATAGTAAATCAGTGGAACTAAGGCAGAGATCCATTTCAAACTGTGCCTCATTGTTTTATTCTATCTGGGCTGAAGGTGGAACAGTCTGTTTAAGTAACACGCAGCGAAAAGGAAAACAGGACAGTTGGAGCACTTACCAGTTACTCGATGTAAACTGAAGAGAGAAATGTCCAGAAGTAGTCAGTTCCTCTGTCCACTGAGCCCCCTCACTCCTGAACACAAAGGAGAACAAACGGTAGATAATTAAAAATACAATATTCATGTCGTCTAAATGCTGATAATCAAAAGTGCATTACTGTGGCGATAGAAACCACTAATGTGGGTGAGATAAAAGTTAAAGAAGCTCAACGAGAGAAGCAGAAAGGAGATGGAAACACTAGTTTTTTTCTTGGTTAAACTTTTTTAAAAACTTTTTATGCCTCATGTACACGTTTAGAGCCATCCTGATCTTTTTTTCAAACGTAGGCATTGTTTTTGTGTGATTACACAACCTGCACTTTGCTGGGTTTTGAGAGCGTGTTGTTTGTTGTCATGTGTGTCAAAGAGTGTGCAAATGCATCTGTGCATGAAATTGAACGGTAAGAGAGACAGAGAAGACAGATAATCAGACGAATAAAGATGGGGCAAGAGGGGGCAAAAGAATGAAAAAAGCTGATGGTAGATTAACTCCTATCTTACTGATCCTTTCCTCTCCTTGTCCCTCCTTTTCTCCAGCTCCTCTCCTTTACCCACCCCCTCTTGCTCCCTACATTCCTCCCACTCTTACCCCCTTCATACCAGAATTCTTCCATCTATAAATATCAACAAGAGAGACTATAGAAGTACACATACACACACACACTGTAAACACACACACCAGTCTAAACCAATGAGCACAGTGGCGTATTGTGCCAGCAGAGCCAATACACACTTCCATGGCCATTACTCCCCATGGAAACAGGCGAGCGCGTTCGCACACACATGTGATGTTGACGTTGTACCCGCACAGTGGCTGCCTTAGACAATAAGCTATTTCAGGGCCAAATCGCTGACAAAAATCCATTTTTCCACCCCACTAAAAAAGATCAGGAATGAGGGAGGGAGAAAGAGCGGGATAGAGAGAAAAGCTGAAATCAAATAAACAGTGGCGTACATCTCTCTTAAGCTGGATTTATCTCTGTATTTTGTCATCATTCTAATTTATTCCCCAACCTGCTTACAATTACTGCCTTTTCAAAACTCATATCGCCGGCTTGTTGTTGTTCTCGGGGAGATTGCGTGGTATCTGCCAGTGAATGAGCGGGGGACTTGCATAAGGTGGAAAAGCTCCTAGTGTACTTTTGTAGATTATCCACTTGATACCGATTCATTTTCTCTCTCACTTGTCACAGTTTTGTAAAGGAGGCGATGTAGGACAAACATGCAAACGCACACAAACACACACATACGCACGTGCACGTACGCAGACACACACTGTACTGTAGAGTGTAGAGGAAGGGAGTGGGCTCATCATCTTTAGTTGTGATTACAACACTTGGCAAGCTCTCCCCTGCCTGTTTGCCTGCCTATTGCCTTACAAATGGATTAGTAAGCCCTGTTCCATTTGTGTGTGTAGCTTCTCTGAGATTTAGGTTGACTTACAAATAACACCAATCAGATTTGGGAGCAGCCGTTGTGTAGTCTTTTCCGGGGGAATATTGGGCGATGTGATTTGGGGACAGCGCTACACTTCTGCTTGTACACACTTAGTTTGGAAAACCTTAGTACTTGTGTGTGTGTGTGTGTGTGTGTGTGTTTATGTGTTGTGAAGATTTTACGCGTCTCATAATAAGGAAGTCTGACTGCAACTTTTGGAGTCAGTCGGCGGTTAATCCATGGGAGGCCTGCTTGCTCATCCCTAGTTTACATGTAATTCAGAAGAGGACAAGTCTGATCTGAGGAAGAGAGAAAAAGAGGTATCTATACAGGAAAGGCAGAGCACAGATGATTCACAGTGAAGAACACTTTGACTCACTGTGAAACATGATGAGGATGTGACAGTGTAAGGGGGAAAAAACAGGAAAGTTCATCATAATCTTAATTCGTCTTGTAGGTTTATAATAGCGTTTTTTCTCTTTGAGAGATTGGTTTGTTCATCACATTGGTGAAGATGACTTTGGCCCCATTTTCACAGCATTTCAAGTGTTGTGTATGAAATTTTATTCACACATTGCCATAGATTTATAAATGAGCCTCTGCTGACCAGATCATAATCTGACTGTAGTCTGTGTTGGTTTTCTGGGACAACATGCAAATTACAGGCAAGACTCTGGTGCAGTGGATGTGGTAATTCACCTGAAGCTTTTGGTAACTGCCAAAAATGAAACAAGTGTAACTTTAACCAAGTTAAAGTGACAAAAATGTTCAGCTTGCTGGTGATGAGTTCCATATGTGTCTTCAGTAAGAGGATGTGTTTTCACCTTTGTAACATCTGTCTAGAGTCGTAAATACAGTCTCTGTGGAGTCTGAAACTCTCTGAGAAATGTATATAATATAATCGGACACTGAATGGCTCGTTGAAAATAACACGCTTTGGATTTTTATTTTTGTTTATTAATTTCTATTTGTACTTGCCTTCAAGGATCTGATTCAGGTCGGTAATGTAATATGCTTTAAGTGCCTCGCTCCAAAGCATCATGACTGGCAACTCTCTGGTCATAAACTCTCTTCTATCCTTTAAAAAATCTGAAAAATAAGAGGACCCATTTTGAGTAAAAGAACAACGAGTGTTTGGTATATCAGAAAAGTGAGTGTGCCCGCTTGTCTGTGTGTGTATACATACATGTTTCTCTCGACCCGAGAGTACACTTTGAATAAAGCTCTAAACTGAGCTTCCATTAAGCCCCTTTCAACACAATGCCTTTCTCTCTCACAAACTCTGTCTGATAGAAATCTGCTTTTGTTGCCACAGTTCAGTGTCCATGCTATCTCCTGATGGAAGGAGAGAGAGAGAAAGGGTGGTCTGAATGCGGCCTCTATAGTTTTATGTTCCAGGCGATTCATGCACACACATTTACCAAATCACACACACTCCTTGCTCCTCTACAATGAAATCAATGCTCTCAGTTTTCCTCTCTGTGCGCTGCATCTCACAGTGCCAAAGGCTTCTTATGATCAAACACCACATCATGTTCTGCAACTTCTGATACTGACGCTAACACAGTGCAGCTTTTGTACTCCGGTGTGGCTGTTCATTCACATTGTGTTCAGTCGCAATAAAGGGTGCCTTTTCTTGATGGGTGTTTTTATTACCTTTTCTCTTGCAGAGGGAAATTTTTATTCATTTGCCATGCTTTTCTCCTCGCTGATATGTTCTACTTCTGATCACATCTCTGTCTTATTTCCTAGCAGGTCTAAAGTCCCTGCATCATACATTAGCATTGTCTTTTCAAAATAAGATCAAACTGGGAAGTCATCTGTTGTGTAATAGGAAGAGAGAACAAAACAATGGATCAGAAAATGTTTTTGCCTTCGCATTGTTTTAAATTACAGGTTCATGTTTGGGGTGGCTTAATCTTTGTTACAAGCTGACAGCCAGCAGAGAGACAGCTCGAACTTAATTTAAGATTTTAATTGTCTGTTATGTTTTCAGTTTCGCAGTTTCTCTCTACTGTCTGTGCAGGCATGTTGGTGAGTTTTGGGGTTGTGTGGGTTACACAAGTGAACATATGTCAGGAAATATGTGTGCTTCGGTTTGCATAGGAACGCTGGGCTGCTGCTCCCAGGGCTACCGTGGGACCAGGAGTGTCGGGGGATAAAGCCTGATTGTTGAGAAGATAAAGACTGCTAACAGAGTGGATGGAGAGGGGAGGGACCAAAAGGACGCTCCCGCCAAAGGCTACCGCGCACTCATGTGGAGGCACAACGATGTGAGCGCATTTAAAAGTAAGTCAACCTGAACATGCCCGCAAGCATGCAAGTACAGTAGTTTATCACAAAAAAAAAGAAAAACAAACATACAAACCCACCCATAGTGTCAGAGTGGGGTGTTGGCAAAGTGCTGTTGGGGAGATCACAGGACTGTTATGCTGGTTATATAACAAGACTGTGAGGACACGCTGGTTGTCTCAGTGGGAACCAGACAAAGACATACAGAGAAAGGGCATCAGTGTTCACATATAGAAAGATATGGGGTCAACACAGTGGGCATCATCAGCAAAAGCATTCGTTTTTGAATTTAAGGCGTGTTCCTGAAGTGAAGTCATCGGACAGATGATTTGTTTTCACAAAGCATCTGGGAAGGCTGTTGTTGAAACTGTTTGGATGAACCATCTCTTTGGCCAATAAGAACAGTGTATCATTTGACATAGTGCTTTTTTAAAATCTTTTTCATTTGGTCTTCAGTGCCAGTCTTTGTTCTGTCTATGACAACATGCTCTTAAGTTTGGACAAAGCAGATACTGTGTCAGCATCTACGCTCGCGTCTTTGGGAGGTGTCGTTGTTTTCAAACCAGCCATTGCTTGCCGCTGTCGTCACATAGCTTAATCGCTGGCATGATGAATTCTTAGTTAAGATAGTTAAAGATAGGGGTCTACTAAATGTTTGGATTAGACTGCATCAGATTGTGCAGGTACCTACTTAGCTGCTTAATAAGTGTAAATGCATTTGTCTGACTAATTCTTCCCAGCTGCATGCAATCTGCAAAGGCACTGTCACACACTCAACTAATAAGGCTCAGTGAGAGGAATGACGGCGACACATGCACAGAAACACACAAACACACATATAAGACAGAAAAAGGGAAACGAGCAGACTGAAAATTAAAATAAGTTAATGCACAGACTCCCAAACACAGACAGTGACCTCCAATAGCCAGCCAACTAAAGCTTCTGGCTGGATGACTGACTGACTGGATGTGAGTGACTTGATTGGATTATAGACAGGATACAATGGAGACAGATAGGTCTCAGCCCGTAACCTTGCATTGCTATTGTGTCCCCCTGCAACTGATCAGGATCACAGACAGCACAATAGAGACCACTGGTGAACCAGCATGCATTGATAAACTCTTAGTGATAATTAAAAGTACTGTTCGCTGCATGGCAGAACTTTCTGGTACCTTGTATTAATGTGGTAACTTTTAGTATGTACAAGCAAAGGTTTCTCACTGACTGACAGCTTTAAAGCAGACTTTTCACCCAAATCACATGGCATGACTGGATACCAATAAAGGTAACTAATATCAAAGATGTGCCTTTATGAGTAAATCCTGCCTAAAAGGTGGTAATCCTAATTTAAAGTCCTGGATTAGAAAGTTTTGTGTGTGTGCGAGTGTTTGAGCAGCACCAGTTGTGACATCTGTGATGTCCAGTCTTGTTTTATAATATTAATTATTTTAACTGTGTCCTCCTAAACATTCATCCACACACACCTGGGGCCATTGCATCTCTGCGAGTGACGTGTTCCTCTCTGAGTGCCACTGCAGGACACACTTGCACCTATGGATGCGGTATTGACAATGAGCTTATAAAACCCACATACGGATGTAAAATACAATCTTCTTTGCAGCATGTAGAGACATATGCACATGTTCAGTATGCACTTAACACACTTTTATTACAAGGTAAAGGTTCATGGGGGTAAGATGTAAGTGGGGAGCATCTCTTCAAGTTTCTGCTGCAACAGAAAGATTGCTCATATTCTTATATTAGTCTATAAATGCACATCGAAATTAAGTTACGTTTCGCCAATTGTCTGTTAAAGGCACAATTCGCTATTCAAAAAGCATCAACAGTAAAGGACTTGCATTGTGTTGTACACTATTCCATGCTCAATTCAAACCATGTTGACAACAACATGGCCGCAGCAATTTCATTTATTCCGGCATTCATATAAAATGGATTATGGCTGTAATGCTGCATTCTGTAAATGATAATGTTAACAATAATAAAATGCGCTTCATTATATTCCATGGGCAAATTAATGCCCTGGAGTGCATTATATGAAATGAAGGCTGGTCTAATATTATACAGACAATGAGGCATTGGGTCCAAAGATGTCATCATGAACGACAACTTGCTGGAACAAATGTGCTTAGCAATTATGCATCAGTGACATCAGGGTATTGTATTGTTTGTTGTATGGACAAGGACGCATCTCAGTACCTTGACCCCTTCACAGAGCTGGCCAATAGCTATTCAAACCAAGGGTTCCTTTTGAAATACGACATCAGTACTTTTCTTTGCCAAGTCTAAATCAACCCGGGTAATTAGAATTATATAAACAAGGAAGAATGAGACCTTTTCTGTTCCGTTTTTGTGAGACAGAATGGCTAGATTGCATTTCTGATGGATGTCAATAGGAACACCAGATACACAGCTGTGAGACCTTGTAGGGACCTTGAAACAAGCGCACAAACACGTTAGAGAAGCAAACTCACTTGACAAACATACTGCCATTATGTCCTGTTCTCTAGGGCT
This sequence comes from Datnioides undecimradiatus, assembly GCA_008933995.1. Taxonomy (NCBI): domain Eukaryota; kingdom Metazoa; phylum Chordata; class Actinopteri; order Lobotiformes; family Datnioididae; genus Datnioides; species Datnioides undecimradiatus. The sequence continues at coordinate 3,894,176 of WARS01000023.1, read as the reverse complement.
CTCAAAACCAAAAATTTACAGCAGAGTTTTCTCTACTCAGTCTGCTACACAATCGAGTTTTGGTGGACGTGCAGGCCTCTTCAAATCTGGCCTCATGTGGGCAGTTGATACTAAATGACTGGTCCTTGTTAAAGTCGTTACATTGCTTCTATGTACATGTAGATAGGAAAAATCTGTCCTCGAACACAGGATCAACAAGTGTAAGGCAGCAGTTGTTCCACCTCTATTTCTTATGTCCATTCAATACATTCAGATATAGTTTTTGTATCTCTCAATGCCATTTATCTCTCCCTTTCCTCGATTTACTAAAGACCTCCTAGATGACCTATTCTTCGCTGCCTTCACCTAAGTTTCTGTGCCCACATTTCTCAAACTACGTACTGACTATGAAAACTTTGCAAAATGAAATGGAAATGATCCAAACGTAGAGTATGAATGGTACAGATTTTGCATCTTCCTGTTCCCATAAATGTGGATATAAAAAGTCTACACACTGTCAAGAAGCTTGACATTCCACATTCACACACACAAACACTGCAGATTGCCTCGCAATCTGAAAGAACCTCAACTTTTTTTTAAAATAGAGTGGGATAAAGTTCCAAAGTGTAGATGTGCAAAGTTAATAAATATTTATTCACAAAGACTTGCTTCCAAATGTATTAGTTGGGTGAGGTGAGGGGATCAGGGTGCTGAAGTTTTTTTTAATTTAAAATGTTCCTAACGATTTAGTGTTTTTGTTCAGATTAAAGATGGATCAAGGCTGAAATTTACATTCTTGTTATTTCTGATTTTACATTTCGAATCTTTAAATTTAAAACCCTCGTAATTTCATAAAAGTGTGTAGACTTTTTAAATCCACTGTAGATACAATCTGCTCAGGGCACAACATAGTCTGTACTGCCTCTTTTGAATAGATGTTCACATCTTTGAAAAGTACAATGCAAGTTGTGAAGACATTTGTCAAAAGTTGCTTGCCATGAAATAATACATGGTAAAGGCTTACAAATACTGTACAGACCCCAACTGAGGTGAAAAGATGGCACTTGTGAGACTTCAGTATCTTTCTGACGTACACTATAATCCATTAATGCTTGGCCAGTTTCACATTCTTGGCATTACTTTTTAAAAAGAACTGTGTTACCTTGTTTTAACACAAGAGTTGCTTTTGCAGTCTACCTACTTCAAACACAGTGTCCGTACCACTTTCTGCAAGGCTCAACTTCAAAGAAAAGCATCCACATTCCTAGTAATGGCAATGTTATTACATTCTTTATAATATAGCTTTTTTATATGCAAACCAATCATCAAACTAAACTAGCTGAGCACTACGAAAACAACCATCAAAACAACCTAGCAACAGAATGCTCTGACCTCATGCATTATGCTGTATGTGATGTCCAGGGTTGCTGAGAGTCTTGTAGGATGGATGTCAAGGATGTCAAGGAATGTCGAACCTCTGTCTTCAGTGGTGCGGCCATGCTTGACCAAGTAAACGTGGAACTTTTGCGCCAACAGCCAAAAAGCTATAGCAGCAAGAGCAGCCATGTTTCAGAAACTATTTGTAAAAAGGGGATTTTTGATAATGGCATAGATCTGGAATTAGATGATATCGTAAGTAACATCATGACAGACAGAGGTAATGAAAGATTAGGAGAAAGGCCAAAGTAAAACGCTCACGGTTGTTTTCCTCTCGTCTCTTTCTCTCCACCTTTCCCTCTCTCTCCCTCTCTCTCTCTCTCTGACAGTTGCTGTACCATTAACACCGCCTCCACAATTAGTGTCTTCTCACCGGCTCTGTACACACACACACACACACACACGGTGACACCCCAGGGCCCTGCACAACCCAAACAGCATAATTAGACATCCCCTAAACAAAGCACACACTCTGTAATTACTCTGTAACGTTACATAGCACAGGGGACTCAACAAAAGCCATTTTCCCTGGATCAACCAGTGGCACGCGCACGCACACACACACACACACACACACACACACACACACACACGCTATATTCTTGTCCCGTGTGATTGTGCCTGTGTACATTTTTATTGATTTCACCAGACAGAGAATTCCCACTAGCTGTTGTCTGGCTTGTGAGTACATGGTAAGTACACAGTGTGTGTTTCCAGCATGTCTCTGTGTGAATGTTTATGTGTGTGAAGCGAGTACTGTACCTTTAGGTGTGTGTGTTTACTTACATAAATGTATGTACTGTATGTGTGCGTCCCTGAACTCGACAGCACATGAAAAGGCAGAGAAATTGAATCTCTTCATCTTGTGTTGCTCAGTCCACGGAGGCAGTCACGCTGAGCACAAACGAAGCGCTCACACACACACATACACACACATACATCTAAATACACTCCTCTTTTCTCTCGTGCTCTCTCTCTGTTTTTATCCCAAGCATCCAGAATGGGACATGACTAATTTCTCCAAACAAAACAACATCATAAACACAGGCCAGAACACTTGTGCTGATACCGTTGTTGGTAGGGCTCCCCTCAGCTCCTACTATCTACCAACACCACCACCACTACCACCACCCCGCTCTGACCTCAACACAACAGCCCACCGCCCCAAACACACCCACCCTGTTCCTCCTCCCACCCTCTCCTCCCCTTTTCCGCCTCTGTGCCCCCAAGTCAGTGCAGATATTGCTCTAAGTCCAGCAGCAGTAAATTAAATCTCTGTGCCAAGCCAAGTAGTGTGAAATCACATTAGATCTTAATCATGGACTATTGTGTTTGCCTTGTTGGATTTTTTTGTCTTGTATTATGGGTGTCATTTTTTGTTGTGTACAGTTGTATTTCACTATGTTTAAGCCATCATGGAGAGAATAACTATAAGTGACTGTACGCTTCCACTTGGAATAAACTGGATCGCAAACACTTTAAAATGTAGGAACTTGCGCGCACAATCACTCCCAAACACAGACACTTTAACGCTGTGATACAGAGTTTTCTCCAAGACATGAGTTAGCAGAGGAAGACATTTCTCACTTAAAGCCAACTACATTTTACAGAATACGTAACTTCAAACTTATTTTAGCCTGGCGTTTGACTTTTGCCACCGCTTATTCACTAATCCATCAATAAAAGACCTTTTCTTGGATATTTGTAAGTAATAAAAATGACAATAAAATGAATAATTGCTTCATTTCCAGTGTCGTGCTGTCATGGCTTACCGGGACACTTGACTAGAATAGGAGCTTTGTCAATATTTTTCAACAGCTCCACTTCCCACAATAATGAGTCAAAATATCTGTTGTGAAAAAGATGAATTTTCAACTATTTAGCTTTTGCTGAATGGTTAGCTTAGTTTCACTTCTGTTACAAAATTGCAAGTTTCCTGCACTGTTCAGACATGCAACTTTATCCACAGCATAGTAAACATATAATATCATGAATGCATTGTTCAGTTAATATGGCATGTTAGGCACAGTCAGTCCAATTCAGTTTTATAGCAGCAGATTATAACAGAGGTTATCTTAAGGTGCTTTACATTTAGAGCAGGTCTAGAATGAAATGTTTAGATAAATTGCACACAATTCCCACCATGAGCAATCACTTGGCTACAGCAGCATTGAAAAACGTCCTTTTTAACAGGCAGAAACCTTGAGCAGAGCCTGGTTCTGGGTGCTTCATCTCATCTTTTATCTGTATAGTTTCCATAAACAGTTACCTCATACACTAAGTATGCTGATGACCCACTGTGTGTCTTTATCTGTAAGTTTTATACTTAATTAAACTGTAATAAAATCAGCTGCTTTGTTTTGGCTATGGAAAAATAAGTCAGTTTCTGTTTCTGAGACAAAAAACAAACCCTGGAATTTCCTGTTTCTGTGGAAAAGGGTTTTTTTTTGTCTTAGAACTCACCTGTACTGTAGTTTCTCTTTGGATTCATCTTCAACAAGAGTATGGCTCTGGCCACACAGACTAGTAACCGAGCTCAAACCAAACCTATGAGGCATTCTGTTTTTGATATCTGAACCTGAGTCCAACACATTTAATGTATGCTGTAATGTAAGTTAAGTCCTAAGTTTGCATTACCCTCCTATGCAATTGATTGAATCATATTACACATGTGTGGACAGCTTGTAAATGACCATCAAAGGCTCAAGGGAGAATGTTTGAATACACACACACATTAGTAGGTATAATATAATACAACAGGGCCAAACCTGAACCAAACCCAGCCTTACCCATTTGGTTCCATAGGGTTCTCTTGGGTCCCATAGAGCTCGAGTTAGGAAACTAAGTTGTTTTCCCAAATATATTGTGACAGGAGACTTTGTTGTTGCTTTGTATATATCACAGGCAACAAGATATACAGGATGTGCTACTGTACAGTAATGTACTTCACACAAATTGGAGAGATGGTTATGGTAAATAGTCTGATTGAGACTGCGTGAATCCCATGTGTGGCTTTCTCTGCATTAGCATGCCTTAACCATAAAACACTGCCACCTGCCATAAGAAGATATTTTAAAAAAACAAAACAATTATTTGGCTGCATATGTAATCAAGGTGGCAGAAACCATATGATTAAAATTGTGGAGTAGCTCAACTGATTAAAAAAAATAGAAATTATGATTTAATAATGAATATTGAGCTGTCACTCTGGGCAAGTGGCAGTGGTAAGAAAACCAGTTAGCAAGTTAGATGTCTAGTCTATATAGTTAGTAAGAAGTAAAGGATAAATATTTGAAATAGTTTTCTCAAACTGGTTAAGGTAATTAGCTTAGAAGTAATTAATAAATGGTTTGAAAAGGTTACATTAACATAATGAATTATAATTACCTAAAAGTAATGTAATAAATAAATGCTGAAAAGGCCAAAAAACAATGGCTAAATGTAATGGGAGGAGCTGAAAGTAAAAGATTAAATATAAACTGGATAAGCTGACAAATCTCCTTCCATTCCAAGGTGTAGTTGTCTTAACAGTTACTGTATAAAGTGCACAGGTACCAAAATTCAAAGTACCCAGTGGGTTACTTTAATCTATTTTCTTATAGTCCTGCAGTAATTAACTCATCATATTTTCATTCTTTGTACCATTTTTGCCTTTTTGCAGCTTTTAGCTTAACTGACATTGGCACTTACTTGCCAGTTCAATAACAATTTCATTACATTCATTTTGAATGATGAATGTTGCTAAAAATCAGCCCTCTCTCTTTTCTATTTGAAAAGGCACTATTTGAAATGAGGTGGTTTTATATTGAATTGCAGAGGTTCTTCCCTTTAACATAGGGATGCCTCAAGTGGTTTTGGCCAAAGAACCCACAAAGTTAAATTTGGCCCACCAGACATTTCTGGCAGAAAAAAAATTAATTTAGAGAAATTTGAATACAAATCACTTTTTATCTGTTTTTGTTTTTCTCTTTGCTATTTAAATATGTAGAATCCATGATTATTTTTATCATCTCATCACAGCAAGCACAGTGAAGTTTAGAAGTCAGTCTATTAAGGGAACTCGGTATCATAGTACTGTTTTCCATCTTAACAGTTCAATATGAAACAATACAACGGCCCACTATTGTGTTTCAGTTTTGGCCATCCAAGGGAAAAAGTTTGACTTCTCCTTCTCTAATGGGACAAGTGGACCCAAACCACGCCATTAAAATGCCCACACAGCACAACAGAGCTACCAGATCCCCTAACTTGAAGGGTCATGCATTCTGGCCTGTGCTGAACGCCAAACATTCACTCACCCAGTCATTGGTGAATATGGTGAAGGGTAACTCATCTGACCATCTCTCTTCTTTCCATTTGTAGACAGGCTTATGGTTTTGGCACCCCTGAACTCTCAAATGTGCCTCCATCTTTGGAATGAGGGGTTTATGCGCTACACCTCTACAATAATAACCCTCTCTATGTAATTGTTGACAGACTGCTGATGTTGACAGGGGCTAATCATGTCCTGCGTTGACAATCTCAGTCACCTGAAACAAACAGTTGTTGTTCTGTTTTAATATACAGGGTCATCAAATGTGCACCATCGACCACAGTTTTCAGCTCTGTTTGATGAAACATTTCCCATAGATTTAAATACAGATGTCACTTTTGTATCAGTTCCTATTAAAACACTTACTAGCTGAGCAGTCTTTGTTACAGTCACTCCCACTGTGCATGCCAGAACAATCTTACAATACTGATTCAACTTGGCCTGCTCAGCATTTTATTGAGAGTATAGAAGCATCTTTTTCTGTTACCTCTTCCGATCATTTATTCAGGTTTTTCCTTTAACGTGTCACCTGTCTGCACCTACAAAACGAATACCATTGTGACCTGACTGAAGACCCCCACAACACAACCTTCATGGAAACATTGTCTGCGCGCAAAATCCGGATGAGCTGACAGGACATTCAACATTCCGAGAATTCATGCAGAGACTCCGGCAATAATGAAGCAATGCCTGACCCTCACCCCTGAGCCTTGACTACGTGTTGAGTCCAGCCCTTAAAAAAAAAAAAAACAAATGTACACATTGTGCTGTGTTCACACCTGAGTGTTCAGGCATGCACAAAATCAAGGCCTGGAACAATGTCCACCGCTACAAATGCATTCAGCAGCACGAAAGAGAAAATGAATTATTCTTCACGGCTAATTCAAAAGAGTGAACAAAGGCAGCATTGTGATGACAATCTCAGGTCAAAATAATCTTTTTGCAAAGAAACTGATACATAACTATGATATAGAAATGTATGAAACTCATGAATTATCAGTTTATATGGACATTTGTGTCTCTAACATTGAATGGATTAACCTATACACTCAGTTAATCTGAACAACTTTAATAGAGACAGTGTTAGACAATCAAGGCAGTTTGGCGGCAGTTGGAGCATAGTGTATGTTATAGTGGGAAGAGAAGGAAATGTGTTTACAATGAAACAGTTACTCAGGGTGTTATGTATTTTCTTGAGTTGGGTAGTGAACTCAGGTCACCTGAGCTGAAGGAAAAACTCTGCAGCCGTCCACCTAAATGACCCTTAGGCGTTTACTTTCCTCTGTGCTACTTAAGTGTCACACTGCTGTCTGTTTCCATTTCTGTTTCCTGCAAGTAAATATGGTCCTGTTGGATAAACGTGTTCAGGAACACGCAGAGTAACTGTGGCAAAGAAGCAGCTCCCATGAACAAACTGATAAAACTGTGTGATTATTTTTTTTCTATAAAAGTTTTAAACTTATCTTACACATTGACTTCCTTTTATGTGGTTACAGAGTGCTTCTCAATGTTCCTTTATGTGTTTGTGTGTGTACCCGCCTGCATTTACACATTTTGTGGTGGGGTGTGTTTGAGATGGTAGCTGCTCTGTGTCTTGTCAACAAACTTCCCCATTCTCTGTCTGGGAAGCCGAACTGATACTGCCACAGTGCTGTTTATTATGTGTGGTATCATAGTTTTACAGTAATGTGACTGTGAAAAGGTTTTAAGCATAAATGGAAGATATGTTTTTATGTCTACAGAGGAAAAGGGCAATGATTAGCACTAATCTGATTGGTCTGCGAAGGCAAATTTATTGTTTAGAAACTCAACCACTCAAGCATGTAGGGTTACATCACCTACTGACCAGATAAAATGTTAAAATCAAACAGTTTTTCAGGAATAACTAATGCATCCATGAGGTCTTTGTGAGATATATTGTCCTATATAGTGTAAAAGTTCTCCAATAACAAACAAAAATCCCCCAGGTGGTCAGTGTAAACAATAAAGATGAACTAATCCAATATTGCAGATCTTGATTGGCTCCGATATTGACCTACTGACGGTCTTAGTCTCAGGTCTTAGTATATCCCCCTGTTCTCCTGTTAGCTCACGTAAAGACAGTCCTGATTGTTTCCACACGGTGAGATTATACAGATTCAGTTTTTAATGAGAGAGTCCTGGCATCAAATTAGGAATTGAATCAGCAAAGCTGGGGAATCAGAATCCTCACTGTTAGAGAAAAAGGTGAATCAGTGGACCAACTAAATCATACAGTAGCATGTATAATATCAGCCTTCATTCATGACTGTGGTGTCATTTAATAGAGGACACCTTGAAGTTTGTCCAGGTGCAAGATGCATAAGTCACTTTTTTCAGAAAAATAATCTTTAAAGAGCATTTAAATGGCTACAGTCTGTATATAGTTCAGAAAACTATTATAGAACAAATATTTACAGCTCAAAATGACCTCATTCATGTACCAGTAATAGTTTTGTATATTTCTGAAATATTTGGCAATACAAGCAATTCCAGGGACTATGGCAAATATCATTTAACCATCTTCTTAGTTGGGTGAATCACAGGAAGTGCCACCCTGCTCATGCATTGTAAATTTTTCCAGGTGAGAGCATCACCAAAATGCTAAATTGCATTTAAAAGAAAGGGACGCTTCCCAGTCAATTGAGAGACCAATTATATTTATGAATCACATGCTGTGAGCTACATCGCCCAGATTTTGATGTGAATTACAAATTCAGCGAATCGGACGGCGTGCGAGAACAACAGTCTTGGTGTTGGGTGGGGAAAAAGCCTCTTTTCCAGCCCTCTGCTCTGACAGGGCTTCCCTAAGATGCTTTAGCTGATCACATTGCAGCAGAACAGTATATGAAAACAGGAAGGGAAGGACTATACATGGTCGAGGGGAGCAAGCCAACCTTGATACACAAACAGACACATTCAAACAGAAACACTTACAGTACAAAGGCTCTTGTGCACAAGGCCTGTTGACACAGCCTGTGTTTGTCTCAGTATGGAGGCCATACATTACGCCTCAGACAAGGCAGCTGGGACATTTGTGCTTTCCTAGTTGCTGTTCTCCCGCCTCCTCTCAACGTCTCTGTCTTCTTATTTTTATGTCCTGCTGTTTTCTCTCTCTCTCTTCTTCCCTTTTCTCTTTGAAACAAGGGACACTCCATCAATTTTCATAGCTCTCCCTCGTCCCACCAATGCCATCTGAGCAAAGAACCGCAAACAGACAAAAGGACAAAAAAAGTGAAATTATTGATTTGATGTCAGCGTCAATTAGAGGGAAGAGAGGAGAGGAGCGGCACAGAGAGATGGAGGAGAGCAAGGAAAGAGGCTGAAAGTGAGCTGTTGGCATCACACAGGTGAAGCTGGTGGAGAAGTAAAAAAATCCAAATGTTGACTGATGAGAAAATATTAACTTTATATGAAGATTAATATGTTTGCAAGTACATTATAGTGGTGTTTGTGTGCCTGTGTGTGTCCACATTTTGCTGGGTGTTTGAGCTTGTCACTGCTAGCGGTGATGAACACATCACTTCTGTACCAGTGCACACTGGGAATAGCATCAGCATTGCCACAAAACTACACAAACAGAGGACGGTCATTGGTAATAAGGCAAATCACAGATTTTATTTATGATACAGCCTTTGACTTTAATTTTCTTATTAGCTGTTTTCACATCTTTTACTTTAAAATACTTTACAGAGGATGGCATGTCGGTACACATTTTTCGCTTCTGTCTGTGTTGTAGATGTTTCCAAACCTTATATAAAACAGGAAGGATTGTCTAAAATCATCTTTACATACTGATGGCTATCTAATGTGACATGTGTTTGGATGAAGTTCATAAACATAAAAAATATATTTTTTACCTGAGACAAAGGATCTGCGCTCTGCTTTGTACAGTATGTACACATTTTTTAAAAATAAACGCACTTCACTGGATGCAAGAGTGAGGTCCTGTCTTAGAATAAGTCAACAAGATGTGTATAATGCTGAAAACAAATTAAAGTTGATCCAGTCACAGAAAAAAATTAAATGCCATTACAGTAAAATCCTACTTTTCCTGCTTGAGGGCACTTCAGCACTCTAGCTGGCTGCTGTCACAGCAGCTGGCGTCCAAACTAGGGTCGAGCTGTAGCCACACATTACATGCATGCATAATAAAAGGCCTGCTTGAAGAAATTGTGAGCGACAGATATTGATTAAAGGAGACATTGCATTGATCTCCGCCACAACATCAGAGGTAGAGGAGGAGAGAGGAAGAGAGAGGAGTATGGATGAATGGCTAACCTGCAAAAAAGGTGGTGATTCCATGTTTTTATTCCTCAGCTCTAATCTCACTTGATAATAAATGGTCGGTTCACCTTAATTACAAGAAAAAACAAACATTTTCTCACTATTTAGAGGTTTCAAGATAGAGTCCCTGTCTCCTCTGTACAAGAATAGCCAGACACAATGTCCTGTTACTGCAGATCATCACAGAACACACTATCACTATCAGAGACTGGTCCAGTGAAAACTCCGTGAAATTCCATTCACATTCATTGTATCAGAATAGAGGTAGAGCATAAACAGGTGTAGGTCTGGAAATATGGGTAGTTAGAATCAAAGTAGCAGTGTAAGAACAGCTGGGAAGTGCTTGGCCTAATTTGCATGATGGAGCTTTAATATTAACCTTTCCCCAAACTTGACTGAATTCCTTCTTTAAAACTCTCACCAAAAGTAACCCAATGAAAACAATGCAAGAATTGCCCAGTGAAAACGGGTCCTGTGAGGCAGGTTGCCATATGTAATCACACATGCGGACATGTAGACACATTCTATGTCTAGTGAGGATGGGTGGCATAAAATATACAAGGTTAGGGTGGCAGTGTGGAGGGGGAGGGAGGATGTTCAGGGTCTGTGTTTGCCATGGACCTCAGACTAGATCCAGCTAGTGGAATGATAAGTGTGTGTATTTATGCGTGTGTTTGCATTTGTGCACATGTGTAGGAGACGGGAGGGCAGGGTGAGGATACTGTTATTTTTCAGAAGACATGATGTCTCATTGCGCATCACGCACACACACACACACACACACACACACACACGCATACAGTCAGACAAACACACACGCCGTGTGTCACTGCGCATTACCGTTGCTTTCTGTGGGCGCTGCGTCCAGACAATGACAGGCAGGCAGGAGCCACGGCATAATGAGAGAGAGCAGGGGCCTTCGCTTACACACTCACATGCGCACACACATACACACAGACTGCCACGCGCACACACACAAACACAGAGGGCAGTCGGCTTCACTCCGTCCCCTAGCCTCTCAATTACCCAGCAGGCTTTTAGTGCCACTCCGCTCCACTACAGCAAATTACCCAGGGCCCTGTCTCACTTAGAGACCTGTGACTGTGTGTGAGCGTGTGTGTGTGGGTTGGTGGGTGTGGGTGCTTGACAGAGGTAGAGCAAGAGAGAGACTGCGTGTGTGTGTGTGTGTGTGTGTGTCGTGCTAAAGCGAGTGGCTCTGAAACTGTGGCTGGAGCCCAGCAGAGGCACGTGAAAAGCTAATAAAAGTGTTTGAATGCAACTGCCATTAGGCTAATACCTCTCCACAAGTGTGACACACACACATGCACACACACTCACTAACACACACGGTCACACGCATACACAGTGTGAGAGAGGAGAGAAGAGGCGACAGGGTCAGATGCAGTGCCCTCTCTTAGATCAAATGTAGCTCTCCGGCTGGCTGAGAGTGCTGGCTTTTATTGAATGAGATATTAAAGAGTTGTTAGCTAAAGAATACTGATACAAATGGCAGCTGATGGCTGTTTAATTGCATCACAATTTGGTACAACTTCTGAAAAATCTACACCCCCCTCCTTGCTATGATGCGCACAGTTTTGGATCCTCTGTGTTGGGTAATACTGTCAGTAACACATGTATGCATGCAGCATACTGCAGTTAATGACATCAGACCTGTGATTAGAAGGTGCTCACTGGCCAGAGAGACACTATTTGCTATTCAGAATCTTTATTTTATTCAAATCTCTCAGTGCTGTTCATCCATAATGTCTCCTTGTTACGAGCTGAAATTCAAGGGTCCTAAATCACCAACTCATACGTGTGATACATGATGTATTTATAAAACAAAGTAGGCATGCAGAACATAAAATAAGGTTGGATTTGAATGAATTTGAAATGAATGAAAAGTGGGCGTCAGAGCAGACATAGAGGATTGTGATTCAGGGTTGGATGATAGGCTCAAGGTTTGGCTGTTTGCCACAGGGTGTGAGGTGGCGAAGACTTGATGACACAACCACACACCATGTTTTTGTTAACCAGCTGACAAATGAATCTTAGCTCTGTTCCTCCTGAAGTTGATAACTGATTGATGGGAGAATGTAATGAAATTAACATGACCGGGTATGTGACTAAAATGGTTTAAAAGCCATTTTTCATCTCAGCTCAACTTTAATAAATAAACCGTTTTTAGAGAAACTTCAATACTTGTTCATTTCAAATGCACTTTTTTCAGACTTGAGGCTGGACTCAAGCCGCATGGCTAACACAAACTGTTCCAAACTACATCACTGACAATGGCAATGCACCATTTTTACTCTCCATGTGACTAATCCAGCTGTAATATCTTATAATGACTGCAGGACTTGCAACTTGCAACAGCCAGCACTTACTTATTCAAGTGCAAGCTATAATATCTGATTTATTTCTGCCTATATGTTCAATTTTAGTGGCTTAATGTGTTACACTGTGGTATGTTGGCACTAGCTTCAGTCACTGGAATGGGGCCAACAGCCAAGTACAGTACTCGACCTTTCGTGAATTTATGAATTCATAAAACTAATTGTGCGAAGCTGAGAGTATTTATTTCTCATCTCTTTTCCAACACTGCCACCTCTTTGAAGGTGAATCTGAGCCGCTTGCTCTATTTGTCCACACTGTGGTAAGATGTGAAAACAGCTAAGTCATTATGAAAATAATCAACATTTGATTTTTATCCCTTAAAAAGTTGATATTGGTGTTGCAGGTGTGACTTTTGTGTTGTCAAGATGTCGGTCTGAATAGTAGTTACGACTGTTTTGTCTTTAATGTCAACTACTGGAGGCAATAAATGGCATGTTTCACAAAGTCATCCTGCTCTGACACACATGCTTAGAGACAGAGATTTCTCCAAAAGGAAACAAAATTTCCTTGACCGCAACACCAGATGAAACCCACCTGCAGCACATATCTAATTGTGCAGATTGGTATCACGTTGACCGAATTGCCAAGGAGAAGATTTGTGCCAGAATAAGATAAAGACAAGTTCAGTTGGTTCGCGTCAAGACAGAGGAGGCACGGTGTGTGTTTGTGTGTGTAAGCTGCACGCTTTTTGTGACTGAGCTGCCTTGTTAGCTGTGTTACAGTATGTGTGCAACCAAGTTCATGTGCGCTCCACCAAATGCCTGTTTGTGTTTGCGCGCGTGTCGGTATGTACATGTGTCCGTGCTGCACATGGCTGTACTGCGTATTAAGAGATCTGTTAATTAACCAGCAGCTCTGCTCTGGTGCTGGTGTGAGAGACACAGAGAGAGAGAGGCCAACAGAGAGACAGACCGGGAGAGAGTGAGAGAGGATCAAAGCAGGGGTCTGTGGCCAGGGGGCCCCCTCTGTGCTTAGATGAAATGCGGCGGCTGCAAACTTTAAAGACTTCCTGCCATTAGCCTGGACCTTGTCCCCTTGCAGGCCTGGACCTCCTCCTGCTTCCCTCCCCACAAAACAATGACATAGAAAGAGAGCGAGCGAGAGAAAGAGAGACAGAGGGAGACAAAGTACAATGACCATAATGACAGTTATATAAGTGAAAAAGACCCACAAACAAAGCAGACTGGTATTATCACACAGCAGTGAAGCAGATAAATAAACAGAAAAATTGAGAGAGACTGATTGAGGCTCCACACTATTATGGTTTTCATTCCCAAAAATGATGTTTTATAAAAATACTCTTCAGAACGGGAAAAACACCTGTTTCTGTGCGAACACCGAAGACTGAGCTTTTGTAAAATGTAGCAGATGATGGACGACATGCACGTAGTTGCGTATATATCCCAAAAACATTGGTCCATCAGTTGATTTGTCATGGTACATGGTATAAATTATAGCTACAACGTTAGAGAAGAGTTGTGTCTCTTGTTTTAATATAAATTGACTCACAAAGTCATTTTTTAAGCAAATATGCCAAAAATACACTGGTTCCAGCCTGACAGAGGTGAATATTTGTTGCTTCTCTAATATGTTGTGACGACTGCATCCAGAGGTAACTTTCTTGTTGCAGTGTGGCTCTGTCACAGCTCTTCCAATGTCCACTGCATACAATATGGGCCAGTGTCCTGAATATTTCATAATATTTGCGTCCGATCTTCAGCTGTCACACATAGTTTTTTTCTGTTTGCTTGTCTTTTGCAGCTGATTAAAATCAGTCTGCAGCTCATTTAGACGTGGCAACAGATGCTTAGTGGTTGTACTAATGTAACATCGTTTGTCGCCTCCGACCCTCTCTGTGATCACATTTTTCGAACGTCAGTACAGTCAGTCACACAGCGGTGACCGGTTTACGGTTATTCTGTCGTTTCATTGTGATTCTCTCTGATCAACATCTCAGTCCTGCGGCACAGGAATCACTTTGAGCCTGGTCAAAGAGCTAAAAGGCAGAACAACGAGAAGGAAGAAGTAAAGACACATACCTCTACGATATGTGGGTTTGCATTTGCATTCTTGCATAATCTCAGCACTCATTCATACTTAAGTGTGTGTTTGTGTGTATGTGTGTAAATGTTTGTACTTGTTCTTGGCCCCCTTAGAGCAAGCACCTCCACCTGGGCTGCATTAGAGGGAGGAAGTGTCTTTACTGTCCTTTTGCCACAGCACACACACAAATGCATGAACACACACATACACGCACACACATTCTCTCTCTCACACACACACACACACACCTGACAGAGCCAGGAGCACGATCTGACCATCTCTCTGGGCGGTGGTGAGCAGAGGAAGCTCACCAAGGGCTAACGAGGGAGGATCAAAGAGTGCATTACCATGCCTCCCCTCTTCCTCTCGCTCTGTCTCCATTCCTCTCTCTGCCGTTCACAAGCAATAAGAGGCCCGCCGGCCGCCTGTCCTTGTGCTTGTTAGGCGGTGACAATAGGACGTGCCCTGAGCCAAAGGAAATGAATTATTTACCCTGCTCCCTCTTGTACTCTTGAAGAAAGAAAATAAAATCCCTCTTCTTGTATTACCATTGAACTCACGGCCCTCATATTACTCACACGCCTTGTTCTGTGGCCTTAGATGTTAAATGCTCAGAATAATTTTGTTCCCCGCTGTCGGCAAAGATATCCGTCCTAAGCTCGCCTGCACAGCAGCGCACGCACACACAAAGGGGAGAAAGGATGCATACTTGAGGAGATATGTGCATGTATTTTGTGTAGATAGAGCTACTTTGACGTACCAGAACTCCATCAAACATGTCTTTACACATGTTTGCCTCAGAGGAGTTCAGGGTGAACAACATGAAGGGCAAGTGAGGGTACGGTGTTGTGGCTGGTGTGTGCATGGAGGCTGCGGAGCATCTGTCTGCTAATTTATCTGATATTAAAGAGACAATTAAATCAACAATGAGACTTCATATCCCATGACCCTCAGCGGCTTGGTGAGACCCTCACAAGCTCATGCTGGCTCACCCAGGAGCTGAAACTGTCTGACATGAGTGCATCTGTAAAACGTGTGTGTGAGTGTGAGTGAATGTACTTGTACTCGCTACTTTCTGCACAGCACAATATGCCCTTGGTGAAGTGGCCTCCATAATTATTTCACTTATTCTCACACGTCCTCTCTTTCTCTCTCCACCTCTCTCCCTTCTCCAATCACACATTTCCTCATCATAATTCTTCATCACACCCCTTCCTCCTCCACTACCTCCTTCTTCTTCTTCTCCTCTCTTTTTTCATCTGTCCGCCCCTCCTTATTTTCTGTCTCCGCTTATCTTTCTTCCTCCCCTGTCCTCCGTCCTGGCCCTGCCTCTGTTCTTAGGAGCCATAATGACTGTCTTTGAAACAAGGGGGAGTAATGGTCACCTTGATAATGATGATGGTCGTGTTGGTGAAGCGGCGAGAGCGCCGGGGGCGGAGCGTAGCCTGTCAGTGTGGCCTCACCTCGTTTGCTCTCCTGTCCCAGCGTCAGAGTGGAAGCGGAAACTAGCGAACAGTAAAACTGAAGATTGTTCTTTTCTTTTCTCTTATTTTTTTTTTCTTTCTTTCTCCATTCGCCCGTTAGATCAATACCAAGAGACCTGAGGCCGACACAATGTGCTGCGGGCTACGCTGGGGCCTGTGTGGGCCCCAGACAATCCATCTCTATACACTTCTACTGGTGGGGGACATGAAAGCGCCTTCATTAGCTGCGCCGAAAGACTCATATATTTCTCACAGGGCATAAAAGGCCATTGTAAAAACGCCCTCTGTTCCCTTTCAAACATAAAACGTGTCAGAGGGTACAAAAGGATTCCAGTCGTCACAGAGAGTGAGGATCATTACCGAACAAGTCGGCAGAGCAGGCTGTGCTGAGTGAACGGAGCAATGAGAGGAAATCGTGATTAGAGGAACACAGAGAGCGGCATGGGGTAAGAGTTTTGATGAGTAACCTAAAATAAGAGGCTGTATGCTAAAGAGTAAAAAGGTGGATGGAGGAGGATAATCGGTCTAGCTGAGAGGAACGTGATACATCCACATGGCAAAATGTTTCCAGGTAGTCCTTTATGCTTCAGGTAGCTCTGTGTCTTTCTCTCTCTGACTTCCTGTGTGTACAAACCTTGAGTTAGGGGAGCATCTGCTCTAAAAGCTCCTTTCTGGAGTCCTTGGGCAGATAATGACTGCGCAGCTAGTCTATTATCAACCACACAGGCCTTGCACACCGTTGTTCCAGCATCTCCCAAACAGAAGCTCCACAATAGATTCGGCATTCTGGATTTCAATGGTCTGGCGCCCCTCCTCCCAGCACCCAACTGCAGGGAAACTGACCCCACGCATGACTGGCAAAGGAACTCAATTACTGGTAGGGTGCCACGGTCAAAGCTGTCTCAGTTTCACGATGCCTACACTGGCATTGTTCAGGCAGCAAATCACTGTGCTTGCAAGGAGCTTGTCCCTCATGAAATATAACTGGAATTCAGATGCAGTGAGTTTTACGGAGACCCCCTGACAAAAGAGGCTGATTGAGATTGACCTCTGCTATATGCTGTACAACAGACAATGCCGTATCTCTTACGCAAGCTGTCTTTATGTGATGAGACGCAGACAGCAATGACCTCCCGATCTGCACCATTATCCACCCAGAAATTCTTTTTTGCTTTTAACGCAAAAGCGAATGAGTCCGCAGCCATGACCAAAATCGACGCAGTGGCAGGGAAAAAAGGCTGGAACATAGAAAATAAAGAAGGTGAATAAAAGAGGGGGGATGAAAAGGCTAGAAAAGAAACTGAATAAGAGCCAGGTATTTATCTGCATAAAACTATTTCCCTTAGTGTTGGATCACACAGAGCAGGAGTCCAAGAGAATGTCACATGAAAATACAGTTTTGTTTTTATTCCCCGTTTTTTATGAGCACACTGCTTTCATCAGCGCTTTGTGGTTTTAAGAGGGACTCATTGATCCGAAGGGGAGTATTGAACACAGTGAATTAACAGACACTGATGTCTCGAGGTTTCAAGGTAGTGTTCTCCTGTCAAAACTGTAGATTCAACGTTATTTCTTTATCAGGTCAAATGCATGAGCTCAAATTGGTGAAGTGTTCAGTGGGATCCTTTCTCACCTGATTGTTTTGTGGAATAAAAACTTTTAGGCAAATGGTGGACCTGTGTTCTTGAATAAAAGTAGCGGTGACTACCCGTTGAAGACATTTAAATCCTCTTGCCTCTCACTTCAGATAGCTCCAACTACGAAGCTGCTTCTTTGGATTGACCTATTTAGGAATTAGTAGGCTGATAAGACAACAAAAACAACACTTTGAGAAGGAGGTGGAGTGGGAGGGGCGGGACATGTAATGAAAAAAGTTCCCATATTTGTAATGAAGCGGATCAACTTGTCTGCACAGCTTAAAAGACTCACTACATTATTAAGCCACTGTGCAGTGATTTGTTTTCAAGTACAACAAGGCCCGCTGTGCTCAACATTAACCACCCGTGTTGCACTATGGGTGTGTGTGTGTGCGCATGTGGGGGGAGGAGGAGGGACACCAACTATCTTAGCAGACGTGTTCAAGATGGAAAGCCACTGGTGACCTGCGTAGGGCAAGACTAGAGTATTACTCCAACAGCAAAGATTACATGGTACTTAGAGGGTCAGGCTCCAGAGAGAGTACATGGGAAGGAGATGGGAGGGGGGCGAGGGATGCAGCAGCGAGGGAGTGGGCCTGTACAGCATGAGAGGAAGCACGTAAAAGAGAAGATAGTGAAACTGATTCAGTCTCCACAGCTTTTCTATTACTGGGACTCTGTGTGAGTATGTGATTTACCACTGCCGACACAGTACTTCAACGATTCTGCGCCTCACTGTGGCAATAAAATCGGGTTTTGCTCTCACAAGTTCTTGGCTAAATTAAGATGATTTGTGTATCTGTGGAGAGAAACTTCAAGCCTGCAAAGATTCAAGAGATAATGATTTGAACTGTTTTCTAGAGGGGAAATTCTGTGTACCTACTGGAGATAACAATTATCCAAGCCTGATCAGCACCTTAGTCTTTTGCTTTTCATGAACAAGATGTGTGACCGCTACAGGCTTTTGGACAAAATTCCACAACTTCCAGCATCTCATCGCGCAAGGGACCATTTGTAGTTTCATTTGACTTTGGCCTGCTCATGCAGACACCACAGAGCACGTAACAGAGACCATCCCAGCCATTAAGAAAATTATTTTACTGAAGCGCCAGTTTGATCCAAGAGGCTAAAAACAACTTTCAGGCAATGAAACCAGTCAAATACACAATCACTTCGGAGCTACAGAATTGCTTCAGAGTAAGAGGTAAGAGCAGGCAAGAAATAAAACCCATCAGGTTGGGATCAGAAGCTGTTTCTCCATTATCGAACCTTTCACAGAATACCTGAAACAGCCCTTTTTATTTAATGAGTGTCCTGATCCAGACAGTTTTAAAAAGCCTTTTACAACTGTTAGATGAGCAATCGCACATTTTTGAAATGAAGTGTCTGGTCACCCAGCTGTTCTATTATCTTCATTTTTGTGGTTATTTCTTCACATATATATATACATATTCTTCATATATATATATATATATAAGCATATATATTTGGTTGTTATTTTGTCCATAGGGACTGTGTGTGCAGCACAGTTCCAAGGACGTGATGGAAAGAGACGCCACATCACGTGTCCTGCAGCAGCCTTGACCAAGAAAAATTGTATTCCAACCATTTAAAAATGCCCTCAGCTTGTTGATTATATTGCACTTATGTCTTGTCATGTGCCTCTTTATATCACTTGAATACATAAATTGTAAAGACTTCAAAGCATGTAATTCATATGTTAATCTGTTGTATTAGGCACTGTTAGTTCTGACATTTGTGCGATTTAATCTGATAATGCCTCAACAAGCGTTATATTAAGTTCAGTTCAATCTTAAACACACTGTTAGGGTGCTTAAGCACATTAAGGGCAGTTTGACCAATGTGACTGTGACTGCAGTTTATGTAAAGTGAGTCCAAGTGTATCTGAATACTATGTTCAAAAGTGCAGGGAGGCACAGCTGATGGAGATAACTTATCTCTGCCAGTCGGCGAGGGAATACTTCTGTCACTTGGCTGGAGCATATGATTGCAGGTATATGCAGATTCTATCTGACTGGGTGATTCGTGAGTACGGAGGCTTATCAGGAGTTTGCAGGAGCCAGCTCTCCTACAGTGGGATCCACAAACACCTGTTGAAAAGGAGCGCCGGAGCTTCTGAACTCGACACGATAAGAGGCGGCGGTAAACGCACCAGTCACACTGAAGAGTGGGATGTTCGGGGAGATGTTGATCACGAAACGAGCGAGCCAAAAAAGATGGCAGAAGTTGCCATCTGAAATGTGTTTCTTTGCTCCAAGAAAGCACACACACAGGAACTTCAACGGAGACACATTTTTGATATACTATATGTACCACCGTTCTCTTCCTGGTTTCCTGGTTTGGTTTTTTTTTGGGTCTATTGTTTTAACAGGGGTGAAATGTTGAAAACCAGACTGGCCACGTTGAATCTTTGTGAAGATTAGCGAGCAGAAAGCACATGTGCTCTGAGGGAGGTTCACCGCGATAATTACCAAGCGCTCCCGGTTGCATCTGCCTCATGCTAACTGGTGGCAAGCCAACCGACAACATGCACCGAAAACAACAGTCCCTCTCTGCTGGCACTGCTGCCGCTCGCTCGCTTTTTTTTAAGCTCTCTGTGTCTCTCTGCCTTTTTCTCTCCCTCTCTCTGGCCCCATCTGTCTCTCTTCCTCTTTCATCTCTTCGTCTTCTGCATCTTTTTCACATTTCCTTTTTTTTCCCTTGCTCCTGAGCTCTCTTTTTCTCCCCTCCTACTCTTGTTTCCACTCCTCCTCTCTCTCTGTTCTCTCACTCCCCTCTGCACCCGCGGCCATGTGGTCCAGGCGAGGTAGCAGGGTGACAGAAGCCGGACCCTTTGGTGTCGCAAGTTCCTTATCTCGCTTACGAGGTGCTGCCGTGCATGTGGACTGAGTGTTTGTGTGTGTGTCTGTGTGTGTGTGTGTCTGTGTGTGTGTGTGTGAGCGGGGCGCTGTTCTCGAGGGCAAAGTGAGGTGTGAGAGGATGATGCACTTGATACACTGTGAGGAGAGGAGGAAGAAGTGAGGGAAAGGAGTGGAAGAAGAGACTTCCAGAGGGAGGGAGGGATGGAGCGAGGTGGCGGCCAGGATCGAGCTACTTGCGCGGAGTACGCCTCCTACTGGACCTTAGTTTAGTCATCAAAGAGCCGGTTGTTTCACAGCGAACATAAAGTATCCAGTTTAGTAAATCATTAACTTAAAACGCGAGAATATGCTATGCTGGATTAAACGGTTTCACTTGTCTTTAACAGTGGAAGATGTCTCGTTTCTTGCATCATCTTCACAATATTTTAAAATGTTATTTAACACAATAAATATATAAAATTACTTTTATTACATATTAAATTTAATAGACCGGGATTGTTTTCTCATTAAAAAGAAAATGTGATTTAAAATCTCACAGTCTGATTATAAGACCAAAACAAAACAAAACATGAAAGACTTCATTTTGTTTAATAGTATAAAATTCCACACTATAACTGATAACTAATACATCTGATTAATGGCTCCATAAATATGTAAAAATATCTTCATGCATTAACTAATTGTATCTAATTTAGAGATGGAGATTTAACACAACATAACTTTGAGTAGTGGCTGATTTAATTACATAGTGTATTGCCTTTTTCCTGTAAGATGGTTCTTAATTTCTAACCAGTTATTACTTCTGGTAGTAATATTAATAATATCAACTAGCAATATTCTAACTTGCCTGTTATTTTTTGAACATAATTAACATATAGTTTCTGCTTTGTAAAAAAAAAAATGAGTTTATAGTTTTGGCTGGACTGGATATCCAGCAGGTATGAACGTGTGTAGAGTTGTCAGTATGCTTCATCTGAATTGCTTGTGGATGGTCAAATCAGCCTCTGCCCACTAACAGAATAATAGAACTTTCCATAACAGTCAGACACACATCATACTACAGTTCTCTCTGTTCTCTCTGTGTGTCAACTATAGTAGCTCCTTACATGAAAGTATTTTTCTCCAGTCTGGATCAATCTGCAGTCTTCCATCAACATTTAACTGGACAGTTCGAAAAGGTGTGTGTGTTAGAAAACACTGGTCTTGCACTGTAAACAAGGACAAACGCTGACATACAGTCAATCTGGAATAAAGCTGCAGCATTGCTCAGCTTTAGGGGAGACTTGAGCAAATCTCTTTTTTTTTTTAAAATTCATGTCGATGAACTTTTCCAAGATGATGTGAAAATGTCAGTGTACACATAAACATTTCAAAGCCACCCTCATTAGCGCAGACATGAATTTAGAGCGTGGAGCATATTACTGTATGGACGAAGAGATATGGAGAGCTTCTGCACAGATTCCCTGGGTAAATATACTGTACGTGAGTTAGGAGGCAGAGGTCTTCGACTGCTTCTGCCTCTCTGCAGCCTGTAGCTGACAGACAGAGCAGAATGGCTTGACTTTTGGATTGGAGCCCTTTTGTGTGCGGCACAGACGCTGAGCAGACATTGCACAGCCGTTGCGTGGACGTGGAGGCCTCGGGTCGCCGCTACACTGTTATTAAAAACAGTGTGATAGCATGTGGGCTGTTCCCTCTACTCTCCCTGTTTCTTCTCTCTCTTTTTCTCTCCTTGAGCACAATCAATCGCTCCTCTCTTGCCCTCTTTTCAGTAATAGAACTACCGCAGTTCTCTCTTTTTCCTTTCTTTTTTTTTTTAATACTGTGTTTACCAGTGAGCTTTCACACAGCAGACCTGCTGACTGTATTTTACCAGAGCAGTCTGATAAGCCTTCTCTCCCACAACCATACATTTCCCTCACAGTTCATCTCATATAGCTCTCCCATCATCTTTACCACTCCCTTTCTCGCCATTTAACATTCCCAAACTTTCTTCTCTGTCAATGTTCAAAGAGCTTGGGAAAAAAAAAAAACAGACAGCCTCGTTGTGAGTCTTCTTCAGCTGACTTGAGCACCCACTACCCACCCACCCCCAATTGGGAGACAAGTGTTTTTCAAAGACGCTCTCTTGGAGGTCCTTGAAGAAGATGGCAACAATTCTCATGGTTTTTCAAGTAAACCGTGGGCAAAAAAAAAAACAAACCACATCACGTCATTCAGTGCTGCTAAGTGAAATGGCAAGCATTTGGAACCACAGGCTTTTTTCTAGATCTGCCTGTCTGTCCGCTCTTTGAAGTGAAAGGTTTTTTAAAAATTGTTACAGTTTTGGACCTTTTAGAAATGTCACTGTGAATCTTTTATGCAGGTTACACTTTCATCCAGTGTTGATAATGCATTTGGGCACACGCACACACACACACACACACACACACACACACAGTCCCACATTTATATAAATATACAGTGTTTTGTAATGATTTCTAACTAGAATATCGACTGCTTTTTCTCTTGTTGAGTTGCTGGTATGTACCACAATCAAGTGTTGACCGAGGTATTGACCGACCTAGGAAACAACTGCAACCACCATCAACTATCTGCAGAAGAGATATGATGGCTTACTCTAGCAGAGGCAAAAATCCTCATTTCCCCCTCATTTCTCTCTCATTTTCCTCTCATTTCCACGTTCACTTTCCCCTGAGAGCGCTGCAAAATGGGTTCTATTACAATACCCATCACAAGCCCCTTTTTAAAAAGTGGATACAGATGCACACACAGGTATTCAGGAGCCAAAACATTCACATTACAAAGACTTGACAGAAACGTGGCCGTTCAGGCGTAAAGACTCATATGCATAGGCAAATTGCATGCAAAAAGTGAGTCCCACACATCGTGTCTTCCAACCAAACATGGGTTGGAACAAAGTCACAAACACGCAGTCAAAGAATATAGTGCGAAGCAAGCCGAGTTGCTCAAAGGACAGTTATATCCATTCATTTAGTTGAAGAATCTACTGTCACAATAACATAACTGTAGTTTCTATACTGTCAGTAATACATTTCTAAAAAGATGTTTCCCGATTAGGACTTATGATCATCTTTGATAATCCAAAAATCTAAATGGATCAACAGCATCCATGGGAATTATTTCCAAGTTGAATGATTCTGTACCTCAACATTTCCACCCAAAGCCAATGTTGACTGCCAAAGTAAAAGTAGTGTGCTCTGAAGGAAGCAAGGTAAACAGTACAGCTGTGGAGGACGTAGTGTTGGATATCTGCAAACCAGAATTTGTGTTCCATCACATACCTGAAAGAAATGTATATCTTTGTAGTGACTATAATTGAGACCTTTCCCTAAACTTAAGCCAAACCCACCTTAACCATAACCAAAATCGTTTAACCTTAATTGTTCTATATTTGTCATACACAGTTATTGCAAGAGTGAAAATATTGGCACTGGACATCAGAAAAAAGTAACTGAAACAAGTTGGATTTGCAAAATCAGCCAGTGTCAATGTCTTGTCAGGCGATAAAGCTTCCTGAAACCTCAGTGTGCTTCAAACAGCATCACAAATTCCTTAAAACTGAGACGACGCAACATCCAACAGCTTCTTGGAAGCAGTCCAACAACCGATAATCTGACATTTTCGACAGGTTGATGCAGTGTGTGGCCAAGTGAGCACAGGTGTGACAGTAGGTCACTTTTGTTCTCTCTCTTGCTCTGCTTTTTTCCGTATTGACGCAACTATTGCTGACACTTTTAATATGTGCAACACATGACTGATTGGAAAAACAGACTGTTCTTAGTTGGGATCATTTAGAACAGGTATACACTCAGGCATGATTGTAGAAGTCAGACTACCACAAACAACAAACTGCATACTGAAACGTCTTAAGGGTCTGTTTGCATCAGTCATGTTGCCAAGCACTAAGTCAGCCATACAGCCAATCAATCAGCCAGTCAGAGAAGCAGGCAAGCAACAAGGCAGGCATTATTCCCGGCTGCAGTCTGAGCTGATTCCCCAGGTCCGGCCTTCCCGACTCCAGGGACAGGGAGAAGAGGTGGAGCCAGGAGGCCTATCAAAGGTCCATCCACAACGGACCTCATTATGGCTTCGAGAGGTGCAGTTATACCTCAGCCCAGCCATCCCACCACCCAGCTCCGGAAACCACTCCGCTATTCTCCTCCTCTGTGTCTCTTGTTCTGTTTTCTGATAGTCGTTCATTTCCACTCATCCTCACCATTCTCTCACCGTTTCCCTCTCTCTCATCTGTCTTTCCGAGAAGGGGCACGTCAGATGTAAACAAAGCCCAACGCCAGCCACTAATTAAATAGATGAGCGGTATTAACATAACCTGAAAGCCCCAGCCAATTGTACCCCCCCCTCCACTTCCCTTTAATACCCCTCCTCCTCATCCCTCCATCCATTTTTTGAAATTTTTTTTTCTTGTTGTTGTGATCCGAGCAGTGAGCGCCAATTGTGGGCAGTGTAATTACCATTAGGACAGAAAGCCTAGCATGTCTTTGATATGGTAATGATGCTTCATGTACACCCTGTACACCCTCCAACCCCCATGCCTAACCGGCACACACACACACACACACACACACACACACACACACCCGTTCCATCACCTCCCTCTCCTGTAACCCCCCCTGACACACACACTTCCAAATAATCTCACCCATGAATATCAAGTAGGGCAACTCGTCAACACCTGATAGTGACGGCTGCAGTTTTGCGGGAGCTGCTCAACGGTGACGGGAGGGGTGAGAGAGCAAGAGGGATGCAGGGGAGGAAAAAAAAGAACGGATGGGTGATGGATAAAGAGATGGAGGGCAGGGTTGCGGGCAGGGGTGTGGTACGAAACATAAGTGCCAAAATTACACAGACAGACAGAGAGGGGGAGGGAGCAACAAAGGCGGAAGAGAGTGACAAGAGGAGAGGAAAGTGCAAAGATGACAAAATTGTAACTAAAGAGGAAAGGAGGTGGAAGGGCAGCAGAGTGGGCTTGTCAAGGGAGTGTAACCTCAGTTATTGTCACATGCTAGCTGTATGACCGTCGGCTCCTGCTTTAATTATTAATTGCACTTGTCAGGCGTCATTAAGTCCTCTTTAGCATCACAGTGTTGGTCTGACCAGACAAGAACACCCCCTGCTGCTTGCATTGTTCTGGTGACATTTTCTTCTTCCACACATTCCCGTTCACTTCATCTTCTCCTTACTTTACTTGCGCTTCCTGCCTTGGTCACAAAGACCTCATGTCTAATTTCTCCCCCGACACCCACACCTCTTCCTCGATGTCTTTCTACTTGTATCCGCCCTCTCTACTGACTCCTGCTCCCTTTCCTTCCATCGTCTCTCATCCTCTGTGTCCACGCTCTGGCCTCCAGCCCACGGATGGAACGGGAACAAACCGACTGCCCAGCTCCCTGCTGTCTCCCTCTCATCCCGACTACACACACCATCCCTCCAATGCCTCCATCAGTCCAAATCCCGCAGCCTTTCCCCCTCAACACCACGTGGCCCTGGCCAGCCACACAAAATAGCCATGGACCTGGATCCCATGAACAAGAGAGAGTGACAAGTCTCATGGGGACACAATGCACAATGTCAGATGCACACAGTGTTCCTGTGCATTCAGCGTTTCGCCTTTGTGGTTGTAAGAACCCTATGCCATTGGCTCAGCAATGCCAAGCCTATGCCAGCTAAAGAAAAACTTGGATCCAGCACAAAAAATGACCCAATTAAACATCAAAAAAAGATACAGTGTACACAGCATGTAATCACACGTGAACTCGTGCTGTACACTAAAAAAACCAACCTAATTATGCACCGGATATACAGTATGCTTATACTACAGGTACTGTGTGCTGGCAGTGGCCTCAGGCATCATGTGCCGCTATTGGTCCGAATGCTGGCAAAAGATTGCATTGTCACTGTCTATACATCATGTACCTTGTGTGCAATTTGGCATCAATTCTACTTCGACAGGTCTACAAATTTACTTACCACATTCGTCATATAACATTATAGTCATGTACTCTGACTCAACCATGTCTCCTCTAAATTACAGGCATGTAGTGAAATGTATTGGCAAATATGCTTTGGAGGAAACGTAAGTGCTGCCTCACTTATCCTCAGTGACAACTATTGTTTCAGTCCAGACACTGTTGTGTTCCTGTAACGCAGAGTTAGGCTGTAAAGAGGGTCATGGCTAGATGATGGGCATACTAGTGCAGCACTTCCTGCAAGTGGTTAGTTCATCAGCTACTAAAATACTTACGCAAGTTAGAAGAGAACTTCACTGATTTAGCATTGGAGTCTTCGAACACTGACGGCCTCACGGTGCTACAAATGAATGCAGTAGAACCAGAGACTCTGTCTTGCCTTCTCTCCAACTTTTTTAAAACCTACATCTCCACTGCCAACATACAACTTGCAGTGCAGCAGAACTCACCAATTTATTTGATATTATATTGATATTTTAGGACTTATTTATATATTATTTAGTGTTTTTAGCTTGATGTCTGCATTTCATGTCTATCACTCTGTATTTTATTGGCTCTTTTGTCCTTTATTATGGAGCACTTTTATACTTATGAATTTGGCCATGTCAAGTGATACTTTGAGCAAATTCTGACATTCAGTTTATATTTAAAGTTACGTTTGAGGACAAAATGAGGCTTTACATTAAAAAAAACATAATATCAAAAACAATATCAAACAAAGACTAAACTGCATTTGATGCAACGCTACTTAACTGAAAATCTGTTCTATTTTGTATTGAAGGTCTTGGAAAAGTCATTTAAGACAGACAAAACATGTCAATATATTCATAAAAACATTTATGTAATGCCATGGTTGTAAATTAGCTGAGGGTGAGAGAGGCTGAAGGTAGGCAGGCCTCTCTGCTCTCTCTCACTCTCAGTCGTCCCGCCGGCTCCCCAGTGGGCCGCAGAGAGCAGAGGGAGCCCCGGTCGATCAGAGGGGAGCCCAGATGGACTGAGACGCACACACAAACACACACATACGCACACATGCGTACACACACTCACTCAGTCACTCACATGTCATATGTTATCCCATCTGCACTGTCACCAAGCTGCCTGTAACCCCAGGGCCTTGCGGGGGCTACACACATACACACACACATACACACACACATACAGTATGTACACACGCAAACATAGTCAAACAGTCATACACAAAGGTTATGTGTGATCACGCACACACACATACACGCACAGCAGAGGTGTTCCTCATGTGTAATTGGAGGTGAAGATAACCGCAGCCTCTCTTGTTCGCTCGAGTGGACTGTGGCAGCAATACACACAAAAAGCAACATACAGGCAAATACGCACACACACACACACACATATTTTTTTTGAGAGTCTTTTCACAAGTGACAAAGCTATTCTATAGATAAACATTGCTGCGTGATCCACCATGTCTATTCTGTCATATTGAGGCTGACAGATACAGAATCCATAAACACAAGTGCATCTCTCTTTACTGTCAACAATTAATAGACCGATGGTGTGTAAACAGATCAAGATGTTGTCACAGAATAACATTTTACAGTTGACAAAAGAGGTGGTTGTGACTGATGCGGTACAATTGGCAGCCGGATGGTTGTGGGTATTGACTGAATAAACACTTTGGCAATTATATCAAGTACCACAAAGAATGGTTTGTAAAGACACACTGGTATTTGAGTGGACGAAGCACTGACCTGAGGATGAACAGCTTTTATGAGAAAGCTCCTGTTTATTTACTGCTTTTTTCCCAGTTTGCGCCATCGTTTCTCTCAGTTATGTAAAATTGCACTCACTGACGTTATTGTGAACAAGAGGACAACAAATGATATGAAAACAGGACCTGTAGTTTGCTTACTTTGTTTTAATTCAGGTTCAAGTTCTACACACACCTTACACACAGCAACATTAACGAGTGGCTCAAGAGCTGAATCAGAAGCAGAATTATTAATAGAAAAATTAGCCTCAAAACCCAGGCTACTTTTCCTTTTTTTCCCCTTTTGGTAGCACAAGCAGCATGTGTTGCTTATTGTTTTCATCGCATTTATGTGGTTCATATACCAGTGTTTATTAAATGAACAAAGCATCCAATCCTAGATCTTATTAGAAGATGTGCTGTCGGAGTTCAAGGCGGAAATGGACTCTTATGGGTGGATACCATCACACGCTTGCATGACAATTGTTCCTCAGGCGGGACATCAGGTAAAATTGATTAGAAAGCTGTACCAACATGAACCAGTGTCCAATCAGGGAAAGCATGAACCAGTTTTCTCAGATGGTAATATCGCCTGCATTCTGACTGGAAACAATCTGCTGTTGAGTTCAAGTGGAGGCGAGCAGAGCCAACCCTCTAGACGATCTCGGACTGCTGAAATGAGCAGACAGATGATAAGATAGGATGTTAGCCAGACTATCTAAACCAATTTAATTGGAGATAAAATAAAAAATGACCACAGAAAAATATTGGTAATATTGCCCCATTGAAAGGGGAAACTCATAGTTTTCTTCTTCAGATTCATACCCTGGTTTGTTACCCTTTTAAGCTTTGTTTAGGACTAGATACACATGGATTTGTTTTAAGCTTTCCAGGCATTTAAGGTAAAATTACATCTTTTTATGTGGATAATTGCCTCAACAAGAAATATAAATACATACATAAAAAATAAATACACATTATGACCGTGGATGTGATCTAAAAGCTTTAAAAAGACATTCTCTTTTCATCTCGACTTTAAAACACTTTAAAAAGACTCAGTTGTTAACAACTGAATCCTATAAAATAGTAAATAGAAAAGTAACTAAATCTCGTGCATTTGATAATAAAACGTTATTGTCTCCTCACACAGAGGAGACACGCATGCACACAAACACTGAACTCCATCAGCCGCATGAGAGAATGAGCTAAAGGGCCTAAATGTAAAATTTACATGCCTGAAACAACAAATACACTCACACACACACGGGCCTTTGTCTAACAGAATGAGACCAGTAATCTTTCCTCCACTTATCTTGGACGTGTCAGCTAAATGGGAAGTGAAAAGTCAAATATGAGATGTCACATTTAGTTTACCTCCCTGCCTACTCCCTCCATCTCTCCCTCCCCCCCTCGTCTCCCTCCATCCTCTGCCTGTTTTGTTCCGCACATCTCTATTTGATTGTCTCCCTCTGCCTCGGCATGATACTCACACAATACACAATGCTCAGCTCCCATCTGGGTGATGCTTGTGTATCGGCATGTTGAGTTAATGGATTTTATACAGAGCACGGAGCGTTTAGTCTGAGCCTGGAGTGAGGGGGTACTGACAAAGTAAGACACGGAGATGGAACCGACTTTCAGTAATGTTCCACAGTTCCTGATTCTTTGCTTAGATTGTACTGGGGATGTACTGTGAAAGCACCATTTTTGGTTGAAACTTGGTCAGAATTGAATATTTTGATCAACGTACTTACTACGGCTGCTGTGTGATGTTACAAAGTTTCCAGCTAGTAAAGTTAGTAGTGAATGGTTCTTGCTGGCACTATAAGCTATTGTAAAAATCCTTCCATAATTCATACCTTTTGTAAGGGCAAAGAAAATATTAAGGCACAAGTCTGACAAAAGATCCGCATAATGTACTGATAGCTTCCAGCAAATTGAATTTAACAGAGCAGCATGTCGATTTAACAGAGATCTGTTGTTCACTCTGTTTTTCCAAAGTAAACGATTCTCATTTTAATTCCCCTTTTACTTCATATTCATCCATTCCGTTGTATTAATACTGCATGCGTAACCTTGGACAAGATGAAAAGCTCCAAACTATAACAGAAAAAGCTGGCAAGGCTGTTGTACGAGCTTGGATTTGAATGTATTTATATATTTAAATGGAACAACTGTTGAATAAAATTGAAAAGCCTGAGGGAATTCAGAGAAGTCAGGTTGGGCCTTGTTAGTTCAGGCTGAGAAAAGAGAGCCGCTGTCCTGACGCCACTTTCAGGTTAGCCCAAGAATAACAACACACCAGTATCAGTCATTTCAAGAAAAAGATCAAAATAATTACATATTGTTTTTGTGAGAAAACCCTCTGACGGTTGTAGTAATTGTGATTCTTGCCTGTAGGAAGCAGAGGAGGAAATAGTGACAATTTAAAGTAGTTTGATTGATTTGTTGCCTGGACTTTGTTGCTGGATTGTCTACCTTAATGCAATTTCTCACTGTGGGCTTAGTTGATTCCTGTGATTTGTGATGCATGAATTCACTTTCTGTTTCTTCTGTAACAAAACCAATGATTTCAATTTTCAAGTAGGGCTCATTATCAATTAGCCAGATTCCAGCAGATAAGATATTGGGGCTGCTGCTTACCTCTGAAGCCAGAGAGCTATGATCACATTGGACAAAGCTGAAATGAGCAATAATTAATTAGGTCAATGTGTAATCATTGCGTCCATCACAAGGCTCGATGGAGTCTCATTTAAAGGTTGCAAAGTTGTAGCTTCTGTGCTCCTCTGAGCGATTGTCTCAAACTTGGTTAATTACATAATACACCACTTTGCAGGTGTAAAAATCACAGCGGTGCATTGAAAAGTCCCTCTGGAGGCTCCAACCGACGGGAAATTGCAGTAAAGAGTTTAATTGTAGAATTGAGAACACTGGGAGGTATAAATTCTTTCTCCGGCACTCTGGAGAGTGTTTTCTTTGTTCCTGTCGGTGGGAGAGATAACAATTCCTCCCACCGTTAACTACCTGCCTGCCTGCCTGCCGACCGGGTTCTGTTGTGTTTTCTTGTGTTTTGTTGTTGCTAATAGGCCTAATTGGCCATAACCCAGGCACCCAGAGAGGGGCGGGGGTTTGGGGGGTAATGAAACTAACTGCTCTCGATCTCTCTCCCTCTCCAACGCTTCTGTTCTCTGTCGCACTTTCTCTCATTCTCTTCAAGGAGAAGGAATTCCACAGAGGAACAGAAAGCGCATTAAGGAAAGGAGTGAGCTCGAGACACTCCATGGGGCCTGGAGCCCTTTGCACACAAATACACACACACACATATATATACACAGGTGAAGGGAGTGAAGAAAGTGCGGGAGAAGGGAATTTAGTAGGTAAAGCATGTGAAAAGAGACAGAAAAAGAGAAAGGAAGGCGTGTACGTCTGCACAGTTTCCCCGAGAGCAAAGAACAAAGCCAGGTAATGTTTATGGATGACGATCTTTAAAGGCCTGGTGTTTTCTGAGCAGCACTTTGATACTAAAAACACCCTTGATTATCACTGGGTCAGGCTATAGAATGCGTGCTCTTGATGTTTAATTGATGTGGCTGTTTTGTGACAGTTAAATACGTCACACTGCTGTTTTGATCTCCCCACTATGCCATATCATATAGCTGCAGAAAGCCATTGATGTGAGATTCATTTGTTCTGCGCCGCAAATAGTGATCTTGTATTTGAACTGCGCACACGTGGTTAATCTTTAACATCGCTTACTGCGTGTTCACTTGTGTGTGGGGGTTTTTGTCTGCGTAGTTCCAATTTTCTTCTCTTCACTGATCCAAAACGCTCACAAACTATGACACAGTTGTGTAAAATAAGCAGTACATGTGCTCCACAGTCCACAATGCCACAGTGAAACACCTCTGTGTCCCTGTGTAGAAATGTTTTAATGCTCTTCTGAGATGAAGGCGGTGAAACCGCCCTGCTCGCACTCTGAGGGAGTACTATGAGAACAGTATGTCAGTGGGCAGATTGTTTGTGTGTCTGTGCGTGCGTGTGTTTGTGTGTGTGCATGTGTGTTTGGAGCAATGGGACCTGAAGGAACACCGCGAGGACAATCTGTCGCCCCTCCGCCTGGGCCCTGGGTGACAGATGATGTGCTCCCACTGCTGATCTGTGTATGTGTGTGTGTGTGTGTGTGTTTTTGGGGGGTTGACCATATGGAGACAGCTTGCGACAATAACAATAGCTTCATTCCAGCCATGTAGTCAGAGGTTTCAGATGTTGCAGCCAAAATGAGTAGAGAGATCGTCCTTGCCCTGTGTCAACAAGCTTTCACGCTTCTAAAGTGTCTTTATACATTTTGAATTACTCCCGGTTCCACGTGTGCTGAGCTCTGAAAAGAGAATTAATTGAGATGCTAAAAGTGCTCAACTTGCTGTAAGGAGTCGAGAACTTTTCTGAAAAGCCTAGTAATCTATACTGGCCATCCCTAGCTTAAAGGTACCTATAAAGGTACATATAAAAGCAATAAATGAAAATAAGATAATAATAAAATAGAATATGTTCCTGCCAAAGTTTCTGGAAAACTCCTGGCAGTCACATGAGGTTGTACAGTTGACATTGCTTCAGTCATTTCTGGTGCCTCCACTGCCTTATTTATGTGACAAACCAGCAGCTGAGTGTCAGACTTATGTGGTTTTAGAGTAAAGCGGGTGCTTTGTCCGACATGTATCTATCTCTAACAGTAGTTTTTTTTAATGGTAAAACAGGTTGTTACAATTTGAATTATTAAAACGTCTTCCTATGTTAGAAGTTCAAGTTTTTACATTATGCAAGACTGGCAAGTGCGTGAACGCTGCTGTTTTCGTCACAGCTCCATGTGTACACTGCAGAGTCAGTAAATCACAAACCTTTAAATGACAGAGTGCCCAGCATTTACACTGCCCAATTTGATTTGGACGTCAGATTAGTGGACACGGTGAAAGATATGTGTAGTCAAACACTGAAGGATACATTTAAGCAATGTTCAGTTAAAATATTCATTTCTTCGAAAAACATGTCAACACACAATGAAACAGCAAGGCATTTGCTTGCTGGTTTGCCCGTGTGACTGATTAATTAACAGGTAGTTTGAGGACAGTGACAACTTCCTGCATCCTCCTTGAGGATGATTTGGCGACTGTGTGCAGACCCTCTCACACCACAGGTGATAAGGTGCACTCAGATTTTAGTTGTATATTGGGACACAGTGCGCAGGATTTTCTTCCATTTGATTCCAGTTCTTCTACATCAACTACATATTATCACATACTGGGGCTTCCTTGGATATTCAAAAGGTCTATCAAGACTTTTAGCTTTGCCCTTCCTCTTGTTTTTCCTTTCAACAACTGGACATGGGGAATGACAACACCATGGGAAAAGCAGCAGATTTACTGGCAATGTGGTTTTAATTTAGGTAAACTCAAAATGCTGCAACACAGCACCTTTAAAAGCAGATCAGAGGCTAGAAAGTCCTTTGAAAATGCTGCCCACCGCCCCCACCCCCAGCGCCACCCCACCAGCAACATCACTTCTTACTCTCATTCACTATCTCTCAGTTATGCACGGCTGCAGTGACCACAGGCCAGTCTTCTTCACATTACTCACCATTGTATTTACAGTGAAACCCTGGGATAAACTCACCCTTTGTTACCAAGCACTTAAGACCTGACGTGTGGTGTATACACACTGCAGAGTGGGGGTTGTGTGTATGTGTGCATTCATGCTCGTGTGTGTATTTCGGACAGCCGTTTGTCTCTTAAACTCAAACAAAAGAGCATACATCCTCCATCACAGCTTTATCTGTTTATGCCATCAGCTCCTCAGCACCCACACGCCTGTAAACACACCAACCCACCCACTCCGTGTCACACAAACACACACATATTAGAAAAAGCACGCACTCAGGTGGGGGGCCAGTACCCCGCCTCTTTGAACTAATAAATGGGTTTAATAAGTGCATTAGTGTATATGCATACATGCACTGGTCACAGGATTTCTGTAATATTGTGAAAAATTGGAGTTATGGAATACCAAGCACATACATGTATGACAAAGGCATATACCGACTTTTTATCCATTTTAATGTTCTGACATTAGTCATTCTGTCACAGACGCTTTCATATTACACACACACACACACATGCACACACAAAAATTGGCCCAAATCACTCTGACGTTGACACAGTACTGATGAATCATTTCATGCTGACGAGCTGACCAAAGTTTATAACAGAGCTTTTAGGGTAAAGTTACAACTCATTACTAATAATTTATTCTTCAAATGATCTTTGTATAGTATCGTAATCTAATGGAAATGTATATACTGTGCATGTTACTCAGATAAACAGCATGTATATCCAAAGAAAAGTCAAAAGTTAATGGACAGCTCCCAGTAAATGAAATTTAATAGAGCTATGTTTTGATACGTTTGAGTTGTAGTGCTTTTTTTAAAATATATCTATGTATGTGTGACCCAACCAGTCGTTATAGCATCTCCAATGAAGCTCTTTATGACACATTGCATTTTGCTGTGCCTTCTTTGAAGCACCTCGAGCTTTTCCGAAAGCTTTGAATTTGGACAGCGACAGCAGGAAATTGTTTTTGAACTGCTGTTACTTAATACAGCTTTGATATGGCTGAAAATGACCAATAAATATTGAAATAATAATTGGAGTAAGTAATATGGAAGTAAAGACAAGAATGTGGGAGTGAAACTACACTCCAAACCACCGAGATTCAGGTTGGAGCAACAAAAGTTCTTAAAACTGAACACAGATGCACTTTTCTCTCTATTTACTGGCACGGCCACAAACTGCACAGACAAGGAAGAGATTGCCTTGAGCAGGACCACAGCAGCTGATTCCCTGCCGTGAGGCTGTAGTGGAAGCGTCATAGCTTGGCTTTGGCGCGGCTAAAGCCCATCGACCCAGGTCTGTGGACAAACCCTTTACAAAGGTAAAGGGTCTGGGGACAAAAGGGCACTTCTACAACATGTCCTACTCATTCAGAGAGAGGTTGCACCCGCCCAACCAACCATCGCCCCTGAACCCAACAAACAAGCTTGTTATTAGTGTAGTACATATGCATAACGCATCACCAGAGACGAGTTTTCAAAGCAGTGCCTCATTTGCCTCTACTTTGTTACTCATCAATATCGCAACTTTGACAGAAAACTAAAGGCAAAAGAAAGCACAATATAAGTAATAATCTCAAGGAAGTCCCTGTAGATTCATTAACGGAAACCAGCTGAGAGACTGCATGTAGGTGAGCTATTCACAGAAAGTGTGTCTGTCACATTGACTCATGGTGGCAACCTGCTCTTCCAGAAGTTGACCCAGAAGTTGGGAAAGCGACACACAACAAAGTGACCCAGCGCTGGGGCCGGTGACCCCGTTAGCGGGGCCCCGACAGTACCCCAGTTTCACTCCGCTAACATTAAAGACAACTGGACTTGATGGAAACTGCATCAAACCCAAGGGCTCCATTCTGAGGCTGCCCGCTTTGGCCTTGTTTCCTGGACAGAGCAGAGGAGCAAAACCCATATGTCAGACAATATAATGCCCTGTGAAGCATGCCACCCCAGTGGTATCTGACAGAAAGGCGAGAAAGAGCACACAGGCACAGACACACGATCTGATTTGAGGACAGGGCTTTCTGGATGGCCGCTCTGGCAGATGAAGAGACAGCAGCGACATAGAGTCTGTTTCTGTCAAAGTGTCTCTGTTTGTGTGTGTGCTCTTGCAAATGTGTTTACATGCATCTGTTTGCATTCGAACACTCGTGCATCTATAAAAAAGTGCTCTCTTTTGTATATTGGCAGTGTATGTATTTGTGTATCTCATTGTTGATGGGATGTACTTGCCCTCTCTCTACACACACACATACAGATAGATTGACACACACACACACACTGCTTATGCTATCTCCCCATCTTTGTCCCTTATACAGATGGCATGTAGGTCTTTCCTCTTCTATTCTGTCCTCATAGTCCCCCAATACTGTGTCTCTGGGCTGACAGAAGCCATATGTCCCAACTAAAACAACCTACACACACCTCACTGTCTCTCTGTCTGTCTGGCAACTTAGCTGGCTGTCTCTGTACTTTTATTCTTATCTTGAAAAAGTCTTAACGGAAACCAGCTCAAACTGTGTTAGAGTAACAGTTTGAGCTCAGGTGTATTTCAGTGCTACAAAATCAAACAGGCCTGTGTTAAACCTCCATATGTCTCTTTTGTCTCAGCTGTCCTCTGCTGTCCCACGGCTTTCATTTCCCAAACAAACAATCCCACTCTCCCTACCCCCCATATGCTGTTCCCTGACCATTTACCTTTTTGTCCCTCTCACTCCTCATGCTCCCAGTGTCCCTGTTTATACTCTAGATCAGCCCCAAGTGCTAAGGAACAGGGAATACATAAAAATACACTGAGCATCTGAGCAACGTAGCAGCGCAGGATGGCTGAGATTGGCTGGGCTTTGCATTGTGTTGCACTTGGGCATAAACGAGATGGTCAAATTAAAATGACCTAAACTATTAAAGTACTGAAAAGTTTTCAGGTTTTCAAGCTCACACTTTGCCGTACTTTGGAGCAACAACAACAAACTATTGGCCTTGGAACCAGATTCAGTTTGCGAGATAATACGGCCATAAGAAATAAATATATTTTTGTATTTTACCTATTTTAATCCTTTAGCCTAGTTTGATCACTTTTTCACTTTTCAATAAGGCTGTAAAATCACAGCACAAAACAATATCTTTATTTCACATTTAGCATCTAGTGAGCACTGGCAAAAGCACGAATCACTGACACCCAAAAGGTGCACCTGAAGGAGCAGCATAGACTGACACCTCAATCATTTTTGTGGGTCTGCTTCTTGTCTCTGTGAGGAGAAAGCTGTTGTTCTCCAGGAAAACAGGTTGCATTATGAGCAACAACGTTCTCCCAGTTATGCATGGCAGGATGGAGAAAGTGGAAGGAAACTTGCTAGCTAGCTTCAGAGTGTAGAAAGTTGCTGAAAAGAAAACAGTGGAGCTGTGCCTCCCTCTCCCCCACCTGATAGTCCAATGTCAAGTCCAGTAAGGACATTTTAGATTTTTGCCTCTTATTATTTACTTCTGTGTCTGGGTTGTTAGTCTCAGTTCCTTACCATGGAGTTTCCTGCACTGTTGACACTTATGACTCACAGTGATTCCCATTTCTGTTGAATTTTACTAGAGTCTGCAGGAAGAGAGTTTGCGTAGTGTCCTAAAGTATTTTAGATAGAATGGGAAGAGGAATGACAGTGTGTGTCGCAAAATGTGAAAATGCTATTTTCAGCCTCAGTATAATGACTAGAATTGTCATTGTCCATTCAATCTGCTCAGGTTTGACCAGTGACCAGTTCAGTATCCAACCAAATGTGAAAATAGTCACATTTGGTTGGATACTTAGTTATGGTTTTGTGGTGTTGAAAATGGCCACAGACGTGTTTTTAGAGAAAATCATTATTTCGCAGTGAATTTGGCCTTTGACCTTTTGGAAACGAAGTGTCACCACTTCATCTTTTGTGTGAAGTTTTAACATAATTAGCACACTAATTCTTTAGCGATGGCCAGAAATGTGTCACAGTGTTGCTTGACCATCAAATTTTAATTAGTTAAACCTTGAAGCATGAAAATATACAGTCGATTTTGAGCTAATATCACCACTTTTGAGATGAGGTGTGTCTTTTGACATGTTTCTGAAACAGCTAGGTTTTGTCACTGGTACACATTTATTGTGCAAATGTGTTTATTAAAACTATTTTTTCCCCAACACTTATCAGAACCTCAAAAGATACATTAGAGGCCCCTGCACTAATCCCCCTCTTTCAAATGCACACACAATCACAAACACACACACCCTCCCCATACTTTCCATGTCAGATGTACAGATATGATGCTTACTGGCTGCCCACTGGCCCCATAGAGGCCAGCTGAGAATGGCGATTGGCTGGATGCTGACTCTGTAGTCATGGAAACTGACTTGAGCCCTGTGTGTGACCTCATGAAGGCCACATAAAAGCTGGGTTACAGAAAGAGGGAGAGAGAGAGAAAGTGTCCATGTGTGTTTTAGAGAGAGAGAGAGAGAGAGAGAGAGAGAGAGAGAGAGCAACTGACACTGTTACTCAACCCAGTTCAGTGTGTTTGTTTGTCATAGTTTAAAAGCAGAATCCCTTAAGAGCTTAGATGCTTAAATACAGTAGGTCTGTGTGTGTGTGTGTGTGTGTGTGTGTGTGTGTGTGTGTGTTATGAAAATAGTAGCTGACCTACAAGCGTCCCTGGAGAGGTGGCTCTGCTGCAGTGTGGATACCCATCAGAGAGATGACCAACCCTGGAGAAACAGAGGGACATTTAGCTAGATTCCACACACAAAGAAAACATCCAGGCTGACATAAACACCGTGGGACGCACACACGTTCAGGTAAACATGCGCTAGACAGACATTATAGTTGGAGAGAGGAGAAAAGAGGGAAAAGAGAAGAAAAAATATGTGTGGTGCCATCAAGACCCTCAGCAAAAGTGAAGGACAGTGCAGAGCAAGAACCAACAGGAGGAAAATCAATGGATTTCAGAGGAGACAAAGAGAAAAAGCAAGCATGAACTCCTAGACTTGTGAAAGCGAATGTGGAATAAAGGGAAAAAGAACTGAGCAGTGGGGAAGTTAGAAGTACAGTAGGCGAGAGTAAAGAGGAATACCTAGCCACAAAACCATAGATTAATACAGTATGTGGGGGTCAGTAGCTTGACACTTTCAACAACTGAATACACTGTTTAGAAACTTTTCTTATAATGGCTTTTGTGTTGAGTGTGCAGGGTAAAATGAATCGTTCCTCTGGTGAATTTGTGCACACCAGAGTTTGATTTTATTTTATTTTTTTAAAAGTGTTTAAAACACTTGTCCTTGTCCTCCAGATTTGGAAATTACACTGGTTAATCTTGCTATTTGTTTGCTGTCATTGTTCAAGTCATTGTGCAGGAGAACAAAAGAAGCATGCCACACTTGCTCTGTAGAATGAAAAGAACTCATTTGAACAGGCCTCAGCAAAGTGAGTGCAGCTTTTATTTATTTATTTTTTCCGTTTTGTCCTGAAGGATCGCAGGAGGGGAAGCTCCTATAAAAGCATAACTTTGCAAACTACCAGTCAAACCAAACTCACAGAGTGCATGTGACATACAGAAATAAACTGGAGCTAAATGACTTCCTGGACGTTCTTTCGGTTACCTGGAAACCTCACTCTGGCAACAAAGACACCAGGAAATCACTGCAACAGGACTTTATAATAGTCCCATAAGCCCACAAACTAAAGTTTATAACCAAATACATGAGTGAGCTTTTGGGGCAACTGTGTTTCCTTTACACAAAGCCAGGCTAGCTGATTCCGGTCTTTGGACTAAGCTAAGCTATTCTAACAGTTTGTTGATGAAGCTTTTTATTTATTTTACAGATATGAAAATAGTATTGATCTAGAAACATAGTCAGTACAAAGCAGTGCATGTTAGTTAGGTTCAGTACAGCCTTGTCCTCTACAGTGCAGTCCTGACCAATGTAGTACAGTCCAGTACAGTCCAGTCAGTGGCAAACCCACCCTGTCTGATTCAGTTCTCTTCAAATCTACAGGTCTTGCTTGAGATCTTGAGATTACATTTCAATACAAAGTAAGGATACAATACAAAGTGGAGTAATTTGAAAAGTATTTTCTGATTGATTGTTAGTGGGTGTGGCCCCTGTGGTTCACCTGCAGAGGGAGTCAGGTGCTTCTAACTCCTTTGTACATTTGTCAATGGAAAAAAACTGTGCTCAGTGATACACTTGTATACACAAATTCATCCTCACACACTCAAAGGCACATCAAGTACAGACGCTGTGAGCACGGACACAGCTAATGAAGCCGAGGACAAAGACAGAACATTGCCTGTGTGAAATACAAACTGTGGGTAAACATCCAGATCAGTGGATCTCCTCTTGGCAGGCCTCAGCTGCCTCTCTGCCACGTCCAGCCGCAAAACCGCCACCCTCCTCCCCTTGTTCCAACCCAACACCTCCCTCTTAAACATCAGCCATTAGATAAACACATACACACGCGTGCGCACACACACGCACACACACGCACACACATGCACACACATGCAC
The DNA here is from genome assembly GCA_008933995.1 of Datnioides undecimradiatus. Lineage (NCBI taxonomy): Eukaryota > Metazoa > Chordata > Actinopteri > Lobotiformes > Datnioididae > Datnioides > Datnioides undecimradiatus. The sequence continues at coordinate 3,853,790 of WARS01000023.1, read as the reverse complement.
ACACATGCACATAGAGTTCCATTTATTACTCTTTAAAAAGGTCACCGTTTTCTCTGGCTAAGCGCCCTGCGCTATTGATAATTTTATGCATAAACAAATGGCAAATTTGTGCCACATAAATATGTATTAGCAATTAATAATGGTGGTGTGTGTGAGGGGACGCCAGGTGCATGCCGAGTGGGGCTGGCTGGCTGCTGGTGGAGCCTCTGAGCTGGACTGGTGGCTTTATGCTGCTAGCTGGTCTCCCTCTCCTACACTGTTTCCGCACAATAGCCACTTAGGCACACACCAGCAAAACGAAAAACAAAACAAACCTGAAACAAGCACACACACACTGACACACACACTGGCACACACAAACACAGACACACACACACACACACACACACACATACAGTGCAGCCAAATGCTCCATACACAGTGGATACACACAGGCATACAGTAAGAAAGACAAACATAATACACACATACAGTATATGACACCTGACTAGAGGTACAAATGAACCCCAATACATTTACATGTAAATACTCATGTGCATATGTGGACACACAGACAGTAAAATAGCAGCATTTGTGTGCAGAGGCAGGCCTGACGGAGTGATGGCACAGCGGGCATAACATACTCTCTCTCTCTCCCCCACCTGGAGAACAAAACATCCATAACACTTCACACACCACTGCCACTGCGGACCAAACACAGGCTTCAGCTGTTGCGGTGCAGTGGTACTGTGAATATTTCAGTCACAGAAATTAGCTGCAGGTCAAGCACATCTGACCATGAGTTTGCTTAACATTTACAGTACGTGTCTGTACACACACACACACACACACACACATATATGTACACGCCAAAAGTATCTCCATTGTGTAAGTGACTGCGCCAACTGTCAAAACTGGAGAAAGTTTGAATGTGGATAGGTTCACACAAGCTCCCTGTGAAGCTTTAAACCTGGCAGCAGCTCTGTGGAGCAATGCATTTTGCCGAACCACACTAAAAGTTTTGTTTGTTTACACGAAAACTCTTTAGTTTTCAGCACCATCACTTATCACCTAAGGAACAGTAATTTAATCAATCAAGCAATCGACTGAATTTCCATTAGCATTCATTAAATGAATACATGATCCAGACACGCAGCGCTTATTAGATCAAGGAACTGTTAAACTTTTGACACAGTTGCATGTCAGTTACTACTGTAGTGGGAGGAAGCAAACACTTCAAACCTGATGGCTGCGTTTAACCTCAGCTGCTTTTAGGACAGCAAAGCCAGCGAGGGAAATTTCAAAAATATTTTGCAATAGTTGCAGAGGGTGCATGTGCTTGTGTGTCTGTGTGTCTATATGTGTGTGTATGTGTTGTGTTGTCCGTCTGGCGTAGTGAGAGCAGGCTGGCTCCCCTGTAGAGTACTATCACTCTGCTTGGCTAAACACAATCACACAACCTCAACCCAACTCAAACGGCCCACTGAGAGACGGAAGGAGAGAGAGAGAGCAGGGAGCATACATGGTTATATACTCTGTGTGTGTGTGTGTGTGTGTGTGTGTGTGTGTGTGTGTGTGTGTGTGTGTGTGTCTGTGTGTGTCTGTGTGTCCCCTATGTGCACTTGCAGGACAAAAGGCAGCCCCATCTGTTCCATTGTCACAGGGCCTTTAATACGGATCAGATAAACATGACATTTGGGATGAGTGGCCAAGCTCAAGTTATAAACCCTGACATCAGACCCCTGTCTGTGCATGTGTGTGTGTGTGTGTGTGTTTGGGCATTGCAGTGAAAATGCAGTGCACATTTACCTTTAAGTATTCTGTGTATGTAAGTTTCACTCTTACCACTATTTCAATCTGTCTGTGTATTTGTCCTTTCTGTTTTTGCCTTGTTATCCTTTGTGTGTGTGCTTGCGTGCGTGTGTGTGTGTGTGTGTTAGTTGTGTAACCTGCTCCCATTCTCAGAGGTGCGGGGCAGGGCTGACACACTGGATCTGTAGCGGCTGTTGGAGGATTAGCGGCCCATTGGCCTAATCAGAGGAGGTAATCAGACTATTCTCGATCATGACAACAATCAGACGAGAGAGACACACATCTGCCTATTGAGCTCAGCTCTAATGCCATAATAGTAATGAAACATCTGGTCATTTGGGGCTCAATGCAATCAAGAAGAGGGATTGGGACAGTTGCAGATGGCAAACCTATAGTAATTATCTTTTTCAGGCAATAGAGATGCAGACAGCGGGATACGCACAACACTCAGGTTCACAGGAGGCTGTGCTTCAGTAATAGTGAGCTCACACTGTCAGTGGACCTGACGACAGAACGAGGTTGACATCTATCATTCAAAGCACCGTTCTGAACTCTCATTTTAAAATATGAAGGCACATTTTGACACAAATGGTGCAGCTGCAGTGCTTTTTTGGCAAAGTGGTCATGCCTTAAAAGGTCCAACGAGATGACGCCCTAATTTTAATAATGATTTCAAAAATAGGACAACATTAAAAGGTTTTGTATGGCTTTCCTTCTTCATGTCTTAGAATATGAATCTTTATTATTTCTGATGATTTAAATACTTCCTGTAAAATTTGAGTCTACTGATTTTGCTCTTTTATATCATCACAAATATATTTTAAAGACATAATCATTTCTGACAGACTATGAGCTTGATTTATAAAATTAAATAAAATAGAAACTGGTTCATGATCAGTCAGAGCCATAAAGGTGTAGGTAAAAGTCTTTTCTCATACTGACATGAAGTTGATTCTCATACTGACATGAACTAAATCCAACAGCAGCCTGAAAAGTAGGAAACCAATCTAAGAACTGAACAAAATGTCTAGTAATGGCTAAAACATCCCAGATCACCAGCAGTGTAGAGAAACAACAAGATTTGAAACGCCGCAGCTTTCAGGTGATTGATTTGAGGAAAACATCCACCAGCCTGATCAGAGTGCACAAGGCCAGCTCTACCTGCATTCACATGTAAACTCATTTCAAACACTCCTGCACCAAAACCTGCATTAATTCTCAGTAGTTTTGCTTTGTAGCTGAAAGTGAGCTCTTCACCCTTCAGACTGTGCAGAGTTTGATCTCTCTATACACGCAGCAGAGTTCAATTTGTCATCATCACGCATAAGCCTTTGGAGTTTTGTTCGTGCACACCATGGAACACAAACACCACCGTCATCATTGTCTTTACAGGTGGATTTTGAGGGAAGATGTGCAGGCAAGAATTACATCAAGCAGCATTTGGCCATAGATGGTTTTGTTCGTTGGAGCTCGCTGTGTTATACACTTTAATACTTTCCCATTTTCCCATCTGCTGGAGGAAATGCTGCCAACGCTGGCGTTACCCTGAGAATATTTCATGGCAGCCGAGAGTGGAGATAATTTGAGTTTTGAGACCTCGGCTGTCTCTTGCTATTAACTTCTCATAGCAAACCCAGTACCTGCTAATGTTTAAAAACAATCTACAATTTCATTTATTTGGTCATTTTACACATGGGGTGATTAGTTGTGTTAGATCTACCCATTCTATCTTTTTTATAATGTTGTTTTTTTATATTGTTTGATCCTATCTGGAGCTTATCTGCAGATGGAAAAGGATTCTGCTACAGAGGTTCCCCCCTGGTTCTGTCCCCTTTGCCCTGCCCCCTCAAACCAAAAGTGTAACGAACTACCACTGCTGCATTCCTCAGTGTCTCAGGCTGCAGCCCAGTCAGCCAAATTACCTGACTAACTACACACAGACAGAAAAACACACACGTGTCTAGTCTGAGCGAAAACTGACCCCCGCTGGATACCCCCAAAGAGTTACTGAATTAATGCATGCACGTTTATGTGTGTGTGTGTGTGTGTGTGTGTATATGTGCACTTCCTGTCTGGCTCTGTGTGTTTGTGTGTGGCTGCTCTGAGACACAGAGTCCAGTCAAACGCTCCAGTGGAATAAAAGAGCCATTGTTCACCAAGGTGGTCCCTGCAGGACCTCCAGTCCTACCCCCTTCAGACACACACACACACACACGCAGACAGAGAAATATACATGCATATACAGTACACTCACACATTGAAACATACACAGAGTTTGCAGGCCGCCAGACAAACACACATAATACACACTCACCTCTGCCTAATCATAGCTTTGTGTTAGAGGGTGGCAGTTGCACAGAGGTAAATATTTGGGTGTGGGATGTAAACGCTGGTCTGTGTAAATCAGACACACACACACACACACACACACACACACACACACACACACGCTCACTCATGGTAGTCTGTGTAATTCAGACATTGCTACTTCCTTCCTGTGGGGTGATGATGTTTAGTCTCCCGACACCGCAATCTGATTGGTGCGTTTGATCTCATCGACTTCCTGTTTAGGAGCACTCCGACCCCTCCTGGCTCAGATCTGGGATCAGCCTTCATCAGAGAGGTTCATGTGCACCACATGTAGGAGGGCTGATAACTAGTCTGAGATCAGATCTGTCCGCCGAAGGGCTGATTCATCCCAAATGTCTGCGTCATCTGGCTAATGGGAGTGCACTGGATGAATGAACTGGTGTCCTGCAGCTAACTGTTGCATCATTCCAGTGCTTTTTTGAGGGTTTTCTGTTTGTTTGTTTTTGCTCTTTTGTGCAGAAGGAAAATGCCACTCGCAGGTTTGTGGTAATGCATTTGTTTTAGCTTTCAGGATGCACACTCTTGTGATTCTTGCTCAGGCTCCGTCCAGCCTCAGTGCATTATCGCAACTATTAAAAGCACCCTAAAGATAGTTGAACAAAAAAGATTGTGTGAACAGCCTCTTACTAAAAGCACAAACACACTGCTAATATTTCCTAGTTTGTATGTGTGGTGTGAGTGTGTCAGAAGCTGCTGTGTATAAAAGGGAACATGAGATTACATTCAAAGGTCTCATCTTTATATGCAATATGTGCATTTTAACTGCAAGGCCATTTTGTATTTAGCACATCTATACAGTATTTGTTAGTTATTTTAGTCACTTAAAGAAGTGAATAGGACATTCACATTCTTAAATGGCATTCTGTGATATTCCATTGTATGGTCAAGTCAAGCTGAAGTTTGTAGGAAAAGGCTTCAGTACATTGCTTTTATTGTAAGGGCACATAGCCATTCACGCTTATGAAAGCAGTATGACAGTAGCCAGTGACTGTATATGCTATTAAAACTAACACTTCTCATAAAGTCTGAGGAGATGATCCAGATAATGGATGAAATCTTTGGCTGATTTGCCCTTTTAAATGTAATCACAGTCAGAAAATTCCAGCTGAGGAGCACCATGAATTATGTCCACAATGAACACTGGTCTTCATTGTGATTTACCAAAGTGAAAATTTTACAAATGTTGAATACATTGTATTGAATGTAATTTGTCCTTTTGCAGACTCTTCCAAAACTGACCTTCTAGTAGAGCTGTGCAGAATATTGATAATATAATATGAAACCAGCTATCCTCATAATAGTTTTGATATGATATGACAAAAATGTAGTTTTTCTGGATTTTAAAGGCTGCATTACAGTAAAGTGATGTGCTTATCTGAACCTAACAACCAGACTGTTCTAGATGCTCTGTTACGTCCCTAACACACTTTGTTTTTATATCTACATAACTGGCGTTATTATTTATCATTATTTATCAGAAAACATAATATTTAATTATTTGATGAAAATGCCAATGCATTTGGTATTTTGCATTTGGTCAAAAAATCTAATAATATTTGATTTTATCCACATCACCCAGCTTTAAGTTCTTGCTTGCTGACAGGATGAACGACTCTTAGCTGACTCATAGGTGACTAGTTTAGATGCACATTAGTGTGGTACCCAAAGAGTGATTCAGCACCCTGCTTCATTTAATGTCAAGATAAACCTCCTTGTAAAAACGTTTTTCACAGTAACTTGTGGTATTAGTAATTCTAAACCATTAAAACATGAGGATATGTGTTATTATGAGTACTTTAACATTAAATTAATAAACGATAAATGGAAAGAGAGTGAAATATCAAATGACTTTAATGTAACAACTCTTTTACTGTCTCACTGAATAGCTCTGTTTTTTGCTCTATGTCAGTGTTTTTTATGACTCAGCCAATCAGAGCTGTGCACTGGCACCTTTCTCATAATACAAGAGTGCTACCACCAACCAGCACATACATGGTGCATTCTTTTTAACCGCCTGTCTGTCTGATGAAACCCTCCTGTAAACCTCTTGATGTCCAGACCAAACAAAGGCCTTTGTACAGACAAAAGCTTGCAACCACTTCAATACAATTGCACACTGGACAGCTTATTCATCTAATTGAAGCCCTGGCCCAAGGAAAAGGGGGAAAAACAGCTCACGTGGTTAGGACTTCTACTGGGTGGATGCTGAATGCAATTTTATCAAAAATATCCAGATTACACAGCAAGGTTTATATTTAGTCAGAAATGTAGAAAAGCTATTGTGCAAAATTAGTCTGTGCATAAAGGCCCAGCATTTCCTTAGTTCATAAATTCAGGATATAAATTAGGAGTGATTCATCAAGGGAAGCTTAATCATCATGTGACACCAATCAATTCACCTAAAGATGGTTGGTAAATTACACCCATATTTGGTGAAGTTTTAGATATTTTACTTGATGCTCAAACAGGTATATAGCAAAAGGTTCTCAAATGTATGAAACTGTAAATTACTGTACACTAAATGGATCCAATGGTTTGGCTTATTGTTAAAAAAGAAACAAGGCTGGCCATTTATGAGAACAATGTAAAAGCAGTAGTTAAAAACACCATAAATATCACACGCACCACCCACTATCACTGCTCTCTGCTCCCCTGTCCTAAAATAAAAGATGTTGAGAATAACAAACCTCTTTCAGAAGAAAGGGGAAGCAAAAGGGGACAAGTCACAAAGAAAAGCCTTCAAAGAAGAGGAAGGAACTGAAGACAAGACATTAAAATGTGATTTTGCTAAAGTTATGCTTCTGGGAAATGACACAGAATGCCACTGATGCAAAGACAAAGTTACATTCACACCAGCTGATTGTGTGACATCCTCCTTAAATGCACACACAGACAAACACAGACCCCAAAGCATGACACAAACCACTAAAGTAAAGCTTTCAAGCATCTTCTTTTGTCACAGTATACCAGCAATTGGGACGCTGCGTTTAAAAGAGAAACACCTGAAAATTCAGCGTTTAATTCTTATATACAGTTTAGTCTGAAACTACATGCGTAGTATCTTTGTTAAACAAGACTTTGTACTCGTTAGAGTTACTGTTTGTATTTGAGTTTGCTTTTGACAGCTGTGGGCTGACACACAGACACATACACTTCAGAGTTCAGTGAGAGCTCTCTGGACTATAGAGCATGAACTATGGATTTGTGGAGGTCGGTACGCATTGCAGCTTTGCCCTTTTGACTCGATCACTACGTTTTTGTACAAAAACGACATTTTCTGCTTTAGGTAAAGTGAAAGTGGACAGGATGGAAGAAGAGAGAACAGGGGATACAAAGGTAACTTAAAAACTACCAGATTTCCAGCAAATTAAAAATACCTATTGATAATGTCTCCAAAAATGAATCCTAATGTTTTGGTGGCTTTTAAAAGCACTAATATCAAGCTAAAAGTGACCAAAACTATACTAACTAAACTAAACTTAATTTAATTAAATTATGAGCTCGTGATACTTAAAATCCAAGCTCTTTAAAGGATGAACCACTTTTTATTCCCATACATTCCCAAGACTTGTACCTTCAAACAAAGCTCAAATTATTCACAAGGTGCTTAAACCTGGTGTCTGGGAAATTACACAGAATGCCATCATCCATATAATTTTCTGTAGACTCCATGGCCCAGAGAAAGCATGAAGATTACCCTGTAACTTTGCTTTTAGTTAAACTAGAATGAAATTAGAGCTACAGGTGTCCACTACACTGACTAACACATCGACAGATAATCTTATGCATCACTATTGTCACTGAATGGATCAGTAGCTTTTAGCTGTGGTGGTTCACTCACTGCTGAGTGAGAGCACCACAGTCAGTTCAGCGATAATAAACCATAAGCTACTTCCTTGTTAAGTGGCTATTAAAAGACCACAAAACCCACTGAAACTACCATGAGGTGATGACCCTGTTGCACATCATTTGCTATTGAGCTACTAATCTTGTGTTCATATTGATTTTGTGCAAACTTAATTGACTGAACTGAAGAATAATGTATCACTGTCTTATGAGCAAGGATGTTGCCTTGTAAAGCAATAGTGGAAAGTTTGTGACCAAAGTTCTGTTATCAAGTTTAAAATTAAAATGAGAAAAAAAAAGCAGAATTGAATTTTCTTTACCTTAGGATGGAGCTTTTCTATCCCCTGGCAGACTTTCCACCACTTTGAACCGCCATGTTCTTTTAAAAATTGAAGCAGCAAAGCAACTCGAAATTTCTACATCAACGGGATGGCTTTTTATTTGTGTTTATTTTATTTTTATTTGAAATTCAACAATCTATTCGAGCATGGGGAGAAAAGTCAGCTTTTGGTCTGTAATAATGAACCACTCTGCGTAAACTCACACAGACCTCAGACAAACTCAGTGCAGACCAGATGTGTCGAGAAATTGCAAACACATACAATGTGATTAGCACTTAAACTTTAAATAATATGTAACATTTCTACTTTGAAATTAGAGGTTGAGTAGTTCACCGGTTTGACCAAATAATTGGCACCGATTGGATGTTGGATGAAGTACCTCCTCTTTCTTTCTCCAAACTATTGCTATTGAATCGGCCATTAAAAATCCACTGTCACCCTCTATTCAAAATGTTACCTTTCATAGGGGTGTGTTTCTCATAACTTTCAAATCCACAGAAATCTCTAATTTGGATCAATATAGTTTCATTTGGTTGCCTACTAATAGTGTCATCATATCACCTTTGTGATTGGTCATTGTGGTGGCTGTCTAGCCAAGGCTGTCATAAATGGACTTTAAGCCACAAATTAAGGATTTTGGTCATTGGACATCTAGATCGATAAAGCTGTCAGAGAAACATAGTCCCTCCTGCACATTCGGTGTCCAACAAACAGCACCACAGAAACACTACTTTGATCCAAAATTTACTAAATAAAATTCTTTTATTGGTTTAAATCGCTGGGATTGTTTGTTTTGGAGAGAAAGAAATCCTATCTAGACACCAACTCCCATGCCATGATCTGATGCTACTTCAAACATCACCAAAATGTGTATTGTTTTTATTGAGAGACACCTAGCGGCAGAAGATCACCCAAGTTTAAGTTTTGGAAATTGTTTGACTTCTTGCAAAAAATGAATCAGGACCTCTCTTTAGGGGACGTAGGTAAAGGTTTACGGTCTTTAAAATGAAAAATAAAGAAAGCTAATCAAATCTTCATTGTGTGTAATAATGTTTGTTGTAGTCCAGTTGTAGTGCCCTGGACAGTCTTGGTTGTTTGCCTTCTCTCCTTGTAGAAAGGAAACACCAACAAAACAAAAAGAAGGAAAGGAACTACTATGTTGAGCTCACTCTGCTCCTACCACCTACCTGTTGCACATTTCCCTTTTGGCAGTCGCTAGATGCACATGGACACACACACTTGAGCAAACAGAGCTTTGACAGGGAGCAGAAAGGAGGAGGAAGGTTGATAACAACACTTAGGGCTGTCTTGGATGTGACAGGGTGAGTAAAACACACCGAGCACAGATCCCTCCTCATGTCCACACAAACACGCACACTCACTGATGTCTCTATTCATTTAGACTGTCACACTCACACACCCCCAAGAGATCTCACTTCTTCTGTCAGCCAGCTAAATTACAGCTCTCCTTCTTCCTGTCTAGCTCTCTTTGCCTCTCTTTCTGTCTCTCTCACCTCTGCCTGAGAGACAGACAGCAACAAAGACACATGTTTGGCATGCTGTCGCTCTCTCGCGAACTCCATGGCGCTAACACAAAAGCAGTGTCTGAACTGAAGAAGTCTGAGAGGACATACGTACCAGATGTGCTGCTTAATGTTTTAATGCGATTAAATGTTCCAAGTAAAACAACGACATTAGGGAGAGAAATATCATTTGTGTCAGGTTGTGTGGGTCAGTGTCCTGGTCTGCCCTCTGAAGACAGACAAGGACCGTCTTATGGTTCTGCTGGCTCGTTTGAATGCTCCAAGACAGCTCAGCTGGTTCAACTGCTGAACGCATCATTGTGGACAATCAGACCAGAACCCACCTGACTGTCAGCCAAGCAAATTAGCCAAAACAGCAACAACAACTAGCTCTCTATGCCAAATATAATGAAGGCATTTAACAGTGTCATTAGGGAGGGAACATATTGGAAGCTAACAAAGTGAAATTATTAGTGCATGCTTGTTGAACCAGATGATAAGTGCAAGCAAAATGCTCATGCCTTTGTCAACATGCCATCATGTCAGTGGTGAGTTACTATTCAACAAGAATCTACAGCCATGCTAGCATGTGTACCTCAGTGTGTACCACAGAGATGGACTGATAAACAAAAAAAAACAACATTGCCTTCAGCAGAGTCACAACACGTTTTAACATTTATCTTCCCTAATATATGGCTCGAACAGTCTCTTTCAGCTAATCACAAGTGTATCCATATAAACAATCAGAACATAGACTGAGGAGGATATAGATGTAGAGGTGTTCATAGTGCTGACTCTGTCTTGCGTGGTGTGTGTGGTTGCGTGCTGTGCTGCTCAGGAGATTTGAAGTCAGAAAATTGGTTAAAGCACATGTTTACGGCTGGTTTAGAAGCCTATGGGCTATATTGACTGGTACTGAATTAATTTACTAGATCATTTAACGTATAGAATCACGGATATTCTTTTGATTGATTTATTTTAATGTGCAATAAAAACACCCACAAGGTTGCTCTACGGTGTCACGTTGCCTCTGGTGCAATACGGTATTTATTTCTCATTTTTGAGCAGATTTTCTTGTCTCAACATGTTTCCGTGGTCAGTTTAGCAGCTTCAGTTCATCGTAAAAGCTTCAGTAAATACATTGTGCCACATCTGTGTACCATATATTTTCATCCTTTGGCTCCAGGTTTTCTTCACTAATAATATGTACATGCAAAGTGCTTCAGAGTGCACAGCACAACTGTGGCTGGACAGATCTAGTAGCTGCTGTGCGACTTTCACTATACAAACAAATCTTGTATTTAAAGGGTGCTTTACGAAGCCATTACAATAATGCACAGTAGTTTCTAGGTCACTATTTCTTCATGTAGACTGATGTAGAAAAAAAACAACAAATGAAATTAATAAAGTCAAACCAGATCTGATTAAAGCAGAAGGTAATTAAGAGAAATAAAAGCCTGAGCTAACTGGACCTGTTGTGCCCAATCAGGCTCAGGCTGAGAATCAAAGCTCTGGGACAAAGTCAGATAAACTGACTGATCAGGCAGATAACATTAAATGCATTAAACTGATTCAAACATTAACAGATGTCTACAGTTTAACAGGACAGTCATTCTTTAAGAACACAGACAGATTTGGTTTTGATCACTTAATGGGCAATTTCCCCCATCCCACCCAAAAAACTACTTCAACTGTGCATACATTTCTTTGCTTCTCTCTCACACACATGCACGCACACAATGAAGGCACATGTATATCACACCCAGAAGTGGAACAAGAGCTTTAATTCTGTCTCAGCATGGTAACAAACGCTATTCAGAGAGGATTAATTCCACAAGAGGATTATTCTCCACATTAGAAATAACAGGAAGTAGGATTGGGGGCTGGTGGACAGCATTTGATCTCAAACATCTAGCTAATCTCAGGTGTAACACATGTTGGTTTTCAAAAGACAACCGTATGCATGTGTGCATGCTTCAAGAATGACTTTATGCCTTTGTATTCTGCGTGAGTTACACACACATGTGCATTTTCATACCCGCTCTACTTTAAGTGTGTGTTTGCTGTGGGTGCGTGGATTCTGGTATGTTCCCGTAGGCCAAAAAAGCATCTGTGCCCCCTGGCCTCTTCCTTACTTGTCAGTTTTGCTGCCATTTATCACTGACTGACATATCCAGTTCATTAAACAGACTGCGTTTGCAGTTCTAAAACATGCAGTGTCAGGCAGGAAAGTCCTCTGTCGCACAGGAAGTGATGTGATTTACATTTCTGGTAGAGGCCAGGAAGATTTGCTTCAAGTTTAAAGAACAAGAGCTGGCTAGTTAGCATGGGCCGCAACAAAAGAAGATCCCAGACAGAGGATGCAGCAGTCCCGCCCACAGTTTGACTGACAGGTGATCACTGGGATCAGAACAGCACATTAACTCTTAAATAGGATTACTCATGACAATGTTGTCAAGAAACTATCGACTGCAGTATTAAAATCACAAGAAGACATTTATGGCGTTGCAGCAGAGATACATAATGATATTTATATTGATATATTTTGTCAGTTTATTATTTCTGTTGAACAAAACGTTTCCACCACGTTTCTCTCTTCTCTTGTTATGAAAGAGCTTCAAAAAGTCACGTTTCCACATCATGCAATACTGTATATCTATTTTGAGAGTTATTCAATTAGCTCTGTTGAAGTGCCATTTTTCAGTTTCAGGCTTCAGATCAACTGGCAGAGACAAAGCTCTAAAGAAAGCACACTGCTGGCAAAACGTCAGCTAATGGAGTGAAGTCTGCACTGCACAGCCGTCATTCTACAGAGACACTACGTTCTTTGAAAGTAACTGTATTATACTTTTTTCCACCTTGAGTTTAGCGCTTTAACATTTAAGCTATAAACTCTGTCTGAATACATTTCACTTTCTTCTCTTCTTGCTGAATTGTAGCCTGTCAGGATCTCCGACTCACAGGGAGGACATATGTATGCATAAGGGAAATGTATACCTGAAGGGAAATGTATAACTGAAGGCTGATGAAAAATACCTGTTGCACTTTCCTAAAGTCAAAGATTACATCTTCAAGCAACTATTTTGTCTGGCCAACTGTCCAAAACCCCAAAGATATTCAGTTTAATCAACATGAGACAAAGAAAATCAGCAAATTTAAAACACCAACTTAAAGACAAAATAAGGAGAATGTTTGGTATTTTTGCTCTAAAAACAATAAGTAATTATCAATATAGTTGCTGATCAATAATTTTTGCCCTTGCAGGTCTGTACTTTTAGCAAATAGGAAAAAAAGGTTTGATGAAAATTTAAAAAACATATGTGACAGTTAAAACATTTAAGGTGCATGAGAAAAATATCCTAAACAAGCAAAAAAGAAAGTGCACGCTGCGGAAACCAGTCATTCATGCAAACTCAAAATATCATGAAAGATTGTTTGCCCTTAACTTTGGTGGAAAAGTTGTTGTATCGATAAAAATGAAATGAGACAACGTGCAAAGGAAACATGCTCAGCTTATTAATCATAAGCCACTTAAAAGTCCAAAACAAAACAGATGACAAGGAAGTAACATTCTTCTCATTAACAAATAAAACAAATATAATTTTGTCCATCACGATTTCCACATGTTTTTCATTGGTGTGCAGCTTGACTGCCGCTTTTTTTTTTTTAATTGCATCATCATTGTGCTCTTGTTCTCTGCTCCTCCAACATTCACAGGGCAGTGGTGGATGGAAACACGCCTGAATTTACTTTTTTGTTTGGCAGCTTTGTTAAAACGGAAATTTTAGAAGCAACCTTGACTATATGCGGTCACAGTAGTGGGTTGTGTGTGCGTTTGTGTGTGTGTGTATGACCTTGTGTTGATCAATCTGTCTATATCAATGACAAGAGCGTTGGACCTAAACCACAAGGCCATTCAGGCTGAGAGATACACACACACACACACACACACAAATAGATGCCGACTCATGTTTTGGGCGCATCAACACAAATGTGCAAATATTCTTGCTCTTTCTTTCTCCCTCTATGTTGCTGAGTCTCAAACACACACATTTTCCAAAGCCCACTTAACCTCAGTGGCCTCTGTCTAAGACTAAAACGCATACACACACACAGAGAAACAAATCAGACTTCTCATCACTTGAACTCCATTGTCTGTCTACACAGAAGTAATCAAATCAAGGATCTCTCTCTCTCTCTCTCTCTCTCTCACTGTGTGTCTCTCTCTTCTGCCTTTAATGAGAAGCTGGTTGTTGTTCTGTGTGGTTGCTTGGCGCTCATTTCAAATGCTTCCCTGCTATAATGAGGGTCACATTTTAGGTTCCCCCAAGTGAATGCTGCCCAATTTTCAGCAATACACCTTCATTCATTTTTCACCCAGGGCAAAAAGTTTAGATTATATATTATACTTAAGATTCATCATAGATGCTAAGCTTTGGCTAAAGGAAGTCTTGAACATTAATAAATCATTAAAAGTACAAAAGTTCCTCACAATCACAAACCAAGGTGTTCCTTTCAGGACAGATGATGTCGTTGCTCAAGTAGCATCTTTGTTGTTTCATTTTGGGAAGAGGGGAAACACCTTAATGCTTCACTCACATCATCACCTCTGCAAAGGATATCAGCTCTTTTTGTTTTACGTTCTCTGCAAAGTTTTACCAAAACTGGAAAAATCTGCATCAACTTGCCACCGTACAAGCCATCTTGAAAGTCATATTCTCACTGTCCTCCTGCTAAATACTAAGCTATGTTTGAAGCAAACCAAGTTTTAGTTTCTTCCTCTCATGCATGTGTTACATCATCATTATTGTCATTATGCTTTTTTGTTAATTTAGACAGATGTGATTGAAAAAATATCTATATTTTTGTTCTATGTTGCATCTGTATTTAATCATTCACTGAGTGTCAACATGTGAACAAGTGTTACATTTCTTTTTTGTTTGTTTGTTTGTTGATTGTCTACGGTAACAAGAAAATGTATCCGGCCACCGGTAAAGCACCTTAAAAAGCACAAAAATAACAATTTTACCACATCCACTGTTAAAAAGGTGGTGGTTGGTACCAGAGAGCACCTTTGTCAGCTCAAACAGCGATATCTTGCAAACAGACAAGAAGAAAAGGCACAAGGGCGAAGCCTGCACTGTAATGTAAAAATAATTTTACAAAATGACATACGAACAGGGCTCCGAAAAACACACACCTTTACTTAAACACAAGGTGGCGAGATGTTTGGACGGACCCACTGCGCATTCTTCCCCCCGCCGGTGCAGAATTTGCAGCGCCGCCTAATCATCGTCATTACAGCTGTTTGAAAACCTGTTTCCAAACAGGCAATCAAAGCCTGTCTCAATAATTAGCGGAGGGGAAGACGTCTTTGTGAGCGAACGGCTCCTCTCCCTCCTCCCATTGCCACCAATCTGAGAACACAAAATCAGATCTGTCTCCTATGAGAGCACAAAAAAACCTGCACATGTGTTTTTGCATGTGTGCGACTGTTAGTCTGTGTGTGTGTGTGCGTGCGTGCACCGGTTGCACTTATTGTGCTGCCGAGACAGCTTGACTGAAAACAAACTGACAAAAAACATTTGAAGCAGAAAAAACGGAAGAAGAAGAAAAAAAACGCGCGCACACACAACAACCTGTCAAGAGCGAAATGCCTCTAATTTTTTTGTCATCTGCCAGCCGTTTAACAAGACAAGAGCGCTCTGCCCCCACACTCCTTCTTCAAGCCACGAGAGACAGAGATGGAGGGAGGAAAAGGAGGGGAGACGGAGAGGAAAAAGACGAGGGTGGGAAAGAGACAGGCTGAGCATCAGATATGTCTTTTTCCTGTCTCAAATCATTCGACTCACTTAACCTTTCCTTTCTCTCCAGGTT